>JAMXBD010001309.1:0-407146 GCA_024138025.1 Combretum micranthum
TCTACCTCGCTCAACACCACTACGTAGAGCACAATACTGCCAACGTTTGTGTTTAATGCTGCCAGCGATGCAAGCATAAATTTTTTGTGCATACTATACCGCCTGAACACCGTCAGCATGACCCCTTAAGTTTTCCATTTTCAAACTTCATCAACATTTCCTTAGCTTGTTAAATTGTCTCGTGGTGATTTTATGGGTTGTATGAGTTTGTTAGATGTATAAATGATATGTTATGACTTTGTTTGGATTCATTTGAATTCCTATGAGTGTTAGCCCTAGGATTAGTTATGTTCTATGCATGACACTAAAGTGTTTATATTGATTTTAGTTGAATTTCCTTGTAACAATGATAGATGCTCCTTTGAGTTCTTCTATTGGTTCTCTTCATAACATAGGTATGCAATAATATACTTGATTCTTTGCTTAGGATAGGCATATTTTAAATTTACTCTAAACTAAGAAAAACTTAAAGATTGTTTGTATGATTGTCTTTTAAGCCGTTGAATCCGATTCAGGAAGCGGCACCTTACTTAGATTGGGGGCATTGTAGTTTAGGCGCTTAGACCACCCCTGCCATGATGCAATGAGTTTCATAAGTGGTTCAGTGGGTAGTTGATAGGGTATTTGGTATTGGTATAACATTTTCTCATTCTTAAAGAGAAATAATATGGTTTAATTCAATTGTTTATGTGAACATTTGAATTAGGTGATATTATAGATTAAGTTAAGTAAAGTTGTGAAACGGCTAAAAACCCTCGAGGAAGCTACTTATTCGTTATGTGATAGATTTATCTATGAGATATAAGTATCCGAGCTACTTATATCAATCACTTGAGCATCGAGATCGTTACTCACGTTCCCCTAGATACCCCTGTTGTCCGGAGTTTGAATAGTCCAATGATGTTTGGTTAAATAAAGATTATCTAATAACTTAATGATTGTGGCATTTGCATGCAGCCTAAGCTTGTGTTTTTGTTACTTGTGTACTGGGCATTTGGCTCATGTTTTGTTAATTTCAAGTGATAACATCGATGAGTTTTATGTAAGTATAGGCTATGGTATGGACTTTGAGGACTTCTTAGATGATTGGGATGACTAGATGTTGACCATGGACCTTGATGGATTTTTTTTTGTAATAGACTAGCTTGATATAGCCTTAGATATGTGTAATAGATATTATAGCTTTGTTTATCTTTTATGTCTCTTGTATAAGGCAAGTTATTAGCCTTTGTTTGTAATACCTATACTTAACTATGTATGTTTTAAGTTTATATTTCTTATGAAATGTGATGATAATGATGTTATGTTTTCTTAAAAGATTTTTAAAGTCAATAGTTTTCAAATTTGTTATTTTGAAGATTTGATAAACAATTATTCAAACATTTCTTGTAGGACAACCTTACATATAATACTGTAGATTATATATGCTTGGGGATCTGTAATCACTTATTTTAACTATTGGGGTGAGATCGGGTCTTCACAATGTAGAAATATATTTTATAAAGGCTAAAGAATTGCCATTATGACCATTTTAATTTTTCATATGAGTAAAATATTAGAGAATATGTACGATATCTTATTTTTTAATATAATTATATCTTACAAGCTTTTCAATAATATAAAAACTATTAGAATCAAGCATCACATCCAAACGTTTATGCATAATATTGGTATAAAAAACTTTCTTTTAATGTTTAAAATAATGTATCATTTAAGAAATATCAAATATTAATTTTAGATTAATTAATTAGTAAATAAACACTACACTTCAAAACTAAGATATAGACACCGAAGTGCAATCAAAACTACATTATAGATACCAAATACACACAAAAAAGAAGAAAAAATAATGACCCTTTAAGTTTTCTAGTTAACAAAGATATTAAGTTGTGATAAAATATATTAATAAATTAACAAAAATAAAACTATGAACACTAAATTGCTAAAATTTAAAAATACAGACATTTTATATCCCTTTATTCCTCAATTTAACTAATTAAACTAATTAACAAACTAACCGACCAACAAAAGTAGCACGTGTTGATTGCTGTAGCTATGAATCTACTACCTTATAATTAGTGCTTCCTGATATTCATTAAGAGTTTTTTTCGTCACCACAACGCCCCCCCCCCCCCCCCCCCCCCCCCCCCCCCCCCCCTTCCTTCTCTTTTGCCATCTACTTTGCATAGTACAACTTGAAAAAGAAATTAAAACTTGGTCTGTTTTGTTGGTGAGGGTGACCAATATTCATCCTGCTAAGTTAGAAAGGACTTTCTAAGAGTTGATAAAAAATATCTTAAATATTTTAATTTTGAAAACTTATTTGACGAAGATATAAATATATGAACAGACGACAATTTTCTTTATAATTACTAAAATAATTAGTAATTCAACTTAACAAGAGGTTTTACTTTAAAAAAAAGGCAACTTAATGTTTAAGACACTAAACTGGACGATGACTCAAGATCAAGAGGGCGAATTGATTTAGTTTGAAGTGCAAGTAACCTGCAGGAGAATATATTTGTTCACATCAATTATCCATTTTCCCCCCTGAAATAGGATGCATTTTAGATTTTTTTTTTAAACCAAACCACAAATTTCCTAAATTATAATTTGGTTCTTTTTTTTTTCACCGTTATGCTTATGGAAATTTGATAAAATATTTTACTTACCAAAATAGAAGTGGTGGGATTTTGGATGTCCCATGTCTATGAGGTCAATTTCTTTACTTACGGAAAGTTATATATTAAAAAGATTAAATTATATACGGAAAAGAATACTGAAGTGAAAATAATTTATAAGGCATCAATAATTCAATATAAAAAATCCATAGCAGATTCAAAAATATAGCAAATTCAAAAAGATAATAGTGGATATATATATATATATATATATATATTACACACATCCAATAGTTTGGGTGTTAGAACTACATAATATAACAAACAGCCTTTTTGCTTTGATAAAGTTATTATAAGTTATTACTTATAATAGGACCTTTGTGTATCCTTGTTCAAACACACAAATTCCACTTATTATTATTTCTTTGTGTCATTTTCTTTAATCCCCAAGGAAGAATAATCTATTTAATTTGGAAAGGGCACTAATAAATTTGATATAATATTTAAGGTAAATTACACTTGAAGGTTTTGACGTTTGAGGGTAAGTTTATTTGAGATTATAACGTTTTCAGTGATTTAAAAAATGGTCATAACGTTTAGAGAAATGGGTTAATTGAAATTTCCATTGTCATGTGTTATAATTTGATGGATCTTTTGAATTTTAATTAATATATAAATTATTTTTCCTATTAATATGTGTCAATGGAGACTTCAATTGAATTACTTTTTTAAATGCCATGACTTCTTTTTAACTACTCGAAACGTTATATGGCCTCAAATGAACTTACCCCAAAACGTTGTGATCTTCCGATATAATTTATCCTAATATTTAAATAGCTAAACTAAAAGTCGTAGGATAATCTAGCAATTGGATTAGTTACATTTACAAGATGAATTTGATTGCTCATGACAGATTTCTTGTAAGAATATATGGTATTTTGAGCAATGAAAACAACTCACAGTACAATAAATTAAAAGGAAAAAAAAAAAAAAAAGCTTATGTATGGATATGGTACTATTGGTACACTAAAGCAAAAATCATTCGTAAGATTACAAGAAATTAAAATAAAATAATCTATGTCTAATTCATAAATATAATTATTTTATAAATGTATAAGTTTATGTACATGTCAATGACTCAATATAGTAATCGTGTCGATGGAACAACATAAGAGTCATACTTTATACAACATTATGTGCATTTTCTTTTTCTTCTTCTTCTCTCCAATCCTTTCCTTTTTCATTTAACGTTTTCTTGTGAGCACAATATTAAAACTTGACCATAATTTCTATCAAAAACATTTATTAATTATGATTGGAGAATTTGAAGCTAGATTAAATTAATCCAACGTTAGTCAAGTTGACATGCATAATCAACCTGGAAGAGCTTCTATGTTTCATGTACCAATGAAAGAGGAACCTTCCATAAGCACTCTAGGCTTCTAGCCTCTTTGAATCACTTATGTTTTGTTGGCAAATTTTGTTTGTTGCTTTTCTTATTCAAGTCATGTGTGATATGGCATCCTATAATAGTCTACTTAGCTTTCCACTCACCCTTTTATGGGATCCATTTTTCAAATCTAGATGATGAGATTGATCTCTATGACTAGTACTTGGGATATGATTTATATGTTTGTGGCAGAATTGATGCTAACTATCCGAAAGATGAGGATTATATTGATGTTTGCGAGATTTTTTTTTCTTTATATTTGCAAAAAAAAAAAAAAAAAAAAAAAAGGAAGAAGCTCATTCAATAGAGTATAATTACATTAATCAAATGAATTGATAAAAAAGATTGATAAAGGAAGAGTTTGGGGTCATTTGATTAAACAGAAAAATCTCTCTAAGCATTAAACTATCCATTATAAAAGGACACAATTTCTCATACTCACCTTATTAATGAGTAAAATAAATCCTATAATAATTCTTATAAAACGAATAACATGATCCCACAAGAGCGATGAAATTAGCGAGATTGATTTAGTTTGTGTATCATTATGGAAAAAAATTATAATTATATGAATTTTAGTTTTAACTTAGTACTATTATTATATTTAGTCGATTTTATGTAAAAACTCAATTTATTGAATTTGATGATCAGTTTCTCTTTAAAATTATCAGAGATTGTATGTGATTGGGTAGTTTTTACTTTATGAGTAAATCATGGAATTCAAGAAATACCCATAAAACTCCATTCAAGGATCGCAGGAATAAATTAAAGAGGCTCTCTTCCTTTAGCCGTGTCATGACACTTAATATAATTCTAAGAAACGAGTATAGGATGGGTTGCCCTGTAGTACTACAGATTTAGCTGGTGGAATTACCATTCCATTTTATTCCACGTGTATTTCTTATAGGATGGCTATTACTCTATTTGCTTACAATTAAATAAAAGAATCTCTGTTTTTACAATGTCCTATCGTCATTTCTTTCAAAAGGATGTTATGTATTTCATTTGTATCTTTATCTGTATTCGATTTGCATCTGTATTTTATCCGTATCTTATTTGTTTAATTTTTTTATAAGTAAAGTTATATGTTTTTCATCTATATGCGTTTCTTGATAAACAGACTAAAAAATCCCTAAATACATAAAATTAAAATGGGAAAATATAATTATGTCGTATATAGTTGTGGATAAATTTGAACTTTAAAAATTTAATTTAGGATAATAATCAGGTTATACAGTTTAGTAACAATAAAATGCAAATTGATAAGATAAATTAGTAAATCAATTAAAGTAGACAGTACAAGTTTTAATTGCACCAATTTAGCTAAATACTTAATTTGATAAATCATTAAGATAAATTAAATATTTATAAATCAAACTCCTTAATTTCTTATTTAATTTATCGAATCATAATTAAATTAAATCCCTAATTGTAACATGCTCATCATCAAGAGATAGCTCGATAGTTAGAAAGTAATTAGCTTTTAGGAGAATTGGGTTTCTTTAACTAGGTGGCCTAATTAGTACATAAGATGAATCTTTAGTAAAGTAAATATCCTTTCTTTTCATCTAAAACCCTAACTAAACCCTTCAAAAGTCACCCCTAAAATTCCTTACATTCTTCATACGTAAAACAACATTCTAATATTATATAAATCCATTTTTATACTCTCTTTTATGAAGAAAAAGAAACCTCTTATCTTCATCTTTAACTCATCAAAACCCATAAAAAAACCCACATCAACTACAAGAGGAAAATATATAATCCATTTCCACAAATCATACTTATTCTTATACCCTTATTAAACTAGACTAATCTCTATAAATTTTCTTGTTATCATTAGGTGTTCTTGGAGTTTAAAGAAGATTAAGATTTGGGTCAGGAAGACTAAAAGCTTCAACAACAAATTTGTAGTAGTAGTTATTGGGGTTGAATAAATTGTTGATTCTACTTTGTCTTTCTAGTAAGTAAATCTTAGATCATGTTGAAATTGTTTCTTTTCGATGATGTTGATAATTTCTCAAATCTAAAATTTTTTATTAAACATGTTCATGAGGTGATTTTTATAAATTGATGCTTGGATAATATGATTTATGCATGGTATATGGGTAGAAGTGGTTTTATTTGATAAATAAAATAAGGAACATGATATATTTATAGATCTAAATTTACAATATGTTTTTGAGACATTTTTATATAATATTTATATATAATCTAGAAATTTATGTTTATAACTAAAAATTTCAAAAATAACTTGGAAATTGATGTTTAGGCATCAGAAACATATCATAATGTGTTGAAACTATGTAAAAATTTTACAATCATCATGTATTACGTTGTAAATGTGTTTAATATAATTTATACAACCTATGATAATTTTAGAGTTATGAATTTTTCCTTATAAGTCAATGTTTTGCTTGATTTTGAAAAATTTAGAAATAATATCAAATGGTATTATTTTTGCATCAAATTTTGTATATTGGATTTGGAAATTTTTTGAATTTTTGAAGAACATTTAATATTTTTTTGGATTTTTTTCTCAGGTGCACCATGTAAAATACTGTTTGAATCGGACCTAGTCTAGAGGCTTAGCCGGTCGGTTTTTCTCCTCCTTTTAAACGAATCTTGGTTGTATTGATAGCCTAGGATGTTTAGTATAGTGTGGTGAACTGAATCGGACTGAAATCATGCAAAACATTGGTGAATTGGTCCAAAAAGTAACCAATGCACAGACCTAGCCCTATTTCTTTTGTTAATTTGTGTAATCCGAATTTAATTAAATTTAGTAATTATTAAAATAGATTGATTAAAGTGTAATTAGCTATAATTAATTAATTTAGGCATATTTCGATTTATTATGCTTTTTGTTAATTTGAAATTAGATATATATATATATATAGGTTAATGGGCTAAATTAGGTTAATTAGGAACAAAAGGACTTTTAATTATAAAAATGGGTAAATGAATGTAGTATGGGCCTAAATCAATATAAATAAATTATTATGGGCTTAAGTAGCTAAATTAGACATAGATAATAGTTTAGGACCCAAATCAATTATATGGGTTTAATTGGATTAATTATGTCAAACCAAGTTATAATAGGTTTTAATTAGCTGGATGGGCTTAAAATAGGTGAATATCAATAAAATCTACTTCATAGATATAATAGTAAATAAAATTTGAATTTGCAATTTACTTAGGACTAAATAGGCTATAATGACCTAAATTAGCCCAAGTACAAATAGCTTAAATGGACCAAATGACTTAAATGGGTATAATATGACTCATATATATAAGCTAAAATGAACTTAGAAATAACGTAGGACCAACTTGACTAGTGTCACGACCCAAAGGGTAAACGTGGCAATCCACCACATACATTATTAAGACTTAGGAATGACTCCCTTAGTCATGAAAAAATCTCGATATCATATGTAAGGAATACAACATGCAACAAATGACACCAGTTGGAAGTGTAGTTTGAGTGGATAATATAAAGTATGCTAGAATCTAGATAAATATTAACCCAAATAATATAAAGACATGGTTTTTGTACATCATCCTAGGGGCATTCCCTCACTAAAGTTCTCCAAGGATCGTAAATTAAACTTAGTCTTACGAAAAATAAATACAATCACTAAAGATTTTAAAGAAGTCTGATCTAAGTTTATGATTGGATTTCTCCTAAAAGCTTCAAAAAGAATCCTTAATCGGATACATGGTGATCGCGGATACAAGAGCAAATGGTCTTGCGAACACAAGAGCAAGTGTTTTTGCGGATACAAAAATCTATAGGGGTGTAAGATTTACTGGCTTATTGAGAATATTCCTGAGTCTTCATACTCGAACAATAATGTCAAATAAGTTATTATTAACAAGCACATGGTATGTAAACAATTACATGAGTAAACAAGACACATAGTTTCAAGGGAACCATATGTTTGATGAATTTATGCCCTTCATTCGAGATTAGGTTTTATGGTTCCTACCAAATACTATTCGCTAAAGTCTTCATGTAGATGATATCGACTACTATTCTCCAATATAGATCATACCGGCTACTACTCACCATATGCAGATACTATAAGTATGCTGACCACCATTATTATGCACTTGTCCCACCAAATGTATAATAGCAAATCCAATGAGACCATAACCTGAAATGCATGAATCAATTTATTAAATTTTTAGCATATGATTAATATATCTTGAGGGTGATCATATAAATTCAGGCATCCTAACATGGTATTAAAGCATCCATTTGACTATAAGCAATTTAAGACTCAATATGCTTATTGTAAATTCACTAAACATTATAAAGCACACGCACTTCCCATTTTAATCTTTTCCTATTTCTAGTGCCATTAATCTACAAGCACAAACATGAGCATGAAAAATAAAGGAAGTAAACTCACTCAGTCATGTTGCAATAATAGCTCCCTTAATCAAAGTAGTCTTCTGGATAGTAGGTATTGTCCTCTTGTTACCTAAATAAAAGAAATACCCAAAATGAGTATTTCGTAAAATTTCTACTTAAATTTGCTAATTCTATTTTCTAGTTGTGGTAAAAATTAAATTTGTGAAAATTCCAATTTAAAATGACCATAACTTCCTCATTTTAATTTGGAATTTCACGTATAGGTAGTTGTTTTCTACCTACTTAAAATTTTTTACCTATTTCTAAGGTTTTTTTTACATTTAAATTCATTTGGGTTTGAAAACGGTTGGTACAGTTCTAGCACGAAAATTCTAGCCTCAAAATGTAAATTTTTCTAAATTCTATTTCACCCAAAAACTTCATGGAAAAACACATAAATATTTATATGGTTGAAAAAAACTTTGAATATATCTATATACTCATGTTATATGTATGATCTTAGTGGTGTTGTCCCAACAATGATTTTTCATAAAACAATTTATTTTAAAAGTTCGAAAATTTGAAGTTCGTAAAAATCTCTTTGAAGTTGTTGGAAAGAAAACTAAAAAATCTTAAGATGCTACAATCGAGGGTTTCCTTATCATAACTTACCTTTTCAAAACAAATTTTATTTCCTATGTGGATTTTTAATTAGTGAGTTGATTTTGGCTTATGTAGAAAAGTTTGTTTTGTCCTTAGTGTTTATCAAAGTGTGGGTAAAAATCTTATAAATAAGCTTTTAAGAAAATTTTGCATAGCAAAGAATTATCAGCATTAAGGTTTACTAATAAATTTATTTTTGTATTTTGAAGGAAAGTCAGGGAACCACATAATTAATTTTTGAAGAAACTTTGTATAATAAAAACATTAAAATTTATGATGAACATAATTAAGCTTTTTGAAAAGGATGTTGTTGAATCTCGTTCTTAAGCTTTTAAAGGAAACTTTTCCCTAAGTGTCAAGATTTACTAATTTCTTTTGTAGGGAATTTAGTCCTTATTTTATTAAAGAAAAGAACACCTTTTCACTTCTTTGAAAAATTTCAACAAGACAACAATATTATATCATGCATGAATATGACTTGTAGTTATGATATATGATAAAAGAAAAGAAAATCATTTACATAAAATATAAGAGACATAGTAATCAATTAAGCATATATGTAAAGTCAAGTATTAAGAATTCTTAGCTTGCATCAAGGCTTTCAAGAACTTAGAATAGACAAGTTCCAAAAAACAAAAGAAATCAAAAGCAAAGGAAAATAAAAAGAAGAAAATTCGGAAGTCTTAGATTCTTATTCAAATCTTCCTAGACTTAGACATGGGTAAGTCCTTTAAGAAAAAACAAGAAAACCAATGAGAAAAATCTTGGGAGTCTTAGATTTAAGTCAAGGCTCTCCAGACTTAGATTATGGACAAATCCAAGAAGAAAGAAGAAAAATTGTTTTAACTTGATGAGGACAAGTCTAAGACCAAAATGACTAGTCTTATTATTATTATGAGCAATATAAGAAAAGAGCATGATAACAAGGTAATAACAAGTTAGGTTAGTGAGCTTTTAGGCTCTAAAATCATATATACACCTATATATAATACATATAAAGAGTTAGATTAGAAACATGAACAAACTACCAATATAACAACAATAATTAAATATGAACATAGTATTGAACAAGATATGAACAAATTATTGTTTTCATGAATTCATCCCTAGCATAATGATCATGGGGATTTAGAAATCAAACACAGAATATGTTCATGTTATGTTAAAATGAAGATAAGAATGGGTTTAGAACTTTTACCTAAACATAGGTGATGGAAGAATATTTGGTGTTGGTGGTTGTAGGGAGATAGCTATGATATAAAAAGAAGAGAGTGTTGGGAAGAGAATTTTGAAGAGAAAATTTGTTAAAAGAATTTGAGAGAGTTTTGTTATGTAAATGAAGTATGTGAAAGAAATAGAGGGAGAGGTGATATTTATAGAGATTTATGGATGGAAATTATATATAATAAAATAAATTAAAAAAGAAAAAATTAAGGAAGTGAGAGGGGGGGAGGGCGGGGGTGTGGTGAGGATAACTTTAATGTGACAGGCGAGAGAGGGTATTTGATTTGTTTTGTATTTTTGTAAAGAAAAGTAATAAAGTATAACAGAAGTCATGTATAAAGTTATAGGAGGAAATAAAATTGTAAGAGATAGGTATACAGGTTGTAAGTATAGGTAGTAAGAAAAAATAGAGATAGGTTAATAGTAATGAATAGTAGAGATGGTACAACGAATAATAACTAGACAATTAAATTATCAATAGTAAAGAAAATAGCGTAAAAAGGTTATATCTGATATTTTAAAAGCCGAAAAATTATGAAACTGATATTTTATGAATCCTTGTTAAATTACAAGTCTAAATATGTTCTCAAACTATTTTTACTATCTTGAGCATCATGACACATTTTTTGAGAACTGATCCCGTTCAAGTCTGAAATGGTTGAATTTTAGACAAATCTGATCTTTTTAAGCTACCTTATACAATTATGAATTATGATCTATCATTATTCATTTTTATTATTCTCAAGTTTCAAGCGTGAGATTGTCGGAGTCAAAACAAATAGTATGCTTTGGTCATTGTTGACTTTTGAAATTCTGGTTTAATTAGAGTTAAGGTTTACTCAAATTATACCTTAAAATTGAGGGGTTTGTAACTAGTAAATGTTTATTTTGAGCCTTGATAACTAAATATGAGCATAAACAACAAAATTAGAGTCCAATTTGATTAAGTAAATATAAGTGAGCTTAAATAAATAAAATTGGCATAGAAATATAACCTTAGGATCAGTAACTTGGTTCTAGCAATTTGGGTCTATTTATATCTAAATGGGACAAAACTAAATCTTATCATGAATTTCTTAGTCAATTAAGGCCTAAACCTACAAAATAAACCATATGCCTAAACCTATGCTTTATGGACATAAATTCTATAATAATGGCCCCAATATCCTTACCTACTCAAATTGGGCCTATTCCAAAGATATTTAAGTCCATTATCAATTCCGTATATTGAAATACCTAATTGGGTTCATATTCCTCTCATGAGCTTGAAAGCCCTAAAGTGCTCTCGAAAATTAGAAGGTCCAATAGCTTAATTAGAATCTAAATTATATTCCATTAGGCTTTAAACCCAATTGTTAAGTCCAATAACCAATATTACTCTAATTGGATCTAAATTTAAAATATAGCCAAAATCTACCTAAATTAATATATGTACCTCTTAATGGGCTTAATTCCTAACTTTAAAGCCTATTACCCTAAAAAGTGAAACATTTAGAGAATTTCTTATTAGGCTTAACTTATGATCCTTAAAGGCACAATACATCTAAATAATAAATTCAATTTCCAAATTTAATAGGCTTAGTCTAAACCACCTAAGTCCAATTACTTTAAATGGACTCAATTCAATGACAACCTAAAGGCCTTATATTACATAAGACCTTATGTTAATTACTCAATCAATATGACATGAATAATTGGTTTGTATACTTAATTCTTATACAATTGATTTCCTTGAAGAGATATTCAATCAACTTATGTGTGATCTATTATCATCCACCAATACGCAGTGACATGTGTATTGCTTGTTAAGATAGGTATCCAAAATAAATTAATACTTAAAGATGGCTAATAATTGAGTGTTGTTTGTGTTTGGTCTTTCTTAGAGCTGGCTCGAGGGGCGACAACCTTGCTAGGCTAGACCAGCATGGTAGTTGGGTACTTAGGCCATAGAGGATGGCTCGGCAAGTAGCTAATAGGGGAACGGTAGCATGATAACATCTACTTACGGTTAGAAAGAAGCTACATTTGTTTAGTTTATGATTATGAGCTCCATTAAATCAAACAATATAATGGACTGAAATAAAGTAGAGTCATGTAATGACTGTAAACCCTAGATAGAGCTATCCAGTTAGAGATAGGAGATATAGATATTCAGCCTAGCTATATCTATCCCCTAAGCAGTTACTACTATTCGGGACCCCCAGGTTCCTAGTGTGTTGTCGGAAAGTGAGTACTCTATTAATGGCTTACTACACTTAAATTAGAAAGATATAAATTGTTGATTGTTGCATTGCATTTAGAATATGTGCGTGTCAATCATTATGCGTGTGCTTGAGTTGTTGTGTTCTAGGCTTCTGTTTACTCTTTTCCTTTTCTAGGTTACAATGTCGATGACGATTATTATGACAATGACGGTTACGGTACTAATCTCAAGTATTTAATTGAGGAGTATAGCGATAACTATAGGACATGATATGATGGATACACTAGATGTAGACCATATAGACCAAGATTTGTATAGAGTTAGAGAGTCTCCTATTGAACCTCGGCACTTTATGATTGTTTTTAGTATTTTGATTTGACCCATGTTATAAGAGATGCTTAAACTCGTCTATTTTACTTTTGATACTTTTGTTTTGGGTATCACATGGTACCTTGAGATGATTTTTGATATTGTTTTGTCTTATTATATATGTATAGGTTACTCATAGGGGTAACTTGTTTGTGAAAATGTTTATAAAACTTTATTACTTCCATTGCATTATAAATGTTTTTAAAACCTAATCAAACGATTTTTAAATCTAAAATTTGATAGCAAATGATCGCGATAAACTATAGATGGTGGAACTGAACACCCCTGACCCTATTTGGGGCATAACAGTTTTGAATGGTGTTAGAGCAAACGTTTATTCTAATACGTCTGCCAAAACAAAATAAACTAAGACATGCTTAGGGTACGGTGAGTTGAGTAGGGGTCAAGGGTTCAGTTTGATTGATTGAATGTTTAGCTTCTGGATATAATTGCAAGTTAAAGAATAATTAAAATGATGAATCATATCAAGATTAACTCACTTGGCTTAAATTTACTTACCGTTACTCATTAAAATGAGCTTAATTAAATTTTTGCATGATATTATCATAATCACTATGTTTTGATGTATTATATGCTAAATTGATGTCTAATTGAAAATTGACTTAATCTATATTGACTAAGTAGTTGCACAAAAACCTTAGAGAAACACTAGGTTTTCCCCATTAATCCCTTAATCAAATGACAAGATTGTTGCTTAATGGTATTGCTTGTAAATTGATCTAACTAAAACTTGGCTAAATTAGATAGATGCCTAAATAATATAGATAAACACTAGGATCTCCCCTACATAAACTGTAAATTGAAACTACTCTATTGTTTTGTGATGATCGTTGCGTGTTTGATGTTTTAGATTGATAGACTACATAGACAGATTAGGCAACTCTTAGATAAAGAGGATACTCCATCTTTAGCTCCACCTTCTTTTTCTCTAGCTTTTGGCCCTATTCCTATACCCCAAGCCCTACAGATGCCTCAGATGCCTCCTATGCCATAGGTTCCAGTAGGGGACCAAGATAAGATGTATGCTATGTTTAGAGATATGTTTGCTATGATGTAACAGTATCAACAGCAGTAGCAGTCCATGCAGCAGTATGCTCTACCTAGAGCTAGACAAGATAGGGATGAGATACCCGCTATTGATGGCCAAGGTGGCCAAATTAGACTACCTAAGTTTACTAAGATTGTTTCGATTTTCGATGTTATGAATATCAACCCTACTATTGTTGACAGTTGTCCAAGTGTGCTTTTCTTGTGAATAGGAGGGACATAGAGTTTCATAGTGCAAGAATCCCATCCTAAGGCCTATCTTTTTTTATATATGTAAGTAGCGTAGACATTGATAAAGTCATATTTTATTCAAATTTCCATTAATCAAGTCATGTTTATATGTTATAGATTTTATAGAAATCGAATGGAAATGGTACTTAAGTTTGCTTAAATTGTTATTTCAGGTCATTAAGGACTTAAACAACAAATACAAGCAATTGGGGAAGTTTCATGCAAATTTGGGAAAGAAATCAAGCAAGGCCGGCCATGTAAGTATCATAATAGTTTTGGCAATGTTTCGTAAATTCAACATATCTCTCTCATCTGAGCTCCTATTGAGATGATTCCAAATGCCACTGAAACCTAAGAGAGAGATCTTAAATTTTTATGTCTTGGGCTTGAATGAATTCAGAACGCATCAGCATCAAAATATGCCATGAAGTTGCTGCTATTATAGTGATGGTGTTCAGGTTTTGGAAAATGACAGAGTTTGGTAAATTACAGATATCTCTCTCATATGATCTTCTTTTGACATGATTTAACCTCCTATAGAACGATAAGAGATATATATACAATATTTATGTTTTGAGTTTTTGCTAATTATGAAAGAATGAAGGTTGAAAATCGTCTTGAAGTCACTATAAGTGCAGAACATTAGTAAGATTTGTAGATTGATATTGTTTTAGTAAATTTGATATATTTCTCTTATCCGAGCTCCATTTGATATGATTTAAGATCTTATTGAAAGATAAGAGAAATATCTACAACTTTCATTTTATAAGTTTTGCCAAATTCCAATTGTAGTAAAGTCAAAAATTGCCATGAAGTTTCTGCACATCAACACTGGTTAAAGGTTGTCATCTATCTTGCTTCGAAATTGATTTTACAATGTACACTGGCTACTGGAGATTTAAGGCTGCCAGCTTTGAGCCGGTGTACATTTAAAAATTGCTCTTGGAAATCAAATTTTAAAAAAGAAGGCCGGTTAGATCCAAAAGTACAGCACCGGTGTAGAGTGCTAGCGTATCTTCCTGCGACTTTTCATATATAAACTTCTCTTGTTGTGTCTTTTGAAAAAACGAAACCCTAGGCACGAAATTCTATTTTCTTTCCTTACTCGTAGATATAGATTAGGGTTTAGAACACTAAAGTAGTTAACTTTTTAATTTGATATCGGATTCCACACTGAATTCAAGTGGAAAACAACATTTGTGTTTGGATTTCAAGAACAATATTCCATTGACAAGGTTATTTTGTTCTTTTTCTTATATCCTCTTATTGGATGTTGTTTGATGCTTGATTTCTTGTGTTCTTAAATCGATTTTGAGTCTTTTATCTAGATTATATGATTGATGATTCCTGTTGTTGATTGATTACTTGTTCATACTTGGATTATCAATGTTATTTCACAAAGCATGCAATTTTGGCTTTAATCTGGAATTCACGAATGATTAGGATTGTAATTGGGAAATTCTATTCTAGTCAATTTTGTGATTATCTAATTAGGATTGCATTTCACATAGGGATATGGGTTGTAATTCTATTAGGGTTTGGTGAATTAGAAAATAATTATCAATTAACACTTTCCTAGGGATAGGGAATATTGATTGGTAATTTTAGGGTAATGGTTCACTTTAGGAAAAGGAATTGTTATCTTGTTCTTTATTGATGAAAAAATTGAACCCATTAATGATTTGGATTGACAAGTGCATTTTTGGTCAATAGTAGACATTCAATTTATTTCCAGATTTGATTAGCTCTAAACCTAATTTTATTTGAGGAATGTAAATCCAAGATTTTTAGTAGTTTATTTATATTAAAAGAAAATCTAAAAATAAAAAAGAGAAACAAAGTTTGATTTGCCTAGCTATGAATTTGGACTGATATATTGATAGCTAGTCCTCACTTCCTGTGGATTCGACTCGGTATTCACCGAAATTTTATTACTACACACGTACCTGATGCACTATCGGTTAAAGATCTGCTCATTTAAAGGAAATTAAATATAACTAAAAAGAGTTTTAAAAAACATATATTGAAAAAGCGTGATCAGACATCAGACATCGGATTATAAGGAGAAGGAGGGAAGTGGATCTAGATCTAGTGCAGTGAAGGGTAGTAGGAAGACACTGGCTAGAGTTTTTTCACTTCAACAGCATGAGGATACTCTTTCAAATGATACATTCGTAGGTAAACTTGTTTTATCATGGCTTAATACAAGTGCCACACATGCATACTTGTTTGAGGAGTTTGTATCTGCTTGTAATCTATTACCTGATGTTTTTCCTGATTGTATTATGAGCCTCAATACCCCTATCGGTGTTAATTCCATGTGAACTCGTGTATGTAGGAATGTTGATGTTATGGTTTTTGATGTAAATATGCCAATTAATATGCTTGTACTTCCCACGACAGAATTTGATGTAATCTAAGGCATGAATTGATCAAACTTGTATTGACTCACTATAGATTGTAATAAAGCAATGTTGAGTTTTAAATTTGAAAGTGGAAAGGTCACTCATACTTTAGAGAGGCGAAGACTAGTGAGCATGTATTCAATAGAGTTGTGGGAAAAGCCTATGATAGTAGCAATAAGTGTAGAGGAGATAATAGTTGATATGTTACCTGTAGTTAAAGAGTTTGTTGAAGCTTTCCCTAATGATTTACCTGGGTTACCCCCAGATCGGGAGATAAAGTTTAGTATTGATTTGATTCTTGGGACATCTTTGATATCTAAAGCACCATATAAAATGGCTCCTACTGAGTTGAAAGAGCTTAAGAAGCAATTACAAGAGCCATAGGATGTTAGCTTTATTCGGCCAAGTATTTCACCATAGGGTGCTCCTGTTTTGTTTGTCAAGAAAAAGGATGATAGCATGAGGATATGTATAGATTATAGAGAGTTGAATCAAGTTATGGTTAGGAACTTATATCATTTGCCACGAATCGACGATTTATTTGATTGATTGCAAGGTATAACTGTATTCTCTAAGATCGATCTACGATCAATCTATCGTCAGCTCAAGATTAAGCCGCAGGATGTACCTAAGATAGCTTTCCATACCAAGTAAGGGTCATAGTCTTGTTTTGTTTGAAGTGATTTACCTTAGATCTTAAAACTTAACTTGCTTTGCAGGTATGGACATTATAAGTTCCTTGTCATGCCTTTTGGTTTGACTAATGCCCCTACAGCTTTTATGGATATGATGAATCGAGTATTCAAGGATTAGTTGGATAGATTTGTCATAATGTTCATCAATGATATATTGATATATTCCAGGAATGAAGAGGAACATGAGGAATACTTAAAGATTATACTTTAGAGATTGAGAGAAAAGAAATTTTATGCTAAATTTAGCAAGTATGAGTTTTTGCTTGAGGAAGTTACCTTTTCAGGACATGTGGTGAGGGAGGATGATATATCGATTGATCCCGAGAAGATTAAGATTGTTATGCACTAGCAAAGACCTACCAGTGTGACCGAGATTCGAAGTTTCCTTGGTTTAGCTAGATATTATAAGAGACTTGTAGAGGATTTTTTGAAGATAGCAGCTTCGATGATGAGATTGACTAAGAAGAATGTTAAGTTCATATGGTTGGATAAGTGTGAAGAAAGTTCCCAAGAGTTAAAATAGAGATTAGTGACAACACTTATTGTTGCTTTACCGGTCAATAGAAAAGAGTTTGTATATATAATGATGCCTCTATATAAGGTCTTGGTGTGTTTTTATGCAAGATAGTAGGGTGATTGCTTATGCCTCGAGACAGTCGAAGCCACACAAGAGGAATTATCTAGTACATGATTTAGAGTTAGTAGTAGTGTTTTTAGCTTTGAAGTTGTGAAGACACTATCTTTTTTGTGAGAAATGAAAGATATATACGGATCATAAGAGTTTAAAATATATGTTTACATAGAAAGAGTCAAACATGAGGCAGAGACAATGGCTTGAGTTGATCAAGGATTATGATGTTGAGATACTCTATCATCCAGTGAAAGTTAATGTGGCTATAGATGTGTTGAGTAGAAACAAACAGGTTAGTATGGTAGCCATGATCACATCACAAAGAGAGATTTTAGAGGATTTTAAGGGATTGGATATCGAGGTGACTGTGAAGTAGGTTAATATAATGATTGCTAGTTTGAGCTTGTAACCTTCATTGCTCGATCATATTAACCGAAAGTCAGAGAAATGGTATAAAGTTTAAAAGGATACTTGTTGCTATTTGAAATGGAAGGAGGAAAGAGTTAAGGCTTGATGATAAATGTAATATCAGATATGGAAACATATTATGTGTGCCCACTGTACATGACCAAAGGAAGGAGGTAATGAAGGAAGCTTACTCATCGGCATATTCTATTCATCCAAGTAGTATCAAAATGTATAAAGATCTCAAAAAGCACTATTGGTGGGATAGTATGAAGAGAGATATAGCAGATTATGTATCTAAGTGTTTGACTTATCAGTAAATCAGAATAGAGCATCATCCCTAGTGGTGAACTTCAGCCTTTACCCATGCTTGAGTGGAAATGGGAATCTATCACTATGGATTTTGTGATTGCACTACCCAAGACACCAATTAGACATGAGGTGGTATAGGTCATAATGGATAGATTAACGAAGTCGGCACACTTCATACCCTTAAAGGTTCCATGTTCACTAGAAAAGATGGCTCATATCTATATCAAAGAGTAGTATGACTTCATGGAGTACCAGTGACCATTACATCAGATAAGAATCTAAGGTTTGTTAGTCGATTTTGGAAGAGCTTATATGAGTCACTTGGTATGCAGCTATAGTTTAGTATGGCTTTTCATCATCAGACCGATGGATAGTCTGGAAGAGCTATACAAATATTAGAGGATATGTTGAGAGCTTGTGCTTTTGAGTTTGAAGGTCGTTGGGATGATCACTTACCATTAGTTGAGTTTTCTTAAAATAACAACCACCAGGTGACTATTTAGATGGCTCCTTATGAGGTACTATATGGTAGGAAATGTTGATAACCTCTCCATTGGGATGAGGTAAGTAAATGGGCTAAACTTGGTCCAAATCTTGTGCAACAAGCGATTGATAAGGTACATGTTGTGAAACAAAGGATCAAAGCGGCCTAAGACCAGTATGAGAGTTATGCAGATTTGAGACAACGAACACTTAAGTTTAAGGTCGGAGATCATGTGTTTCTTCAGGTATCCCCCACCAAGTGAGCTTTTAGATTTGGAGTCAAGGGAAAGCTAAATTTAAGGTGTGTTAAGTGAAAAATCAGAAGTTAAGGTTATCGATGGATCAAAGGTTAATGTTTTTTCATTTTAGGTATATTAGACCATATGAGCTACCCAAGAGGATAAGAAATGTTACCTATAGATTGGCATTGCCTCAGATTTTATCTGGTGTGTATAATGTATTTTATATATCGTAGTTGAGGAAGTGTATATCAGATACTGATGCCGTTATTGACATACATAAGCTAAAGGTGCAACCTAATCTAACGATAGCTGAAAGACTAGTAAAGATTGTAGATCGAATGGAGGAAACCCTAAGGACGAAGACAATTAGCTTCGTCAAAGTCCAGTGCAGTGGTAGATAGAGAGAGAGGCTACTTAGAAGACCGAGGACTCGATGAAACAAAACTACCCCAAGCTATTTGAGCAATGAGGTGAGTTTTGAGGATGAAACTTCTTTTGGGGGGGAGGATGAAATATCCCTAAATACATAAAATTAAAAATGGGAAAAATATAATTAGGTTGTATATTATTATGGATAAATTTGAATGTTAAAAAATTAATTTAAGATAATAATCAAGTTATATAATTTAGTAATAGTAAAATGCAAATTGACATGACAAATTAGTAAATCAATTAAAGTAGACACTACAAATTTTAATTTCACCAATTTAAGCTAAATACTTAATTTGATAAACCCTTAAGATAAATTAAATATTTATAAATCAAACTCCTAAAATTCTTGTTTAATTTATCTAATCATAATTAAATAAAATCCCTAATTGTAACATGTCCATCATCAAAAGCTAGCTAAATAGTTAGAAAGTAATAAGTTTTTAGGAATAGCGGGTCTTGTGGTGGCATAATTAGTTTAGTAAATTAAATGCCCTTTCTTTGCATCTAAAACCCTAGCTAAACCCTACAAAAGCTACCCCCAAAATTCTTTACATTCTTCATAAGTAAAACAACATTCTATTATTACAAAAATCCACTTTTATAATCTCTTTTTAGGAGAAAAATAAACCTCTCATCTTTATCTTTAACTCCTTAAAACCTACAAAAAAACCCACATCAACTACAAAAGAAAAATGGGTAATCCATTTCCATAAACCATACCTATTCTTATACCCTTACTAAACTATACTAATCTATATAAATTTTCTTGTTATCATTAGGTGTTCTTGGAGTTTAAAGAAGATTAACATTTGGGTCAAGAGGACTAGGAGCTTCAATAACAAATTTGTAGTAGTTGTTATTGGGGTTGAATAAATTGCTGATTCTACTTTATTTTTCTAGTAAGTAGATCTTAGATCATATTGAAATTGTTTCTTTTCGATGATGTTGATAATTTCTTAAATCTAAAATTTTAGATTAAATATGTTCATGAGGTGAATTTTATAAATTATGCTTGAATAATATGATTTATGCATGGTATGGGTAGAAGTGGTTTTATTTGATAAATAAAATAAGGAACATGATATATTCATAGATCTAAATTTAGAATATGTTTTTACGATATTTTCATATAATATATATTATATAATCTGAAAATTTTATGTTTATAACTAAAAATTTCAAAAATAGCTTGGAAATTGATGTGTAGGCACAAGAAACATATCATAATGTGTTGAAACTATGTAAAAATGTCACAATCATCATGTATTATGTTGTAAATGTGTTTAATATGATTTATACCGCCTATGATAATTTTAAAATTATGAAATTTTCCTTATAAGTCAATGTTTTGCTTGATTTTGAAAAATTTAGAAATAATATCAAATTATTTTATTTTTGCTTGAAATTTTTTATATTGGATTTGGAAATTTTTAGAATTTTTGAAGATCATTTAATATTTTTTTGGATTTTTTTCTTGGGTACACTATGTAAAACACTATTTGAACCAGATTGAGTCTAGAAGCTTACCCGATCTGTTTTTCTCCTCGTTTTCGAACGAATCTTGCTTGGACTGATAGCCTATGATGTCTAGTATAGTGTAGTGAACTAAACCGTACTAGAATCATGCAAAAGATTGGTGAATTGATCCAAAAACTAACCAATGCAAAAACCCAACCCTATTTCTTTTGTTAATTTGTGTTAAAGGGTAAGCAAGTAATCCTATTGTACATGGTACCCACTCGGATCCTATTCGATTGGATAGGGTACACGTATCAATTTTTTGGAATAGATTTTCACAGGGTAAGATATGGGTATGAGGTCTTCAGACCATGTACTTACCTTCGAACCTATATATGTTGTACAAGATACATGTTCTAGGGTATCATGTATCTACTCTTTTAAATATTATATAATAATATTAATATATAATAAATAATGATGTTCTATATTTTATTTTGCAACCACTTATATTTAAGATTATTATTTGTACCCTATATTTCAAAAAGTTTTATTATAGAAGGATTTCTACTATTCTATTTTAGAATGACTTGTTATTTTTATTTTAAAAGAATTATGGTTATATATACATACTTGAGCTCCTAAATTATACAAAGATATTATTTATTTATTTATAATACTAATCAATATATCGAAGTAGTTTCAAAGTATTATAATTTTGTTTAATATCACATAAATAGGTTTCATAAGTATTTATTGTAGATCTCAACTTCCACACATAAATAATTTTTGTATATTATAAAATTTGTGATATTAACAAATTACTTTTTAAAATTCTTTCTACATGATATTTATATTAAATGTATGCAAATAAAATAGCGTTACGTATTATATTAAAACATATAAAATATTATATACCTGATGTTTTAAAAACAAAGAAAAAATTATAAAGATATTGTTAAAAAAAATTACAAGTTTCATAGGGTACCTTATACCCTATAGATTAGGGTACAATGTATAGGGTAGGTATAGAGAGCCATAGGATAGGTTTCGGATATGAAATTCAGTACCATGTACCTTGCAGGATAGGATGTGGGTAATGCTTCATACCCTACCCACTTTGTACCCGCTCACCCCTAATTTGTATAATTCGACTTTAATTAAATTTAATAATTATTAAAATAGCTTGATTAAAGTGTAATTAGTTATAATTAGTTAATTTAGGCATATTTCGATTTATTATGCTTTTTGTTAATTTATAATTAGATATATATATATATATATATATGTTAATGGGCTAAATTAGGTTAATTAGGTACAAAAGGACTTTTAATTATAAAATGGGTAAATGAAGGTAGTATGGGCCTAAATCAATATAAATAAATTATTGTGGCCTTTAGTAGCTAAATTAGGCTTAAATAATGGTTTTGGGCTCAAACCAATTATATGGGCTTAATTGGATTAATTATGTCAGACCGAGTTATAATAGGTTTTGATTAACTAATTGGGCTTAAAATAGGTGAGTATCAATAAAATAATGGGCTATAAAATTTGAATTTGCAATTTACTTAGGACTAATTGGGCTATAACGACCTAAATTAACCCAAGTAGTGAAAGTAGGGTATTCGTGGCATAAATAGCTTAAATAGACCAAATGACTTAAATGGGTATAATATGACTTATATGAGCTAAAATGACCTTAGAAATAATTTAGGACCAACATGACTAGTAAATATTTATTTTGGGCCGTGATAATTAAATATGAGCTTAAACAACAAAATTAGGGTCCAATTTGATTAAGTAAATATAAGTGGGCTTAAATAAATAAAATTGACATAGAAATATAACCTTGGAATCAATAACTTGGTTCTAGCAATTTGGGTCTATTTTTATCTAAATGGGACAAATCAAATCCTATCACGAATTCCTTAGTCAATTAGGGCCTAAACCTACAGAATAAAGGATATGCCTAAATCTATGCGTTATGGACTTAAATTTCATAATAATAATAGGCCTAATATCCTTACCTACTCAAATTGGGCATATTCCAAAAATATTCAATTCCATTATCAATTCCGAGTATTGAAATACATAATTGGGTTCAAATTCCTCTCATAAGCTTGAAAGCCCTAAAGTATCCTTAATGGGTCTAAATAGAAAATTAGAAGGTCCAATAGCTTAATTAGGATCTAAATTATATTCCATTGGGCTTTAAACTCAATTGTTAAGTCGAATTACTAATATTACTCTAGTTAGATCTAAATTTAAAATAAAGCCAAAATCTACCTAATTTAATATATGTACCTCTTTATGGGCTCAATTCCTAAACCTAAAGCCCATTACCCTAAAAAGTGAAACATTTAGAGAATTTCTTATTGGGCTTAACTTATGATCCTTAAAGGTGCAATACATCCAAATAATAAATTCAATGGTTACTTTGATTGGAATTTATGTTGGTTTTGAGTTGTATAAAAAGCCTTTCAAAAGAACAACTTAAAGTGGAAGCTTTCAAAATTTATAAAACTAATTGTTCTTGTCCAAATTTGGTTAGCAACTACGAAAATAATAGCAAGCGCACCTACCAAAATAGCATAGAAAGAATTAGGTAGAATCCTAAGGGAATTGTGGCATCTATCATACTCACATTTCCTCTATTATCTTAGCCAAAAAAAATTTAACAAATCATAATAAAAACAAAAGTTATGCTAATGTGAATGATATTCACAAATGTTCTTTGAGAAAAATTAGAGAATCGGTTTGCAACAGTGCAAGACGACAGCCTAGACTTTGTTTCACCAACTCCTTATCATGTGATTTTTTAAAACCAAACTCAAAGAGAGTTGTTTGCAGGAGTATTTACACTGCTGAATTCACTAAGTAAACTAAAGCCTCTCCCAAGGACAGTAGTTCTAGATTTAAACCACACTGTCGGAATCCCTTCTCAAACTATCATCGGCCTAAATCCTCATAAAGTTCTTTGTTTTTAAAACCAACTCAATGAATTTCAAATCAAATGATAGAAATTCTTCTCCCACCCTCTCTTGAGATATTTAAGATCAACTTCATTAGTAGCTATAGATCTATTCAAAAGAATGACTTCACAGTCTATTTAGTTGAAATCAAACATGAATCTAACTTGTGCACCACACAATTAAACCCAGGAAATTAAAATCAAGCTACTCATTACAAGCACACGGTCAATATTGAATTGAAAGTGCATTTGAAATCATAGGAATCAGGATTTAGATTCACGAACTCTAAGCTGTTGGAGATTATTTCTCCATAGATTTATAAATTATGAACATTATCTAAAGAAATAAAATGAAATTAATTGAAGGATATTACAATTCAACACAAAAGTCTGGTAAAAATTACAAACAATA
The DNA here is from genome assembly GCA_024138025.1 of Combretum micranthum. NCBI lineage: Eukaryota > Viridiplantae > Streptophyta > Magnoliopsida > Myrtales > Combretaceae > Combretum > Combretum micranthum. Next base: position 24,633 of record JAMXBD010001309.1, read on the forward strand.
AGTTAAAATGATTTTACCTAGAAAACTTTGAGATTTTCTAAAGCAAGAAGAAATAGAATTCTTTCGCTCCAGAAATTCTCTCACTATGTTAGTACTATTCTATTGTATTCACACTATACAACACGTTTATTACAATGTTGTGCATATTTATTTATAAAACGAGGGCATAGAAAAGAATGAAGATTTTATTATTGATGTGGTAGATTCTTTATATCCAAATGCAAATTCTTTATCTATGTGCATGTCTATACCATTTGCTAAAACAATTGCTGATCAAAGGGTAAGTCAAGTGCTCGAGTACTGCATTAAAGATAGGGCTTAACTTAAGCTAAAAAATAAATGCTATCATTTATGTTCATTCTTCCATCGAGAGCTAAATTGAGGTTATTGACAGCTCGATGGCTTAGGTGGTTTGAGGCATGATAAAACTCAAGCGAAGGTCTATACTTCACTTTAGCAACTGTCGCAGGTCAAATTTAAGGTACGACATTGAGGTACGATAGAAGTTTTCTTCAAGTTTGGGCTTAATCTCCTTTGAACAAGTGTCAAGGGTCATGTCAAGAGCTAAATTTAAGGCGCGGCAAACCAATTTTTCTTGTTTTGTATTATATTTTGGCCTCGATTGGTATTAAACAGGGTGTGATAGATCATTTCTTTACTTTTGCTGCTGTTTTTGCTCTAAATATGATTAAGAACACTTTGATTATTATTCTTTTGATTCAAGAAGCTAAAAAACAATAATTTAACATTAAAAGCACTTGATTCATAGGAATTTAACTAAAAACTTATCAAAATAAGCTCGAATTCCTATGAAAAGAATAGAATTTGCTTGTCCTCAAGCAAACATTAATTCAACTAGGCAAGGCTGTTAAATAAGAGCATAAATCATAAATGGAAAGTTTGACCAGATCAGGTTAAGCTCAAAATCACCTTAGCACTTCAAATACTAAATCATTCCAATAACTGTGCTAAATTTACTTTCGCTAAAATCACAAATTTTATTTAAGTAGATGAGCTTTTACCTTCATTGTTTGATTGAGAATCTTAAAGCAAAAATTATCCAAAAAATCAATCGAAGTAAGAAAGAAACTCAATCAACTTTATTCTCTTATATGTATAAGTATGTAGTTCCTTAATCACATCTCTAAGCATCATAATAAAAAATGAAAGCATGTACATCAGCTCATACCACGAATTTTCTTCCTTATGTGTGCTTGTTATTTCATCTTTGTTGATTATTTATGTACCTTGGAGCTTCAAAGAGGAAGGTTTTTGCCTTCTTCTTTTCATTTCCTATGGACCGATTTTTGCCTGCTTCTTTTTGCTTTGTTTTTTTATGTCTTATTTAAAATTGAAAGAGGGGATAAGAAATTGCTCTTCTGATGGACTAACCCATGCCTAGTTTCCATTTTTCCAACTTGTGTTTACTTTTGTTTATATAGAGCACAAGGAAAAATCATCAAGTTACAATCATCATTTGATCCTTCATCAGATATTCCATAGCTCTCAAAATGAATAATTTGAAAAACATACAAATCTCTGAAGCTTTTTCAAGGAAATTAAGTAGCCTTATTAGGGACCTTAAGCTAATTCTAGATTAAAAAACAAGTAAAACTACTCTACATGGATATATGCAAAGTGATTTAAACAAAGTAAAGATAACTCAATCTCGTGATGATCCTCATAGATTGGTCTGTTGAGTTCATTAGTGATTTCATTACAAATTTTCCAAAAATTATGGTCAAATTTTAACCATTTCATTAATTTTCAATTATTAAGTGTGAGAAAAATAATCATTCAAAGCACATACACTCTATTCTATATAGATCTCAATTTCAGAATTAATTATCCTACATCAAATCTTGCTAATTCCCTTCCCCCACACTTAAACTAAATATTGTCCTCAATGTTCAAAAGTATGAAAAACAGAACAAGGGACTTTAAATAATTCAATCCGAAGCAAGATTTAAGAATTATAAGTTATGAGAAAAACTTCTCTTTTATAGAGCTCGAGGGGAAGATTGTTGCCGCGTGTTCTGTTCTAAATCATATGATAAACAAACATTAGTATTAAAAATAGGCTCAGTTAAAGCCTTGATGGAATTATGAATAGAAATTTAATCTGATCCTGCACAAAACCATTATTGCCCACAAAGAATGGTATTTATTTATTTAGAAAGAATAAATGAATGAAGAATATTATAGATACAACAATAAAGACTAAAAAATTTTTGAAAGAATCTCATGGGATGTCTTTGAGCCAATATTCCTTGGGCTTGCTACATTCTTTGCTTCTACCTATTCAAGGCATGCGAGCTTCATATCTACCTCTACTCCTTCCCCTGCCTCTATTCTGACCTCTGTCTCTATTTGATTAAGCAGTCCCACCACCTCTTTCTCTATTATTTCCATTTCTTCCTCGTTGTCCTTTGCCTCCAGTTTTTCCTGAATGATCAGTTCTGCCTGCATGGTAGGGTCTTGTAAGAGGAGTTTGCCTTGGTGGGGACCTAATTGGTTGTTCATTTGTTTAGGAAGGGCCAGTCTTTTCTGTCTTTCAACCAATTCAGCTTCTAAATCAAGCTGCTTTTGGAGCTTTTGAGCAAAAATAAGGTCATTCTATAGCATCTGAGCAAAAATAAGGTCATTCCGTTCTTGTTTAATCCTTCTCCTTTTCATCTCCTCCTCCTTATTCTCCTTCTTAATCCTTCTCCTTCTAAATCAAGCTGCATGATTTTACATGCTTTACACATGATATCAAGTTTTGAAAATAATTTGGAATACACTTCCGTTGTTTTGGTTCAATCGGTATTCCTATACATGATATCCATACTTCTGCAACTGCTTTTGCTGTAGTTGATTCCCAACTCTGCCTTCCTTGATGCTTGTTGCCAAGTCTATAAAGCTAAAAATTCCAAAATACTAATGTAAGAATTGTTGGTTGGATATGATTCTTCCCTTTGAATTTCTTAGTCCACCAAAACAACAAATGATTTAAATTGTTGAAGCAACTTAGATGAGGAAGAATGAAAATTTCTGAAAGTTTAGACCAATAAATATGAGAGACCTTACATGTAAAGAAACAATGCCTTATGTTATCTTCGTCTCTTCTGCATGACCAACATCTTGAAGCTAGCTGGATACCCCTTTTCTTTAACGCTTCATCTGTTGGAATAGCTTTCAAGGAGAGTTTCCATAGGAAAATTGACTCTTTAGGTGGTATGCGATTACTCCAAAAGCAAGATAAATCCATTATTGCATGTTGTTGTTCCCTGACTTCTCTCCAAGTATCTCTGCTTGAGAAATTGCCATTACTTGACGGTTTCCACTTTATAATATCCACTGCTTTCGAGTCAATTGGAATATTGCTAATTTGTTGGACTATGTCTGAGTTTAGTCGGGTTTATAGGAAAGGGATGTTCAAACTATCTTCTCGTATATAATTCTCTACTCTTCCTAAGCTTAAATCTGACATAGGTAACAAATGACTCAAATGAGTGCCTTCCATCCAAGTGTCATGCCAGAAGCTACAATTGCCTTTACCAATTCCTTGGAAAATATGTTTTTCTGCTGCTTCACATGCCCTTATTATCCTCTTCCAAACAGGAGAGTCCGATCCTTTTTCTTGAATCAAACATGGATGGGAGTTTCACACATACTTCGAGTGGAAATATTCTGAATATAAAGAGTTTTTCTCTCTAAGCACCACCAAAGTTTCATATCCTGAACCAAAGTTATGTCTTCTAGCTTCTATACTCCTAATCCTCCTTCCATTATCAGTACACAGATCTTCTTCCATTTAACCCAGTGGATTGCTTTATGCTGATATGAGTTATTCCGACAAAATCTAGCAAAACTATTCTCCAACTCTTTGATGATAGCTTTTGAAGGTTTTTGTGCTTGTAAAACATAAAGAGGGATAGAGAATAAGATACTTCGTAACAAAGTGAGTCTTCTACCTTCTAAAAGCCAATGAACAGTCCAATTTTCTATCCTCTTCTTTATCTTACAACCAATATCATGAAAGACAAATTTTCCAGCTTTGCCTATTACTATAGGACAACCCAAATAAATTAATGGAAATTCCCTATTTGGGTAGCTAAGGATGTTCTTGGCTCGTGTAATCAAAGAAAACTCTTCACTTGCCGCATAAAAAGCTCTTTCCTTTTTGTTTACCTTTTTTCAAAATATGTCCTCATACCAATCTAGGAAATTCCTCAGCTTTTTTATTGATTTTGTATAACCGTTGATTAAGATGATGCAATCATTAGCAAAAGCTATATGTGTGATGCATTTGGGGTTGCTAGCTTGATATCTCATTTGTGGATTAGAGTTTACTAGATTATTCAGACCCCTAGAAGAAATTCTAAACAGATTACGAAAAGGATAGGAGAATGAGGGTCTCCTTGACGTAGGCCTCTTGATGACTTGAAGAATCCACTAGACTGACCATTAATACTCGATGAGAACTAGCAGTTGAAGAAAAGTCTTGAAATCATAAATCGGAAAGAAGAACAAAATCCCAAACTGCTGAGCATGTTCATCAAGAATGACCAGTCTACTCGATCATATGCTTTCTCCATGTCTAATTTAATCACCAAGTTTCCTCTCTAAACTTTCCTCTTTAATGAATGGACGAGATCTTGAGCCACCAAAATATTTTCCACAATGCTTCTTCCTTTAATAAACCATGTTTGGTTATCAACGATTTTACTTAGTAGAAAAGAATTTAGTCTAGTCTAGCCACTAGTATTCTCAATATGATCTTTGTAAAAACGTTGCACAATTGGGTGGGTTTATAATCTTTCCATTAGCTAGGATTTTCACATTTTGGAATTACGATTATGGTGGTACTCGTAAAATATCTAGCCAAAGCATTCCTTTGGAAAAACCATTCAATTGCTTCTATCACATCCTTTTTAACAACATCCTAGCAGTGCTTATAAAAATAACTACAATACCCATCAGGACCAGCAACAGAGTGTCTGTTTGTTTTGGCTTTTTTCCGATAGATACAGACACTTTTTCAAACTTTTTTCTAACAAATTATTTATCAAGAAATAGATATAGATAAAAAAAAGTTGATAGTTCTCATCAAAAGATCAAATAAAATAAGTATAGATAAAAATTTAGATGAAAATCGAATATATTTACACAGAGACTTATTTTGTTATCTTCATCTATCACCAAAGGGCCTAACCAATCTGGTTTTTGAAAGTCTAGACTTCCTCTTGTTTGAATAAATTGCTAAAGAATGTGATGGCAGAGTCTTTGATAGCCGAAGAAGATTCCAACCAATTACCATTCGGATGTTAAATTCTGGTGACTTTTTAATTTATTCATCTTTGCGTAGTGCAGCATGAAAGAACTTCGTGTTTCTATCACCTTCTTTTAGCCATTTCATGCCCGATTTTTGCTTGAGTAGATTTTGTTCACATGATAAATGAAAAGAAAGTTGTGCTTGTGCTTCATATAATGCACACCTGTTATCAGTAGACTCCTCTATTTCAAACATTTGTTCCAATATGTCCACTTTGTTTTCCAGAAGTTGGATGTGATCAAAGAAATTACCATTCTTGCTCCAATCTTTCAACCCCTCTTTGAGATGGATTAATTTTCCTATAATTTTATAATGGCATTGCACTTCACTTCTTGACTCCAATTTTGCTTGGAAAAATCTAAGAACTTGTTGTGCTTGGTCCACATGTTTAAAAATCTGAAGGAGCTTGGACCTCTTGGTTCCACCTCATGACAATGCGGCAACAAAGGGCACTGATCTGAGCAGGTTTTATTTAAGTGTACTACTTCGACGTTTCATTTTCCTGACCATATTGAGTCTATAAGAGCACGATCTAACCTTTGTCACATATTACCTCAATTCTAAGTGAATAAGGATCTTGAATATCTTAGCTCCTCCAATTTGCTGTTTGTTATCATATTATTGAAATCATTTATTGCTCTTAATGAAGGAAGTTGTCCTCCTTTTCGTTCCTCAAGCGAATGAATACAATTGAAATCTCCAGTAACAATCCATGAATGTTGCTGTATTTGAGAAGAAAAATTATTTAAATTGGACCATAATGGTACGCGACTTGTAATCGTGCATTTTGCATACACTAATGAAAAAAAAAAAAAAAAAAAGCAAAAATCGTTCATGGAAGAATTCCAGAACTTTATCGTTGACAGCTAATCATGGTTCACCATTATTTGCACCTAAGTGATGTGTCTCCAAATAAACCATATCTTTAATTTGGTATTGGAAATCCTACCTTGAAATCCTAATATTTTTACCACTAGCTGAAGCTAGTTAGAGCCTACCAAAGGTTCAACAATAGCTATACAACTTAATTTAAGAACCTTACCCAATTTTTTCAATCTCCGCAGCGATCTAGCATTGCCTATTCCTGTAATATTCCAACACAGATATTTCATTGAGAAATAGTACTATTGGTTAATCCTCTTCCCGCGACATTCCTTGTTAATCTTGGAATCAAAGGTGCTTTTTTCCTCTCCCATCTTGGTTTCCATTCTTTCAATTGTTCCGATTCAGAAGCTGCACTACTACTTTCCTCTTATCGATCCATCAACTCCCCTTTTGCATATTCACTAATATATCCATTGTCAATATCAATTTTCCCCAACTCTATTGGTATTTCCAATTTGGATTGATTCACCTTTGTGATGGTTTTACATTGAAGATTCGTATTCTCTACTACCTCGTGCACGAGATCTTCCTTCCATTCATTGTCAAAAGATAGCAGGTGTCTTTGTTTCACCATACCTTCATTATCTTCCTTAGCAATTTGATTTTCAATTATTGACGAGGAAGGGATTTTTTTCATCTAAAATTTGATTTAGCCTATCTTCATTGTACTGGAATAAAGGTATCTTATTATCTTCACCATCATTCACACAGGTAGTGTGTTGTCTTTCTTTTAAAATTCCATCCCTAAATTTTCCATTGTCTTCCTTGGTTAATATTCTTTTTGCATGTATTCCATTTTTCCCTTATTGGCTTCTGAATTTAATGGAGTAGGATGTAATGTCTTACAATTTTCTTGCACGTGTCCAATTTTGCAACAATGACAGTAGTATAAAGGTACCTCTTCATAAACAACCTATTGAAAATAGCCTTGTTTTTCCCCATCCAACCAAATGCGTTGCTTCAAAGGTTACGAAATGTCTAACTCAGTTAGAATTCTGGCCACCGATGGCCTGGAGAGAGATTTTGTTGCTTCATCTATTCTTAAAGGATTTCCAAAAGCAGAACCAATTGAGAACAACAAAGATTGATTAAAATAATGGATTTTCAGGTGCGGTAATACAATCCAAATCGGAACTATTAGACATTCTATTGCTATGTTAAAATCCTTTGTCCATTTGAATAATCTCATGAGAAAAGGTCCGATCTGTCGTACCCGACATTTCCAAACCCTAATATAGTCCTCCTCTAATTCAAAACGCACTAAAATATGTCTCTCGTTAATCAATCCAACATGATAAATCCCTTTTAAACCCAAAGATACAAAAAAAGGATCTGATATCATGCATCTGAGGACAACCCCTAGAGAACTTCTCGACCAATGCTAGACGCAAAGGAGCCATAAGAGATTCTTCTTCTGCATTAGATAACATGATCGCTAGTTCACCATTAAAAGTCGAAGTAGGTTTGATCCTTTGGTTTCACTTCTAATTTTTCTTGTTTCAAAATGGAGACATATGATTTTTGTTGATTGGAGGGATCGGCATCACCGGGAAGAGGACGACCATGAGATGACGGCTTTAGGGTTGACATTTTCTAGGGCTAAAAACATAGATCTTAAAATGAAAAAGACTAAAAAAAAAACAATAGAAAAACCTAAATTTTCATAACTTCACTCCATACTCTCATACAAGAACATATTGAAAATGACAAACAACTAAAAAACTTGAACTTTTGATTCTAAAGAAGTGGGCGGGACAGCCGTTATTTAACTAGCTACCTCCAGGCATATAAACGACAGCCAGTGTAAGGGGCCGGGGCAGGTATAGCTTGAACTGATTCAATGCATATGCACAACAATTCTCACGATTAGCAATATCATTGGAGATTCCTATACAAATATTCTCCTCCATTGCCTGATCTTCAGCTGCCTCTTCTTCCATATTAATGTCTTATGTTGTCTCTCATGATAGCATCGATCTCAGCATCCAAGGCACAAAATTCTTCTTCATTAAGGTCAAATCCTCCTAAAACTGTGGCATTACCCTCTTATTGAGCAATCGGAGCGTCTTCTTATACTTGCTCCATTGTTTCTTCAACTGCTTTAGCTGCTTGTGGTATTTCAGCAGCAACTTCTTTATTTTGTGAGATGGGATCAATATCCTCATCTAAATCAAGCTATAAAATCATCCTCCTACTCTTTGGTGTAGGCTCTCTAGCCTTCTTCTTAAAGGTTTTGGGTAAGGTAAAAATTGGAGCTAATGTAGTCATTAGTGTAGACTCCAATGTGGATGATTAAGGTAGGTCATGTGTTTGGATATTGCTTCATTATCCTCATAGATGTGGGCAAGCAACTCATCCAATTGTTGTAGTTGGGGTTCTATTTGTGGTTGAGGTGGAGATGGTATATGTGGTGGAGATGGTAATGGTATATGGGTTGGTGAAGCATGTCTTTGTGGTCAAATTGGTAAAAGGGTCTAGATGGTGAAGATGTTTTGGCATCATTGTCATCATTATTATTATCGTCATCATCATCTTGATTTGACTTGCCAAGATTGGTTGTGGTGATGGTATTTTGGATTTAGATGGGGCTTGAGGAGAATAACCTTGAGTAACAAAATAAAGGATCTAGAGGATGGTCTTCTTCAAATCACCCATATCATCCTTTGTTTCTTTCATGAAGGCAGCTAGGTTTTCTCTCATGCTTATCACTTCTACCTCTAGCTTGTTAAGGCGAGATGTTGATAGGTGTGTGGCTTCCTATTCGAGTAGCATAGTTGCAGCTTGTGGCCACTCAATTGGTGGCTCTGGGGGTGAAAATGATGACTCTTGAACTACTGAGGTAAGGCTTTGACCTATTACAACTGTACTCCTTATTGCTAGTGCAACAGTCGGTTGAGCTCCTACTTCGTTTAGCCCCTAGTCTCTGAATGATCATTTATGAAGTACCCTATAACTGCACACTAAATCTGTGGGTCCATTCTTTAGCCAAAATTCCACATTCTTCAATACTCTTGTTATTAATCCTCTAAGAAAAATTCCTTTACAATTTAAATTGGCCTGATATTTGATTCTTCATGCTACCAACAGGCCCACATTCATCTTCTTTCCCTTCATCATAGTAACTAGAGGATGTAATTCTCCCTCAACGATCATAGATGTTCCTTCTACCTTAAAGAAAATACTCCTAATGAGTAAACAATGCAGCATCTTTGCACTCTTACTTTTAAACCTTGACCTTGTAGTCTCAAAAGGAGCAAATACACCTTTAATTTCTTCATCAACAAACTGCCTTACTTCTTCCTCTGGTATCTTAATTGACAGCTCCTTCAATTCTGGTTCATAGAAGAATTGTTCATCATCATATAAACCCGTGGTAGTGATGAATTGCTTCATAGAAATTTCTCTGTACTCTTTGAATGCATAAAACTTCACCACATCATTTACATTGGGTACTTCACCTCTAATCTTAAAAATGGCCAAAAAAGCCATTGTTATTTCTCTGTAAGCTTCTTTCCTTATCTCAAATACTCTCTGCCAAGTTGAATCTTCAAAATATCTTCTAAAATCATTCTTCATTCGATAACTTCTCAACAAGTCCCAATTCACCACAACATTCTCAAAAGTTTTCTTTTGAACCACACACATGTTATATTTCTCTCTATCTTCAGTAGTTAAACCCACAGGAGTGCATGGTTGGGTACTTACTTATACTAGGGGCCTAGACTCACATCTAGCCTTTTCGAATTGTTTTTTGTGATTAGGGCGGTGCTCTCTTAGGTGCCATTTTCCGCAGAAAAATGTAATTGACGTAAGTGATGTTACATTTAAAGCTAAAAAATAAACATAATTTTGCCTTAAATTTTGCGAAAACATATCCTTAAGATAGAATAGTTTAAAACTTTTCTTAACAAACTTTTTACTGAGATATCTGTCACATTGTTGTCTTGATTGTATTTTTACTGCTTTCAATGTCTTTTTCAAGCAATCCAAAACAAACTAAGTTTATATAAAGCTTTGAGAAATTTCAAAAACCACAATAAATCTTGTGACTGATTACTCGAAAATTTGGCTTACAAAAGTTCTTAAAGCAGCTATATAGACTCATATCAATTATCAAATTAGTTTCTTTCCATTGGGTACAACAAATACGAAAAATCAGGTTTATATCGAAACCCTAGAATGCGCAGAGTAAATATGTTATTCATGCTTCAATAAAATAGTGAAAATAAAGAATAAGTATAGAATAGAGCTTATCTTAGTATGTTGATGCTCAAAATGATGGGAAGGAGTGATTTTTAATAAATTTTTGTGACGTAAGTATGTTGAGGGTATTCCTTTGCTCTATAAAGCTCGAGAAACTTTTTTTTTTAAAATGCAGTAATAAAAGAATGAATGAACACTTTTTGTCTTTTGTATTAAAATGCATCGAAGGCAACTTTTGGGCTTGATAATTAGGTTGTGGCTAATTTATTAACAAAAGAATTAAAGAATATCGACTTATATGCAAGTTACGCATTGGCGTTTAGCTAAACTTATCACCTGCAAAACATTCCAAAACAACTAAATATATATATATTAACCACAAATTGATCAAATCCCTGCCATTCAATTAAAGAAATGTATCCATGATCTTCAAATATTAACAAAATTCATTCAAACTAGGCTTTAAAACCTAAACCAAAGTCATATGACCAAAAACCCAACAAAATCTTCCTGAGGACAACAATTGTCCTCTCACCAAACTTCAAACAAATTTCAAACAAGCTTTACAACAAGCTTTTCATCAAGGTCTTTAAAAATATTAAACATCAACTCTCTCATCAAAACAAACAAGCAGAAATGTAGGATAATCATCCTAGGAATCATCTTCTTCTATGGCTTTGGTTGCTTTCTTAGATTGGCCATTGTGCTGGATGGTAAGGATCATGTGGGTCTCTCTAAAAGGAGTTTGGATATTTGCCTTAACTAAGTTTCCAAGTTATGTATAGCGATTGTGTGGTTCCTTAAGGTTTCATAAATTGATTACTACCTAGCCTCCATCGCCTTAATAAACTGAAGAGTTAACTCCTCCAATGAGCTCTTCACTTAGGGAACTCTTGACCCTTGACCCTGCGGCTTTTGATAATTTGGTGGATTTTCAATAGATTGGTGAAAATTTCTATTACTCCACCTAAAGTTAGGTGATTTTTCTAGCCTAGGTTATGGGTTTGACTATACGGGTCATTCCTTTGGCCATTATAATTTCTCACATACTCAATACTTTCAGAGGTCATCCCCTCAGCATTTGGTCCAAATCCAAAATCAATCATATTTACTTGGCCATTTGCGACAATCATACTATCAACTTTCTTACTTAGTGCCTCTATTTTGAAGGTTAAGTTGGTTACTGCATCCAACTCAAACACTCATCCAGATCTTTCCTTCCTTGCTTTAATAGAGGACCACTGATAATGGTTAGTCGCTATATCCTCAAACAGATTTAAACATTCTTTAGGAGACTTATTATTTAAACTCCCCCTGTTGCTGCATCGATCAATTGCCTAGTCCCATAATTTAGTCCGTTATAAAAGGTTTGGACCTGAGTCCACTCTAGTAGTCCATGATGGGGGCAACATCCAAGCAGTTCTTGCCATCTCTCAAAGGATTCATAAAGGGTTTCTAAGTCTAACTAGTAGAAGGAGGTAATGTCAGCTCTATGTTTGACTGTCTGAGATGGGGGAAAATATATTCTCATAAAGTTTTCAATTATTTACTGCCAAGAGGTAATGGAATTTCTCGGCAAGTTGTTTAAGCATTTTTTGGCATTTCCTAAGGGAAAAAGGGAACAACCTTAACTGGATTGCATCATCAGATGCACCATTAATCTTAAAAGTGCTACTAATTTCTAGGAATTTCTACAGATGATTGTCAGGGTCCTCATTTTGCAGTCTATTGAACCGCACATACTGTTGAACCATCTAAATTATATTAGGTTTGATCTCTGGGCTTTGCTATGCTAGTACTGGCCCTTTCCAGAGTTGGTTTGCTAAATTCAAGCCTAGTTCTTAGTTGATTAATCCTAATGGGGTCTATCTCGTATTGCACTTTTCCTTCATTGTTTTCAGCCATATCTTCTAAAAAAATTATGGGTTCCTCCCTAGCCACTCTTTTGGAAACTCTTCCTATTCTCTAGGGCTCTAGAGTAAATGGAAACAATGTGTGAGAGTAAATCCTAGTCATAATCATGCATTTGTTTTCATTTTAAAAGAATTAGACAAAAAAATAACAATAAAAACATACACAAACAAAAAGAAGAATAAACGAATAAACAAATAAAAGAATAACATATTAACAAAAAAATAATTAAAGAATAAAATGAATAAAGGAAAAGACTATACAAAAGAATAAAGACAAATATACAGAGGAATATTTACAAACATAAAGAATGCTATCTACAAAAATAAAAAGAAAAAGATATATACATATATATATGCAAACAACGGTTAGCTTATACTAACAAAAAGAAACAGAAATTTACAAAGAAAAATCATAAACAAAAACATATATCCAAAAAACAGAACGTACTATTTACACTATTCACATATGTTAGCAATTAGAATAATAGATTAAATGTTTTCTGATATTGCCTTGTCGGACTTCAAATGAATGAATCCAACACTACTCCCGACAACAGCGCTAGAAATGCTTTGGTTGGAATTTGGGTTGGTTTTGAGTTGTATAAAAAACCTTTTAAAAGAACAACTCAAAGTGGAAGCTTTAAAATTTTATAAAACTATTTGGTCCTGTCCAACTTCGGTTAGCAACTACCAACCATAATGGCAAGTGCATCTACCAAAGTAGTATAGAAAGAATTAGGTTGAATCCCAAGGGAATGGTGGAATCTATCATACTTACATTTCCTCTATTATCTTAGCTAAGGAAAAATTTAGCAAATCATAATGAAAACAAAAGTTATGCTAATGTTAATGATATTCACAAATGTTTTTTGAGAAAAATTAGGGAATCGGTTAGGATTTGCTTCACCAACTCCTTATCATGTGATTTTTTAAAACCAAACTCAAAGAGAGAGTTGTTTGCTGAAGTATTTACACCACCGGATTCACTGAGGTAAACTAAAGCCACTCCTAGGGTTAGTAATTTTATATTTAAACCAAACTACTGGAATCCCTTCTCCAGCTATTATCGGCCTAAATCCACATAAAGTTTAAGAATCCTTTGTTTTTAAAACTAACTCAATGAATTTCAAAACAAATGATAGAAACTCTTCACCTACCCTCTCTTGAGATATTTAGGATTGACTCCATTAGTAGCCATAGATCTATTAAAAAGAATGACTTCCCAGTCTATTCAGTTGAAATCAAATATGAATCTAACTCATGCACCACGTAATTAGACTCATGAAATTAAAATCAAGATAATAATTACAAATACCTAGTCAATATTGAATTCAAGGTGCATTTGAAATCACATGACTCAGGATTTAGATTCACAAACCCTAAGCCGTAAGAGATTATTTCTCCATAGATTTAGAAATTACGAACATTAGCTGGAAAAAAAATAAAATGAAATCAATTGAAGGATATTACAATTCAGTACAGAGTCTTGTAGAAATTACAAACAATGGGTTAAAATGATTTTACCCAAAAAACTTTGAGATTCTCTAAAGCAAGAAGAAACAAAATACTTTCACTCTAGAAATTCTCTCACTACGTTAGTATTATTCTATTGTATTCACACTGTACAACATGTTTATTACAATGTTGTGCACATTGTTGAACATAGGGTGTTCAAATTGTGTTTCGATGAGGAAATGAAATACACAATTAATCATTTGATCATATTTAAGTAACACTTAATTAGTAAAACAAGTGTTCAATTTGTTTTGCTTTGTTTTTATTTATGTTTGTTATTATATCCTGATTCAAACACTTTCTAGACCTTATTTTCTTTAGAATTTGTTAAATCTTAAAACATAAATGTCACGACTCCAAATAAGGGCTTAATAGGATTTATCTAAAGCTATCATATCACGTGTGTACCCGTAACATCAGAGTCATCTTGTATTTTAGAGTGTACAAGACTCTATTTATTTATCAATGTTTATCATATAAATGATATAATATATTACAAGATTTCAACTATGGAATCCAATTTCCCAATTTCTACCAAGATCGTAGAGAATCGGTATCCCCTACCAAATAGTGAAAATGGGTTTTAAATTACAACTTACAAATTTCAACAATATAAAATTTATCTAGTTTACATTCTAAGTTTACCATATCCTATATCTCTATCTTCAATAGAGTTTGTTGGAGAAGCTCTCTTCACACATTCTTAGCCCAATCCCAACTAGTAATAATCCTGCACAAAAACTGTCGAGGGATGAGCAAACCACGGGCTCAGTGAGATAACCTGACCAAACCACACATCAACCATTAACAAACAAGTATATTTATCAATCATATGTAATGCAACAATCAATCATATGCACATTACAAGCTTGGATGATTTAGAATCCAAAGCAGGATGAAGATTTACGCCCTCTTCATCGGGGTTGAAGGAACTCGATACTATGGCCTACCTACCCAGGAGAAACTAAGTATACAGGAAAGCCACAATCCTCATTGTCGTTATCTCTTTATGCTTTGGCACTCAATTCCTGTTTTAAGCCTTAGAAACTCCACTAAGTGTTAGTCATTTCACAACGATACCATGGGCGGCATCCTTCATTTCCAATTAGTTCCCATGGAACCGACGAAACAAAGGTAAGCTTGCGTAGAACTAATAGCCTCTTGCCTAGAAAAATCAAGCATTACCAAAGAACCGAAATACTAATACGTAGTAAGCTGCTACATCTCTATATGCAGTTTATGCAAATCATGCAATGCATGTACGTTTCATTTATAGTACCAATAGTTGTTAATCCAGTTTAAGGCGATCATATGATTTACAGACAATCATCAACATGTTTCATACCACATTTATCATATAATAGTATCATCACTTATATTATGGTACTTTGTCATTCAATCATACACTACTCATCATGCATTATTCCCAATCCCGTATGTATATCAATTGAATATATATATATATATATATTATTCCAATGCAACTATATTACAAGCACAAACAATGTGATAAAGTCAAATAACTCACCTGTGGTCCTCGCTAAATTGTTGTATAAGCTATCGATAATCTGAAAATTGATCTATTTTCCTATGAAAGGGAATAACAGAGATTCATTATTGAACTATTTCTATAAGAGAAGTCTTCCTAGAATTAAAGGTGCCGATTCCAATCACCGGACATTAGACTAAACTAGTTACTTTAATTATTGCATCATTAAATAGTTTAATTGAATCCTTCTAACTATTCTGTATTGGTATTTGACAGTTTTTATTAGGGTTTTAATCCTTATAGTAGAGAATATTTATTTGTTATTTGTTTTCATTTTGCTTCTATCGATCTTAATTGCTATCTATACTTTTATTTAAGGGTTTTTTTTCTTTTCCTTAAGTCCTATTGCTTTTAGTAGAAGGTTTTTATTTCTTAATTCTTTGCCCGTCAGCCTTATTTGTCTCACAAATTGGTATTTTTATTTATTTAAGGGTATTTTCTAGTATCTATACCTTTCAAAAGTTATAAATCCACATCTAGATATATATCAAATTTTTATTATACTTTAGTTTCATTTTTATTGCAAAACAAGATAAGTTTAATACTATAATATATTATCAGTAATATTAGTATAGAAAAATCAATATCAATATTAGTATTAAAAACAAGTATGTTGATAACAATAATTTCCAGACAATTAGTAAATAATGTTATTAGTGACAAAAATGATAATAGAATTGATGACAATATAAGTTTAGTACCTTAACATAAATAAATACAGTATTAATAATTCTAATGAAAATATCAATAATATGGAATACTATAAACAGTAGTAATAATAGTGGTAATAACTATATTAATAGAAATAACAATGACATTAATATTGGTTTAAAAGTGAAAATTGATTCTATTTGTGATTTGTTATTCGTTTTAAATCCAATTTTGCTGTATAAATAGTCGATTTGATAGTACTCTTTGAGTACTTATTGGTAGAATTATTTTTAAGAAAAGAGACTTGTACAATTTTTAAATTTATGAAACACATGCATAGGTTTCAAGTGAATCCTAATAACTTTAGTCAAAACTTGTTTTGATCATAATTAACTCATTTCTAGTCCATTTTTGACGAATAAATAGTCGCTTTCATAGCATTTTCCGAGTACAATCCATTAATGGTGTTATTTTTATCAAACAAAGTCATTAAGGGGGTGAATAATACAAGAACAGTTCGCTATTCTCGTGTAGATCTGATAGCAGTGTTTCTATTTTTGCTTTCGCAATATCAAATTCGTTTCTTATCCATTTTTAACAAATAAATAGTCGATTTCATAGGATTTTTCATGTTCTTTCCATTGGTGGGGTTGTTTTTGGCTTAAAACAAATACATCAATACATTTTATTCATTCTTTCCAATGGTCTACATGAGTTATTTAAAATTCAATTTAGCTCATTGTAGTTTAGGTATGGTTTTGGTTTTTCCTTTCTAGAATTTGAATTTCTATACTTAAAAATCTTCAAGTTGATATATATACTAAATAGTCTATATAACATAAATATACTATTAGATTATTCTTGATAAATTTATAAGACAAATTCTTATAAATCAACATAACAAATATTTGAACTTAACGTAATTCTTACCTTGATTGGATCATAGAATGAACTCAGCTCTTCATTCTTGATGAAATTAATGATCTAAAGAGAAAGGTTAGAAAGTGAGTAACTAAGGAAAAACTAATCTGGCTAAACTAACATATATATATATATATCTATTTTATTTTCTTACCTTGTTGAGTCTAGATTCCAACTTGAATCTATGATAAACCAAGGCTATTTAACTTGGTTTTGATGTTGTTTGGGTTAGTTAAAGTGGGGTTTCAATTGTGGTTGATGAGTATTGATGTTTAGATAATGCTATAGGATATAAACAAGAGATACACTTTATTTTTGAAGTGTTGAAACAAGTTTGAACAAGTGAGCAAGAAGGGGGGTATATGAAATTCGTGGTGGCTTTTTGGGGCAAATTTTTGGATTGTGTTTGGGGAGATTTTGAGTTGGTTTTGTAGCCAACTTAAGCCTATATATGTATACAAATATTAGGCTAAGATTTAGGTACATGGGAGGGTGTTTTGGACTTAGAAGAATACAAATTCCAACTGCTGTTCTCGAGTGGAAATTTGATACGAATTTGAGGATGAATTTTGATGAATTTGTATGAAATTTGTGGCTAATTTCAAGAGGCATTAATTGTGTTTGTTTGCTACTTAATTAAGGTCATTTATAGGTGTAAATTTGGGGCTCAAGTTGCAAGAAAATCGGATCAACATCGTGTGAAACAGAGGCAAAAATCCAAGTTTCTACTGTAGTTTTTATTTATTGTTTTCCAAGTTGATTTGCATGTATTTTTATCAGATTTTCCTTGTTGTTTTCTAACCAATAATTGGTGTTTGAAGTGTACATTTAGAGAACTTTTATTGGTGTTGTTTTGGTCAAAATTAACAACTCAAATTAAGTCTATTATTTGTACAAAACAGAGCTACAATTGCGTAACTACTGCTGTTGTTTCCTCAGAAAATTTTTGTCCAATTTGCAGCTGTATGTAATTTGCCTTGACTGAAAATTCTTTTACATTTAATGTTGGTTTATATGTGAAGTTTTTGTATTGGTTTAAATGTCATTATCACATTTAATTTGGTATTCAAATGGAGCAAATTGGGAAGACCTGTTGCAGCGGAGAAATTCCAAATGCACCGTGAAAAATCTGCACACAATTCCACTGTTCATATGAAGGCTCTGTTTTGCACGTGAAAAATTGTAGCCGATTCCTCTGTTTATTGCAATTCCAGTTGTGACATTCTGTCCGTGATGCACTTCCCATTTTGCCGAGATATTCCCTGCTCATCCGAGAATCCCATTTGTTGTTACGCGTGGAAAGAATGTTGCAGCCAACTCCACTGCTCCTTGCGTGGACAATTCTACTGCATGAATTCAAATGGTTGCCTCTATAACTCTCCTTGTACTGCGTGTGTGGAGAGAACTGCAGCGGTCCTTTGTTCTTCTATTCTAGCGGAATTTTATATTTGCGGCAGCCGAGGTGTGTTGCGTGTCCCCTGCTCATTCGATAGTTGCATTGTAACGTGATGCAACTCCAGCAGCTGTCGGCCATCCTCTGTTCCACGATGCTCTGTACGTTGAGGCTGATCCGTGCGTTGGAACATTCAGCCAATTTCTCCTCTATTGTTCGGTAGTGTCCCCTGCTGTTTGAGTAATTCCACATTCTAGCGGTGGTTGCAAATTCTAGCGGCTTCTATTTTATTTTTAATTGGTTTACTAATTTATTAAAATATTTCATCAATTATTTGTTTATAATATTTTAACAAATATTAGTTTATAATGTATGTTCATACTGGTTGAATAAAAGATTTATCGAAATAGAATTTCCTAAGTTGCTACAAAAACTCTAAGTTGTTTATACGTACAAATTTTTAGTTTGATGTTCACACGATTAATTATATTTTTTTATTTTTTTAATATTTAACTTACTTGATTAATTTTTTCAAGTTTGATAAATCGAATTAGGAACTAAGTTTTAATTAATTCAAAATTTCTTAACAAGTATAATAGTGGGTTTGGAATTTTTATTTAGATCTAGATTAATAATTATTGTTCAGTATTAGTATCTATTATGTATTTATAATTTTAGTAAATCATCTTTAGGTTATTGTTTTATACCGATAAGCTCTATTAATAAACTGTATCTTATTGGTTTTGAAATTTTTAAAGCGATTTCTTTTTATATATTGAATTATTAGCTCAATATACGAAATCTCATTTTTGGTATCTATTAAGGTCAAAAAAATTTTATTCTGGTTTTTCAAGCTACGAATGAATTTATTATAATTCATAGATCTATTCTAAGATTTTTGTTAAATCATATATTTGATATTAGTTTCCATTTGCTAATTTGTTCATTTTCCAGTTATGAAAATTACACTGACAACTCAGGATTTTAATTTCTAAAATCTCTAAATCTTTTAATTAGAATATTAGTGTAATTTAAATATTTATTTAAGATCTAGATTCTTAGATATCAATCTATTTGTGATCTTATCGTATCTTTTTGTAATTCTAGTGATTTGTCTTTAGTCCATAATTTTATATCTTGTAGGTTCCAAAAAATTAATCGTTTGTTATTATGACTTAAATTTAAGGTTAACTATGATTTCTTGTTGGACTATTGATCATTTTACCGAATATTGGGTTTTAATGTATATGAGTTACTTATTCTAATTTGTTAATCATATTTTTGTCTAGTGCTACTTAATAATGTTAACAGATTTTGAACACCATTATTTCATTATTTTACAAGCATATGATTTATTTTCTAAGTATTGAACTTAAGGAAAAAGGATTCAGTAATTTTATATTAACGATTGGTTTATTATCGTTTTAAATTATTTGAGATCATAGAAGTTCAATTTGTATTTTCAAAATTTTTTATTGGTAACGATTTTAATCTTTCTAACTATAATCAAATTCATTCACATTTTAACATTTTTAAATAAAGAAAAATTTGGAGTGATTTTTACTACTTGTTCCAAATATTTTATATAATTCTATATTACATTTTTAGTATTTGTTAAAACTAGATTACGTAAAATTTGAGGGATTACAATAAAAGTTGTAGATCTCTGTTTAAGCTTTCTGTAGCATCTTGAATCATCTTAATCGGAGTTTCTATGAGGAAGTTATGATCAAAATAGAAAATAATATCAATGCTAGAATTGGGCACTATAATATACCATTCGGATGGTAATATATGGCATTTGAACGGTAACATATGGCATCCATACAGTATCATATGGTGTCCAAACAATAGTTTGATTAGAAATATTTTGATTTTATTCCAATGGTATCCGTTTGGATGGTAGGGTGTGGTGATCGGATAGTACATGGTTTGCAACTCTATTTTGCAGGTAGCATCTAGACAGTAGGCCTAGAGCATCTAGATGCTAGTTGGCAAAAAAACTAGCTGTTGGAGCCTCTTTTACTCAACCTTTGGAGGTGTGCTTTGTTGGCAATAGCTAGGAGGCCTAACGATATTATAAATACAAGTGTTTGGGACTTGAAGAAGAGGTCTAGGGCTTATTTATTGCATATATCCTTGTAAACACTCTATAGATGAATTAATTGTAAATTATGATACTTTGTAAGTGAGAGCCAAGTGTAGTGCTAGTTGCTTTGTAATTGCTATCATTTTTCAATTACTATATTAAGTGAGTTATAAGCAAGTTGATGAAGTCTTGAGTTGAGTTTAGTGTGCTCAAATTTGTAAAGACTCAACTAGACTCAACTCAAGCATTTGTGTTGTTGATGTGTTAAAATCCTCTATTGAGGTAAATTGTTGTTGTGAATAAAGTGGTGAAGTCCTCCATTGAGGGAGGCAATTGTTATGGATTGTGGAGACTAGAGGGCGAACCGAACTCCACATTAAAATCACGATGCAAACTTCATTTTCCTATCTCTCACTTTATTATTGTTAATTATATTTGTTGTTGTGCAAGCCTTAGGCATTGAGCTTGAAAAAGAAATTGTTTTTAGTGCATAATCCTTATTCTTTAGGTGTTACTTAGTTTCCACAATTGGTATCGAAGCTAGGACTCCAGGATAAGTGCTTAATCACATCTAGAGTTTAAGATCATGGCTAGTAACACCTTAGGTTTCATAGAAAGACAAGCAATAAATAGACTACCCAGCTTAACCGAAACAAATTATATATATTGGAAATATAGAATGAAGATTTTTTTAAAAGCTCAACATATTATCTTATGGAGTGTTATAGAGAATGGCTTCATAGTTATTGAAGGCAAAAATGAATCAAATTGTACTAAGGCCTGTCGAGCCTGGATTTTTCCACTATCTGGTTTATTTCTCCTAACCCGATTCACATTAAACCCGAACCCATTTAATATGAATCCTCGACTAGGGGTTAAAAGAAATTTTAATTTTTGAAAACTTTTTAGAGTCGCCACCCGATATAAATCTGGAAAAAATAAAAGCTAAGATCAATGGGTCGGTTGATCCTAACTTAGCTACTAGTCTGCGAAAATTTGATTTAAAAACCAAACTTTTAAAACTAGATATCATGGATTCGGGGGCTAACCTATTAAAACCAAATGGTTACCACTTTTGGAATTTTAAATTTATAATCTATCCTTTTCATACTTAAAGACTCAAATGAAACAAAACAAATATTTATAAGTTACATTTTTCTATTTTTTCTTTAGAATATGAATATCAACACAACATCTTATATTTACAAAATATTTATTCACAATATTATTAAAAAAACAAAAAAAAATTTCATTTTTTAATGTCGCCCCGTAGGTGCCTACGTACTCGCTAATCGAGATTAGACAAAACGTAGTTCTTTTTGATTTTATAAAATTTTTAATTTGTTTGTATTTTTTATTTTGGAAACCCGCCAAGTTTAAGTTTTTAATCAATTTTTATTTTGGAAATTCCTAAAGAAATCTAATTTTTATGTTTTTGTTTTTGAAAATTCCTAAAAGATACTAATTTTGAAAAAAACCTGTTTTATTGTTTTTGTTAATTTAGAAAATAACTAAATGATATTTATATAAGCTAAGAAAACCTTTTTTTTTTTAATAACAATATATACTAGATATATATATAATATAATATATGTAGAAAAAGGTAAAAAGAATTTCTATTGATTTTCAAATTTTCTCATTTTTAGTATAAAAAAAATTTACAAAGGTGAGTTGCTAAATAATAGATTATTAATACCACAAG
This sequence comes from Combretum micranthum, assembly GCA_024138025.1. NCBI lineage: Eukaryota > Viridiplantae > Streptophyta > Magnoliopsida > Myrtales > Combretaceae > Combretum > Combretum micranthum. The sequence continues at coordinate 46,771 of JAMXBD010001309.1, forward strand.
CATGCATCAAACATATATTATAAAAAAACTTAAAAGATAATATTCCTAAGATTATTTTTTTTATGGTTTATATTCAAACTTATCCTAGAAAATTTATTTTATTAATATACACAAACATGCACAAATATAAGTTTATTGATTTTTATTTTTAATTTTATCTTTTAACCAAAAATCATATTAAAACTATACCCTAAATTTATTTATTTAATAAAATTGTAGTATGCATCCCAAATATGTATTTTTTTTATTTTCATATCTATATATATTTTTTTATTTTCTATTCAATTTTCTTTTTTCATTTTACCATTTTCTGTTTTTTTTAATGCATCTAATAATAATAATACTACTAACTAACTAAAAAAAAAAAACATTGAACCTTTTGAATTGATTTCCGAAAGGCTGTTGGGTTGATCTGATGGTGGTGGTTTGAGTTGACGGTGATTGTGGCTAGGGACGTTGGCTGGAGCAGCAGTGGCTGGTGGTGGTGGTTGCTAGCGACGGTCGGAGCTGGATGTTGATCGAAGCTGCTGTGGTTGGAACGGAAGTGGCTGATGCAGCAGTGGCTGTGGTCTGAGTTGAGTGGTGGTCGGAGATGAATGGTTGGAGTGGTGGTTCTGGGTTCCTTTGATTCTTCCTCTCTTTTTTATTTTGTTTTCTTTCGAATATTTTTTTTTTTTTTTATCTTTTTTTTTTCTGTTTGAAATTTTTTTTTTCGGATCTGGATCTTGTGTCTTGAGGAGGAGATCGGGGTTGTGGTTTTATAGAGCTGGAGGGGAAGTGAAACGGATCACGACCATTAATACCGTTACAAAACTTGAATTCGGTCGTTACTGCCGTTACAAAACTTGAATTCGGCCGTTACTGGCCATTACAAAACTTGAATTCGGTCGTTAATGGCCGTCGGTTACAAAACTTGAATTTGGCCGTTAATGGCCGTCGATTACAAAACTTGAATTCGGACGTTAATGGCCGTCAGTTACAAAACTTGAATTCGGCCGTTAATGGCCGTCGTTACAAAACTTGAATTCGGCCGTTAATGGCCGTCGGTTACAAAACTTGAATTCGGCCGTTAATGGCCGTTGGTTACGAATTGATTCGAAGGATCAGGAGTTACAAAATTGCCAAATAAATTCGTTTTAAAGCACATTGATGATTAAATATGTGTCTTTTGATCTTCCTCTTTCTTTTTCTCTTTTTTCAATTTTTAAACTTCTAAAAACTTATCTACTAAAGATGGGGTTTATTATTTTAGATTTCTTAATTTTCAAATTTTTATATTCTTTTCCAATTTTGTAATTTTTTTATTTTTTAATTTAGCTAATTTATTTATTTTTTATAATTTTCAATTTTTATTATATTTTCTACCTTTTTTATTATTTTTATGATTTTTTTAATTATTTTTTTATTTTCAAAAAGGAGGCAAAAATGGGGTGTTGACAGCTGCCCCTCTTTATGGTGGAGTTTGAACAAAACTCTACTATAAAGACAAAAAGACACCATTTTTGCCCAAGACCTAAACCTGGCGGGTTAAACTACCAAACATCACCCTAACAAGCAGGGGTTTTAGGAACGGCTAATAGCCAACTTTGATAGCTAAAGATTTTTTAAAATGGTCACCTTGATAAACAAGGATTTTGGTCACCTTGATAAACAAGGATTTTGGGTCACCTTGATAAACAAGGATTTTGAGTCACCTTGATAAACAAGGATTTTTTAGTCACCTTGATGAACAAGGGTTTTTGGTCACCTTGATAAACAAGGATTTTGGGTCACTTTGAAGAACAAGGGTTTTTGGTCACCATCTTGAATGGATGGATTTCTATATTGGACACCATGCTAAACCATCTGTCGAGTTTAGACTTTGATATTTGCTAGGTCAACTGTCGGACCTAGACTTAGAAAACTGATAGACCATCTGTATGGCCTAGATTTAGAAAAATGATAGGCCATCTGTCGGGCCTAGACTAAAAAAAAAAAACTGATAGACCGTCTGTCGGGTCTAGATTTTAGAAAACTGCTAGGTCATCTGTCGGACCTATGGGCTTTAATTTGGTCATTTGCCGGACCTATGGGCTTTGGTTTTTGTTTTGAATTGGTGCTACTTGAACTGATTCTTGGCTGGACTGGTAACTATAATTCTTAAAGGCAGGATGACGCTCCTTTGAGCAAGTGACCCTAATTTTTTCAAACAATAGGATGACGCTCCTTTAAGCAAGTGATCCTAATTTTCAAACAATAGGACGACGCTCCTTTGAGCAAGTGCTCCTAATATTTCAAACAATAGGACGATGCTCCTTTGAGCAAGTGATCCTAATTTTTAGAAGAACGACGACTGATTTTTTTGAAATCTTATAAATCGAAAACTGTGCTAACTTGGAAACTTTTCTTGAATCAAGACTTCTTCTTTTTCATTTTTGTTAAGGCCAAATGCCTTTTTTCAAAACTTTTTGAGTTTAAAACTCTTCTCTCTTTTTCTCAAAATTATATCTCTTTAAAAATTTAGAGATTCCTTTATTCTTTCTTGTTCTTTTTCTTTTTGAAAAACAAACTTTTGAGAAAAACTTCTCTTTTTTTTTTTTTCTTATCATTTTTCAATTTTGCTAACAAGCAAAGAATTTTATTGATTTCAAAATTGCTAATGAATGAGCGACAACTTCTCCCTTACTTATTTTCTTTGAAGGTCAATCCTTGGTAGCCTTCTTTTCTCCTCCTTAATTAAGGGGCAACAATCTCCAATTTGACTTTCTTGCCTTTGGGGCAAACTAATTCTCATTTTTTCTTGTCATTCCCATGAACTTGGATTAGTTATCTTATGCTTGAATGAAATACTAAGTTAAAGAGGACTTCCTCCCATACTCTTTGGCTTATTTTCACACATGACTCGAATTCCAAAAATTACAGTCCGTTTTGTAAATGATACATTTTGGTTAATCTATCAGGACTTTTCTTGGGTAAAAAAATTTGAGCTTTTGGTCATTGGCTTAAGGATATTCATAAAGGCTTTTTATTTTTGAAAAAAAATTTCAATACATCCCGGGTTTACAAGTCAAGAACCCTTAAGGAAAACTTGATAATGCACTTGTTCTTAGTTTCAAGGGTATTAATAAATCAACTCCTTTGATTCAAAGAGTCTCCAAAGGGTGGAATTTGTGGGTGGGACTTGATGAATTTTGAATTTTAATGATCTTGAGCTATGTATTTTCAAATCATTGATTTTTATCACCTTGTTTGCCTAATATCTTTTTCTTGTTCTCTTTTTTTTTTCTCCTTTTCTTTCTCTTTTTTTTTTCTTTTTTTTTCATTGCCCTTTTGGGAGACGAATTCAAGGTGATTTGTTCTTTTATAGCTCAAAGTGTATGTGCTGTGTATGGTTTGAAATGAAGACTCTTTTTCCTTTCATAGGAAATGATTTATTTGTGTCAATTGACTACTCTTGAATTGATGCGACTAGGTCAAGTGCATATAAGTTATTCCTTTTCTCCTTATTAATGACCCTAACCTCCAAATTGCCCCATTGTGGGGTGCCCCAATGCGGGGTGGTTCTTGACAGGGTTTATTTTTAAGAATTCCTTCTTTTTAGGCCCAACGGGGTTAACAAGGGATATATTTTGGTTATTGAAATGAATGCCTGGTATCATCTTAACCTATGTATCAAGTGCAAAATAGACTTCTTTTAAGGAATGAGCCTTATAAATTTCCTCACAATCACTCAACTCTCAAGTGTTCAGTGGTTAGTGTTTGGTATTTGGTTGCCTCTTTTTTGTCAAAACATTTTCAAGCAATAAAATATCCATAGACAAACATCCATTCAAATTGCCCCAAATATCAATAGAAGATTTCATTATCATTCTTATTACAAAGATAGGCATCAATGTCGATCTTCTTTCTTAAGCTACCTGCCCCTATTGGTGTTGACCGGCACATTCAACTTTTGCATATGATAGGCTACTTTATCAGATGGTAACAACAAACTCTCAATTCTTGATGAAGTGACGCTTGGAAACCCTGTCGGAGTTGGGATAGGATCATTATCATCAATTGGCTTCATAGATTTCAGGAGCTCGGGTTGGATAAGCTTAGCATCGATCAAATCTTGGATTTTGTGCTTTAATCTCCAACAATTCTCCGTAGAATGGCCCGTTTGACCCATGTGGTACTCACATTGGACATTAGGATCATATTTCCTCGGCTTGTACCCTTCCTTTGGGATTTCAAATGTTATCAGATTTTGATCTCTCAATTGGTTAAGAACTTGAATCATTGGAATCTCAAATTGTGTGAGACGCCTTTGCTGTGTCAAATGATCTGGTTTATTTTGGCCCCATGCTTTTGAATTCAAAGGCTTCCTTTCCTGCTCCATATTCTTTGGTTTGTAGCTTGATGATCCTTCTTGAGTCTCACAAGATGGCACTTCGTGAGCATTAAGACCTAAATGTTGGAGTTTATCTAGCACGTGCCCCATAACTCGCTCGAGGGTTTCAATCCTTTCTGTCATTCCTGCAAGTCTTTGCTCTAGCTCTTCATACTCTTTTTGATCTTTCTCTTGTGAATCACTTCTTTGATTTGGCGTGTTACCGAACTCTTGTACATGGAGCATGTTGATTGTAGGTTCTTCATCGTTAACCGCTAGCTCATCAACAAATCGCAATTGGACCGTTTCTGAGTCAATCAAATCCTGAATTCTATTCTTCAGTTCCCAACAATCATCAGTAGCATGCCCCTGTTGATCCATATGGTATTCACAATGTGCATTAGGGTCGTACTTTCGTGGTTTATACCCTGGTACTGGCTCACTAGGGTATAATAATTGATCCTCTTTCAGCTTCTGGTAAATTTGAGATAGAGGAACTGGGATTTGAGTGAATTTCCTCCTAGATTTTTGTGTAGGATTGTTGTAACTCACTACATTGGCTGTGTCCTCTTCTACTTTCGGTTCTTCATTGTTTTGCAGTTTACCAGAAATGAGGGCATTTTCAACTCTGCATCCTGCCACTACTGCTTCTGAGAAACTTGCTGATGCATATCCCACAAGATGTGAAAAGAAAGGTTCATCCAAAGTATTGATGAAATTGCATGTCAAATCCTTTTCAGGGATTGGGGTAGTGATTCTTGCAGCTAAAATTCTCCATCGTTGGGCATATTCCTTAAAGGTTTCTTCTTTCTTCTTCTTCATATTGTTCAGGTCCCAAACTGAGGGTGCCATTTCAATGTTGAACTTATATTGGTTGAAAAATGCTTTAGCTAACTTTTCCCAGGTATCAATTTCTTGGTGATCCAATTGGGCATACCAGGCTAAGGCCGGACCAGTAAGACTATCTTGAAAAGTTTGTACCATCAGTTTGTCAAATTTGGCATATTGCCCCATACGTCGTATGTACAGTCTTGTATGCATATTGGGACACCCGGTTCCATTGTATTTCTCAAATTCAGGTGCCTTAAATTTTCCAGGAAAGTCACCTTCCTCACACTGTGGTAGGCTTAAGATTGCAGATTGGTCAAAGCCATCAAATGTCTTCAATTTTTCAACCAATTTTTTCTCTATCTCCATAACTTGAGCTTCTAGTTCTTTCTTTAGCTCAGCTACATTACACTCATTTTGTATGTCATCTTGATCAATGTGTTGCCCCTCAATTCCTTTCCCTTTCTGTGTCCCTAAGGATCCTTCAGATGTTGTAGGGGTCTTAAGCTGAGCAAGACTCTGTGTTAAAGTCTGCATTTGTTCAGCAACTCTAAACAGGGTTTGTTCCATATCATTGAGTCTCTGTTCAGTAGTCTGATTGGGAGTGTTGTTGTTGTTAGCCATCTTAACTTAATGTGTAAGGGATTAGCTGAACCTGGTCAAAAGCAATTTCAAAGTCTCAATTTGTTCTTGCTAGCAAAATATCTCCTATTTATTTTTTCTTCTTCTTCTTTATTGTTAAAAGAAAGTTTGGAACTTTTATTCTTCTTTTATTATTTTTTCAAATTTATCAAAGAATTAATTGTTTGAAAGAATAATGGATATTCAAAAAATTTACAAATGATTATTTAAAACCTAAAGTGGAAAAAATTTTAGTATTCTAGTTTTATTTTCTATAGTGGTAAAAAAAACAATGACTTTCTCAAAAATTTCGAATTGGGCTAATATTTTACAAAAACAATAGACTTGATGACAACGAAGTGGAATACCTATGACAAAAATAACTGTGGGTGGAAAGAACCTATCATTATAGGTGAACAATATATACTCTATGGATATATACAAGTTTGACTTTGGTTGGAAAGACCCTATAACTATATATATTCTATGGATATACAAGTCTACTATACACATTTTTCTTTTTTTTAAGGAAAATATACAAATGCAAAGATGCAAATATGTACATATGCTAGCACACAAATACTAATGGGGATCATGACCAATAGAATTTTGAAAAATATTTATTGGAGTTGTCTTTAAAAACAATGGTTTAAAAACCTTCATCAAATTATTTATATTTTATATCTTATAAGGCCAATTAAAACTAAAAGAATATTGCATCACCTTTTTTTTTTTAAGACTTTGTTGGTATTGGTAAAAACTTTTTGTTTTATTTAATTGATTTTTTTTTAAAATAAATGATACAACTCCATTTTTTTTGAAAAAAATTTGGTCACATCCCATGTTGAAATGCATGATTTGGTAGGGTTCTATAGGTCCCCCGGTTTAGTGGTACTAAACCGGAGTGGGAGGACATTTCTTGATCTAGAGGGTGGAAAGCCACAGCCCCCGGACCTTACTTCGTCCTCCTCGCTTAGGCTCTTAAGACGGCCTGGGTCCGACCGTATCTAGCACACATTTATGCTAATATGCAGATGCAAATGCAAATGAATAATCTATTGCCCCCCTTTTTTATGCCTGAAATATTAGTATACAATATATTTACAAGACAAATATATGTACAAAGAATCAATAAATAAATAAATAAGACTATTGCCCCTTCTTCTTTTTTTTTTTTATCTGCAAGATTAGTATATATATTCACAAAACAATTATCCAAATAATGTACAAAGAATTATAATGTATATATTCACAAAAAAATCGAGCAATTTTAAAGGATAAATTTAAAATTTAAAATTCCTAAGTGGCTAGCCCTCTTTTTTTTAAAAAAAAATTTAGGTGTCCCCAGTGGAGTCGCCAAGCTGTCGAGCCTGGATTTTTCCACTATCTGGTTCATTTCTCCTAACCCGATTCACATTAAACCCGAACCCATTTAACATGAATCCTCGACTAGGGGTTAAAAGAAATTTTAATTTTTGAAAACTTTTTAGAGTCGCCACCCGATATAAATCGGGAAAAATAAAGCTAGGATCAATGGGTCGGTTGATCCTAACTTAGCTACGTCTGCGAAAATTTGATTAAAAACCAAACTTTTAAAACCAGATATCATGGATTCGGGGGCTAACTTTAAACAAATGGTTACCACTTTTGGAATTTTAAACTTATAATCTATCCTTTTCATACTCAAAAACTCAAATGAAACAAAACAAATATTATAAGTCACATTTTTCTATTTTTTTTAGAATATGAATATCAAACAACATCTTATATTTACAAAATACTTTATTCACAATATTATTAAAAAAACAAAAAACATTTTTTCATTTTTTAATGTCGCCCCGTAGGTGCCTACTACGCTAATCGAGATCAGACAAAACGTTAGTTCTTTTTTATTTTATAAAATTTTTAATTTGTTTGTATTTTTTATTTTGGAAACCGCCAAGTTTAAGTTTTTAATCAATTTTTATTTTGGAAATTCCTAAAGAAATCTAATTTTTATGTTTTTGTTTTTGAAAATTCCTAAAAGATAAATTTTGAAAAAAAAACCTTTATTGTTTTTGTTAATTTAGAAATAACTAAATGATATTTATATAAGCTAAGAAAACTTTTTTTTAATAACAATATATACAGATTATAAGATATATATATATATGTAGAAAAAGGTAAAAAGAGATTTCTGTTGATTTTTCAAATTTTCTCATTTTTAGTATAAAAAATTTACAAAGGTGAGTTGCTAAATAATAGATATTAATACCACAAGCATGCATATATTATAAAAAAAAATTAAAGATAATATTCCTAAGATTATTTTTTTTTATGGTTTATTCAAACTTATCTAGAAAATTTATTTTATTAATATACACAAACATGCACAAATATAATTTTATTGATTTTATTTTAATTTTATTTTTTAACCAAAAATCATATTAAAATATACCCTAAATTTATTTTTTTAATAAAATTGGTAGTATGCATCCCAATATGTATTTTTTTTTATTTTCATATCTATAAATATATTTTTTTATTTTCTATTCAATTTTCTTTTTTCATTTTACCATTTTCTGTTTTTTTAATGCATCTAATATTAATAATACTACTAACTAACTAAAAAAAAAAACATGAACCTTTTGAATTGTTTACGAAAGGCTGTTGGTTGATCTGATGGTGGTGGTTTGAGTTGACTGTGGTTGTGGCTAGGGACGTTGGCTGGAGCAGCAGTGGCTGGTGGTGGTGGTTGCTAGCGACGGTCGGAGTTGGATGTTGATCGAAGCGGCTGTGGTTGGAACGGAAGTGGCTGGTGCAGCAGTGGCTGTGGTCTGAGTTGAGTGGTAGTCGGAGATGAATGGTTGGAGTGGTGGTTCTGGGTTCCTTTGATTCTTCCTCTCTTTTTTATTTTGTTTTCTTTCGAATTTTTTTCTTTTTTTTTTTTTGATCTTTTTTTTTTTCTGTTCGAAATTTTTTTTTTCGGATCTAGATCTTGTGTCTTGAGGAGGATCGGGGTTGTGGTTTATATAGAGCTGGAGGGGAAGTGAAACGAATCACGACCATTAATGGCCGTTACAAAACTTGAATTCGGCCAAACTTGAATTCGGCCGTTAATGGCCGTCGGTTACAAAACTTGAATTCGGCCGTTAATGGCCATTGGTTACAAAACTTGAATTCGACCGTTAATGGCCGTCCGTTATAAAACTTGAATTCGGCCTTTAATGGCCGTCGGTTACAAAACTTGAATTCGGCCGTTAATGGCCGTTGGTTACGAATTGATTCGAAGGATCAGGAGTTACAAAATTGCCAACATAAATTCGTTTTAAAGCACATTGATGATTAAATATGTGTCTTTTGATCTTCCTCTTTCTTTTTCTCTTTTTTTAATTTTCTAAACTTCTAAAAACTTATTTACTAAAGATGGGGTTTATTATTTTAGATTTCTTAATTTTCAAATTTTTATATTCTTTTCCAATTTTGTAATTTTTTTATTTTTTAATTTAGCTAATTTATTTATTTTTTTATAATTTTCAATTTTTATTATATTTTCTACCTTTTTATTATTTTTATGATTTTTTTTAATTATTTTTTTATTTTCAAAAAGGGGCAAAAATGGGGTGTTGACAAGGCCGAAAAAAAAAGTTTAATTAAATGAAGATGCCATGAATATATTATATTGTGGTTTAAATGAAAGTGATTTTAGTAGAATATGTGTTTGTAATTTGGCTAGAGAAATTTGGGACAATTTAGAAGTACTTTTGAAGGTTCTACTAAAATGAAAGATACAAAAATTAGTCTCTTATGTGGAGAATTTTAAAATTTTAAAAGAAGGATAATGAATCTATTGATGAAATGCATGATAGATTCATAAATATTATGAATCAATTGTCTATGCTTGGCAGGACATATACTAACTTAGAAATTAACTCTAAACTTCTTAGGTCCTTTATGAGAGACTGGGAGGCAAAGAGGACCGCTATTGAAGAGGTGCATGATGTGAGCATAATGAGCAAGGAAGAACTTCTTGGAACCCTAAAAACTCATGAAATGGTCAAAAAGCATAGAAAGTAGTCAACTAAAAAGGAAGTTACACTAAAAGCCTCTTGTATAAGCTCAAGTGAAGAGAAGAAAAGAGTGAGGGGGATGATGAGTTAGACAAGCCTACAAAGAAGTTCACCATGTCCTTGAAAGTGAACAAGAAGATGAAGAAGGGTGATTACGACTCCTCAACATCAAAAAGGAAGACTATCACATGCTCTAAGCGGCCATATATGCTTTCTTCTTCCCTCCTTTGCTTCCTTTTCTTGCAATTGGGCAATATTGTTGATATGTATGATAAAGCATGTAATGAGCTAGTAAAGATGAAAAAGAAAAATATCATGCTTAAATCACTAATGAAGAAAGTAGGAGATGAAATGGATATTTTAGAAATGAATATGAGGAAATTAAAACAAAAAATGAAAAGCTGCATGAAGAAATAGAATTTTTGAAATTGGACAATGCTAAGCTGAATTATAAAAATATGAACTTGAAAGGAAAGAATGATGAGTTAAGCAAAATGAATGAAAAATTGAAAATGAAAAATGATTTGCTTGATCTTGAAGTTAAAACTTTGAATGGTGATGATAAAAGTGATGATAATTTTATATGTGCTAGTAGTAGTAATGGGGAAATTCTAAAAGAACTAGATGGTTTAAAAATTGAAAATGAAAGATTGAAGGCTCGCTTAAGTGATGCAAATGCTACCATAGCTAAATTCACCAAGAGAGAAAATAACTTAAGTACTCCCCTTGGAAAGAAAAAATGTTGATTTTAACAAGTATAGAATTGGTTATGATAAGAACAATAGTTGCAAGCCCCATAAGATTCGGTTTGTAAAAGCTACTTATGATACTTGTAACTATTGTGGCAAGCTTGGTCATATAGCACACAATTGTAAAATTAGAAAAGCTATGCATTTAGGTGACATAAGCAAGTTTGTTTGGGTGTTAAGAAGGGAAATTCTTGTTTTAACTAACTAAAAAGGACCTAAGCAAAAATGGGTGTCAAACAAGTAAATGTGTTTTTGTAGGTAGTTAAAGGGGCTTCAAGGGAAAAATGAGGTATAATCTCAACTTGCTTGAGTTTTATGGATCATGCTCTTGTTGTTTATGATAAGAATGTATTGATGAACTTAAATATGCAATTTTTTTATGTTCAGTGCTTTTATGCATGCTTGGGGCTAAAAATGAGCTAAAATTGAGTTTGGAATGCACAAAAAAAGGTTCTTTTTTTTAGGTCTAAATCATGTTTTTTCATACTTAATGAACCTAAACAAACTTATACTCGAGCGAAGTTATGTACTTCACTCATCATGGGTTAGATTTAAGGTGCGACATTGAGGCGCGACAGAAGCTGTCTTCAAGTTTGGGCTCAATCTCCTCAAAACAAGTGTCGAGGGTCATCTTAAGGGCTAAATTTAAGGCACGACAGACCAATTTTTGCTTGTTTTCCTTATATTTTGGCCTCAATTAGTGTTAAACAGGGTGCGATAGATCTGTTCTTTACTTTTGCGGTTGTCTTTGCTCTAAATTTGATTAAAAACACTTTGATTCTCTTCTTTTGATTCAAGGAGCTGAAAAACAACAATTTAACATTAAAAGCACTAGATTCATAGGAATTTAACTAAAAAAAACTTATCAAAATAAGCTTGAATTCCTATGAAAAGAATAAAATAAAATTAACTTATCAATGGGCTTAGTCCAAACTACTTAAGCCCAGTTACTCTAAATCGACTCAATTCAATGATAACCCAAAGGCCTTGTATTACATAAGTCCTTATGTCAATTACTTAATTAATACGATATGAATAATTGGTTTGTATACTCAATTCTTATACAATTAATTTTCTTGAATAGATATGTAATAACTTTACGTGTGATCTATTATCACCCACCAATTTAGTATTAGATATGCAGTGACACGCATGTTATTTGTTAGGATAGGCATCCGAAATAAACTAATACTTAAAGATGGCTAATATTGGGTGTTGTTTATGTTTGCTCGTTCTTAGACCTGGGCTGAGGGACAACAACCTTGTTAGGCTAGATCAACATGGTATTTAAGTGCTTAAGCCATCGAAGATGGCTTGGCGGTTAGCCAATAGGGGAACGATAGTGGGATAACATCTACTAACGTTTAGAAAGAAGTTACATTCGATACTATTTTATCTTATACTTATTATATATGTATAGGTTACTCATGGGGGTAAACTTTTTGTGAAAATGTTTGCAAAACTTTATTACTTCCATTGCATTATAAATGTTTCTAAAACCTAATTAAACAATTTCATAATCTAAAATTTGATAGCAAATGATCACGATAAATATATAGTTTAGGGCAACGTTAACATATAACACATGAGCGTTGTACGTGGCGAAAATGAACTCACCCTGAATCTATTTGGGGCGTGACAGTCTATTGAAAAACTTTTGTGTGTCATTGCATGTAGATGAAACAAACATACCCATAATCAATAATAGTCATTCTTTATTATTATTATTATTATTTTGCCTTATTCCTCCAAAATAACCCTATTATAATATTATTATTCCAATTTTATCCTTTGGAGGGATTAAAAGATATTGGAAATTTATCTTCATTCAAACAACACACTTTTAACCTTCTCGTCTTTCTTCAATGAAAAAGCATATTTGTAATATTGTCTATATATATATAGTATTATTATATTATTATATTGCATTATATAAATGTGTAAAAGATTTTAGAATGTCAATCTAATTTACCTTTTTTTTTTTTTCACTTTTTCATTCTTAACATAATATATATACATACTACACATAGTTATGGATCCATCATAAAAATCGAATTTATGATTCCAAGACATTGTGTGGATTAGTGCTTTAGGTTTCTAATATCCTCTAATATCAAACATTTATTTTAAAAAAAAATTTGCTTGCGAACTAACATTACTTATCATGATAGAAATGCCACTAAAAATCTATATTTCATACCAAGAGGAGGTCAATTGCTAATAAATTATATAAATAAAAGTTGACTTGAATACACTCTTTTACGTTGGATTGGTATATATTATTAGCTCCTCTAAATTTAAGCATTTAAACCTCTGTGTTTCTATAGAAGACACTATGTCCTATATTGTTATTGGATGGAACAAAGATAAACTATTAAAATTGAAGTAAATATAATCACATAACATTAAAAAAAAGAGAGAGAACTCTTCGTATATACACATATATGTTAGGGCTACTCATTGAACAGAACCAAACCGAATTGCAAAATGTGGTTTTTTTTTATACTTTGGTTAGGTCTGAGGGGTCGAATCTAATTGAACCAAACCATTTGAACCCAAACCGAACCGCTTCATATTAAAAGAAATAAAAAAGGAGCCATCTTATTTATTTATAACCCTTAAACATTAAATATTAGGGTCATATGTGACATTTCACTCTAATATCATATATGTATGTAATAATTAAAATAGACTTGAAATGGAATCATAATTCTAGATTGTAATAACATTCTTGTGTTTAGATACATCTTTGAAAGGGAATCGAGTAAGATTTTAATTTGTAGATTTATTAGGAGAAATTGTGATTTTGTTCCAATTTATGAAATGTAAATTACTTTTTTAACCATATTAATGTTATTTGTAAATATAAATGTTTTATATATATATATTTCGTATTATATATTTTATAGAATACACCATTAAATATAATATATATTTAATAATATTAAATAAGCAATTTTTTACATGTCTCAAAAAGTTTTCTAATATGTTTTCCTATTTTATCAATTTTAAATTCTTCCTAAAACTAGTAGACATTCATTAAATTAAAATAAAGCGGTATAATTGAGTTTAGAACATGCACAATCATTGAATTAGTACAACGAAAATTTAAATATATTATAAGAAAAGAATATTATAAATAAACATGGAATTAATGTAAAAAAAAAAAAAGATTTTCTTTAGTTAATGTTACAGATTTATTAAAAATATATGTTATTTCAAATTCATATTGAAAAATAATATTAAAATAGGATAATATGTATATCTGAAATTATTAAATACACGACCTGATATAATGGTAAGTAACTTTACTTCTTGTACAATATTCCTCAATCTAAACATTTTTTTTCTTTTCCCGGGACCTCAAATGACTATCAATATTATTTATTAGAACTAAATGCTTTTAAAAACAGTTTGAACTGAACCAAACCGCATTTGAAGTAGTTCGATTCAAAACCCTGAACCATTAAAAGCGATTTGGTTCATTAAGGGTTTGAATAGAACCGTTTCAAATGCAATTTGGTTCGTTTCGACCCCTGAATCGAACCAAACTGAATGATGAACACTCCTAATATATATTACATCATATTCCTTTTACTTATTAAAATGATGTATGACCCAACTATAAAAGCTTCTCCATAAAACCCAATTTACAGTGCTCATATCCAATTAAGTCTCTTGTGTCTCTTATTCCAACACCTCCATTACAAAAGCCTAACTTGCCTCCACCGTATTATTAATGTTTAGTGTTAAAAGTGCGTGTAAAATTTGTGATACATCTCAAATATAGATGGTAGAACTCTAACCACAAAGGCTTCTTTCGGTGTAATGGTTTATAGTTTGTTGGAACTTTAAAATTGAGCATGCTTTGGATAGACTAATCCCAGGATAGGTAACATTCGAGAAACATTGGCACCAAAAGGATAAAACCATGCGGCGTATCGCTAAAGTGGCCAATATATCGGAGGGTAAAGTTCCAATGTGTTACAGGTGGTATCATAGCAGTTCACCAGCCAGAAGTTGAGGAGTGTGTCCTCTTTGCCTAGTGTGGTTCTGGACTTGTGTAACAAAACTAATAAGAATGTCGATTCTATAAGTAGTGGAGTATGCAATACCTCTCAAATATAGATGGTGGAACTCTAATTACAAAGATACAAAGGCATCTTTTAGTGTGATGGCTCAAAGTTCGTCGGAACTCTAGAGTTAAGCATGCTCTGGGCAAAGCAATTCCAAGATGGATGACCTCCGAGAGGAACTAGCACCAAAAGGAGAAAACCATGTGGCATGTGACTAAAGTGGATAATACCTCGGTAAGTGGAGTTCTGAGGCATTACAAAATGAAAGAAAGTCTTCAGCTTGTTTGACTAGCCATGCTCCTTCTCTCAATTGTTTCAAGGATGTAATTTTTCGATCCCTTTTCTTCCTTATTTATAAAGTCATAGGTCATTGTTACAATAGTTTGTTAATTCTATTAAGAATATGTTATTAATAATTAATATTGTTAAAATCTAATTTAACCATCATCTATCAACAAGTAATCTTATATCTAAATAAGGCTACAAATGAGTTAGGTAATTCACGAGCTACATAAGCTCGGTCGCTTCAGGCTTGGTTCGGCCCAAGCTTGGTAAGTTTACGAACCAAGCCTAAGCCCAAAGTAAAGCTCGTTTATCTAAATGAACCAAGCTCAAGCTTTGATTTAAGGTCGCAAGCTGGCTCATGAACAAGCTTGTATAGGTTTGTGAACATACTTGCGACTAGATTCATTGATTAGCTTGTTAGTAGAATTGCTGACACAGCGTGGAAGCATTGAATAACAGAAATCAATAACTACGATTGATTTCAAAACGTAAACTTAATCACACAATTGCTAGACAATTGCAAATTCAGAGAAAATCTTCTCAATTAAATATCAAATATGTCAAATATCAGTTGTTTTCAAAGACAAACCTAAAGGCCTATTTATACTATTACATGAAAATCCTAAAAAGGAAAAAATCCTAAAAAGGTAAAATCCTAAAAAAGCAAAGTAATAAATACAATATTAATTAATAATAAAGACAAATAATAAATACAAATCTAAAAAGGAAAATAGTAAATACAATTTAGACCAATAATAAATACAAATAAATCGTGTGACAACTGAAAAAAATAGGCTTGCTTAAAGGCTGGTCAAGGCAGGCACTGTAGCTGGTCAAAGCCAGTGGCGTAGTAGCTTATCATTCGCATCATTCTCCTCCACTTGAAAAAAAAAAAAAAACTCGTCATCAAGTTTAGAGTTGAATCTGGATATAAAGGGGTTTTCACCATTGGACGACAAAGACAAATTTGGAATCATGAATAAGTATCCTCCAGGATCAAATATGAATATGCAAAAATGAATTTTAAGAAGTATAAAGTAAAATATATCAACTATATTGGGAATTTGAAGTATATCCATTCTCGAACTCCTTGGATCATTTGAAAATCTCCTCCAAATTAATAATCTTCCAAATATCTTAAAATTGCAATAAATCAAACTCTCATGAATGCACTAACGAGCATTTAATCCTTGTAACTCCACCTCATTGTCAATCGAATCTACTGCATCATCTATCTCATCTAGTTGTGGCCTCTTGAACTGAAAGCTATGACTTTCTTTAAACATACATAGGCGTATAATATTATCCTTAGGTGGTGAATCTTGAAACTGTAATTGCTCATTTTTTTCTTCTACCTCCTTGGGTATTGATATCAACCTTCTAATCACCTGAGCGCGCTCACAGTTTTCATCATCTTCTTCACAGTCATCATCTCCATTAGGTTCAATCATACAGTTCATCATCCTCTCTATCTCCATTTCGCTCCCAAAAGCACTTTCCTCATCAGATTTCATTCATTCTTCCAAAATGGACTGAAAGTAGATTCCCGGTTTTGCCCACAGTGATATTTGAGATTGATGCACCTGTGATTCAACCTGGGAAATATAAAAGTGGTCCCTTTCCTCAAGGCTCATCCTAGGATTTGAGCCAACATCCCCAGCTCCAGGAGCAAAACAATTTTCCTTTATCATTCTTTTAGGATATATCTTCTTGCTATCTACACTCCCATTCTCACCATATATATCAAAATTCTCTTCGCATTCCCTTCGGTTTTATTTCTAGGAGACATTCCATTTTTGGATTGCATCAACCACTAGCCTTCCATCACTATTTGATTCTACTTCATATGCATTGGATCTAGCCATGTTTGACAAGGAATCTTAACCACCAACTATTCGTAACGCATACTGGATCATGCTACCAGAAGGAGAGAATACTAGGAGGTGATACTTGGCCTTCAAGTAGCTTTTATCAACAAAACCATAAGTTCCTTTGCAATTGTGAAAAGACGAAGCAATAGCCTCAGACAGGAAATTCCCTCGTCTAGTTCCAACTGTAGTAGCACCACTTACTCTGCCTCTCCAACCATTTCCATTTCTTATTCTACTTATTGCAGAAAGAGTAACTGGAGAACCCTTAGTATAGAGGCCTGGTACGGTATCTGGTTGAATATCTGAATTATGCAGCCAATGAACTGATGTCTTATTCATAGAAGATAATCCATTATTTTTGGCAGTAAAGGAGTCTGGAGCTTGAAAATTTGGTAATCCTCCATAGGGACACAATGCAAAAAGGATGGCTAGTCCCCCTTAAGGAACTGACCATTATCCAGTTGCTATCATCACTAAAACTGATACCCTGGATTACTGCATTTGTAACACCTTGTTGCAGCCTGTAGAGATGTATAGCACCTCTAGCATTAGATGTAGAAGTGCTTCCAAAGAGTCCAAGCATAATTTTAAATACATTGATGTTGTGGCCCTGATTGGATGTAGTTAGTAGAAGTGTCCCACTAGGATCAAAATATAATGAGATATAGGGCTTTTGTGTGCTCTAAACTGGACAACCACAGATTTACTGATAATATCCCTAACCTCAACATTATCTGCTTCTTGCACATGACCATTGATCACTCCAAACCCTTTCCCACCGGCACTAATAGACTGTGGAGGATTATTGCTATCAGAGAGTTGCTCAGAGCAATACCTAGATAATTCTTGTAACCTATGTCTCTGAGAGTAGTAATCCCAGCAGTAAGTTGTTTACTAGATTCTTTTGCATAATGAGCAACCAGGCTACCATTAGAAGGATAACTAGATAAGATTGCAGATGGTGTAAGATGGTGTGGAGTGACCTACCTAGGATTAGAACCTAAAGCAGGAGCTCCACTATAAGCCACCTATCTGGGACCTAATGCAAGAGGCCCATATCCAACCCCTCCTGAACTAGGCGATACTAAAGATATAGGATTTGTAAGAATTGGATATACTTTCTCTAAGGTTGTCACATCAAAGCAATGTATCTGAGAGGCTTGAGATATAGCAACAACTCGAGAGTTGCACCTTACAGAATAAATGGCCGATCTAAACTTTAAAACATGTACATAAGATTAGGACTTCAAAGAATAAAACCTAACAGTAGTTGGCACAAAACAACCATTCCCATGGTCATTCCAGCTGGGAATGTTTCCATTACATTGGGTTGTGAAACCATCCTGGTATTTAGTGCCACCACGACAATTAGTGGATATTACTAGAAGTGGACGGCTCTCCACAAACTTGTCATCCGCTCTTTTTGTTAGAAATGGATTTGGTATCATTTGCATAATTGAAATAGGACCATCATTTCTAAACACTAAGTCATGTACAATATCAGCTTCTTTTACATCCCAAACCTGAAATCCAGATCGATATGCTAGCAGAAGCACTCTCTTAATCTCCCCTTTGCTATCTAACTTGTCAAACCCAGCCCAAAGCACTTGTAAAGAACTTGACCCCGAGTTCTTGTCTGAATATAACAATGAGTCGTCCGGGTAGAAAGGAAGTATATCAGTCCAAATCTCTTTGACACTTGCATCAGCTTCATATAATTCTTTTAATGGCTCGAACCCTATAACCTCAGCATGTAAAGTTACCAGAAGATCGGCCTTTTCTTCCTCATCTATTTTCTTCTTGTTTTCAATCTCAACTTGTTTACTTTCAAGCTCCTTCTTTGCTTCTTTTTCGACTACTTCATCTATTTTCTCTTCTTTATCTTCAACTTCTTCAATCAGCTTTCTCTCTAGCTTAACAATAGTTAATTCATTTGCTTTCTCCTCTTGAAAGCTAGTGTTTTCATAGGTTTACTTTCAATAGCTTTTTCAATCTCAACTTCTTTATCTTCAACTTCTTCAATCAGCTAGTGTTTTCATATGTTTACTTTCAATAACTTCAAATGTCTTAGCATCTTTCATGGTAATTTTAGAAAAATCAGGAACAAGTCCCTTTTATCAAGTTCAATGGAAATAATTGGTGGATGTTCAGTTTTCTCAACCACAGGTCTTCCTTCAACTGTAGGAGTCTCTTTTATGTATTCTTTCCCATTTTCTTTTGGATTGGGAACATCTTCCTCTTTCAAATCATTACTTTGCATCGATGTCATAAACTCTGCAAAATATTTATACATCGATTTCTTTTCGTGATGACATCTGTAGTCCTATTGAGATACGATTTCCTTATAATCAAGAGGAAGAAATTCATCCTCTAATAATATCTTCATCCTAAACCATGTCCCAACAGGTGTTTTGCCTTCACAACTCAACTTTTTTTGTAACCTTTCCCACCAAATAGATGCATAGGCTTTAAGCATACATGCTACCAATCTTACCCTTTTCTCCTCTGACACTGCTATAATATCAAAAAGCCGTTCAACCTTAGCAATCCAATCCTCAAAATCCTTAATCTCTAATTCTCCTCTAAAATATGGAATATCTCTTCCAAAATTGCCATCATCACCCTGTCTTCGTAGCTGTTCCTCTTCCTCCGACAATTCATCTTCTTTCTTAGAATCATATTTGCAATAATCATTAAAATCACAACACTTACCTCTATATTGACACCTACGATTTGCAGCAACAGGTCTGACAACAGGATCGCCAAGAGCATACTCTACCCTTAGTCGTCTCTCATAACCATTTCTGTTCCTGTTGGTATTAGATTGCTTGATCTGATCATGAAAGCATTGCTCATAATGCCGGAATCTCTAATCTATATTACCCAACACCGCCCTTCGACCAAGGATTTGGCTCTTAGGACTTCCACATCTCGAACATCATCGAAGACGTGACCGCCATCAATACTGACGTTAATTGCCATCTTTGCAGGAACTCACCTTGCTCTGATACCAATCTGACGCAGCGTGGAAGCGTTGAATAACAGAAATCAATAACTACGATTGATTTCAAAACGTGAACTTAATCACACAATTGCTAGGCAATTGCAAATTCAGAGAAAATCTTCCCAATTAAATATCAAATATGCCAAATATCAGTTATTTTCAAAGACAAACCTAAAGGCCTATTTATACTATTACATGAAAATCCTAAAAAAGTAAAGTAATAAATACAATATTGATTAATAATAAAGACAAATAATAAATACAAATCTAAAAAGGAAAAGAGTAAATACAATTTAGACCAATAGTAAATACAAATAAATCATGTAAAAACTGACAAAAAAGGCTTGCTTAAAGACTGGTCAAGGTAGGCAGTGTAGCTGGTTAAAGCCGGTGGCGTAGTAGGTTGTCATCTGCATCAATTGCAAATTGTTTTATGCGTAATATATTATCCATAACTACATAATAAAAATAATAAAAACTAATTTATATTTAATAATTATGTATATATATTACAGCAACACCCATATATTATATTTTAGGTTAAAAAAATGAAAAACGAGGTATCTAAATGATTTGAGCTTCGAGTTAAATTTTAGGCTCGATAAAAAGCTCAGCTCGACTCAGCTTAAGCTTGTTTAATAAATAAGACGAGCTCGAGCCTCAATTTCAAGCTTGATAAAAAGCTAAGCTTGAGCTCAGTCTTGCTAAATTTTAAACAAGTCGAGCCTGATCCTTTAAAAGCTCGGCTTAGCTCGTTTGCAGCTCTATATCCAAATAAGCTTTCCTTATTCTTGTACTATGCCACTATGTTGTATCAATATATACATACATATTAAATTGTTCATTATTTTCCTATCTTAATGTTTCAATTTAGTTTTTCAATTTTTTTTTTTCATGGGGAAAGTAGTCACGTCGGAATTCAGGAGAGTACTTTTATTTTTTTTATTTTTTTCTTTTCAAAGATTCGAGTGTTTAAGGTTTAACTTCAAAGATAACGCGATTGCGTGCATATACATGTATACATATAATAGATATAATGGAGGCATTCATAATTTAACACACAAATATTGATGACCAATCCAACTATGTATAGCAGCCAACAATTGATGAGAAAGCCAATTGTGAGCATAAGCAAACAAAGGCGATAACTTAAGTGGTCCAAGCATCCCACCACTCCTTTAATTATTAGCTACACAAATTATATTTTTTTTTAGGCTATAAATAGGCTAAGATGGAATTGCCTTTCATATCATCGTCTCATCTCCTTAGATAGTAATATCTTTGTAGAGAAGCATAGTTGGAAAAAAATGAATTCCAAAGTTCATGTTTTGTTAGGTCTAGTGATGGTCCTTGCTTTTTTCCTCTCTTCAGGGGTAGCCGCGAGGTCCTTGCTTGAGACTTCCAAAGGGCAGACCGACGGTGAGGATGCAATTTTCATGAGCTTTTCGCTTCTTTTATCATGTCAAGTGACATTTAGCATGTAGAATTTTCCACTTCTTTCATTGTGATATAATTATCACGGATCATAGAATTTTTCTAAACATGTAATTATTATTATTTTTTTTTTCAGTTAAGGAAACTTCAGCAAAACCTGTTTCAAAGCCTTGCTCGACAAGACGATCTGCATATGCTCGTTGCGTTCCTAAGGGTCCTTCACCTCCGCCACACTGCCCAATATATGTTCGATCTGCGGACCACCAAGTGCTAGTGAAGTTATTAAAGCAAAGCCTTAGAATAAAAAACTAAGGGTTCTTTAAGAGGAATATAAATTTGTCATGAAGTGATAGCCACATGTATTTGGCTTGTAACATGTAAAACGAAAAAATAAAATCAACAAACATGTTTAAACAGCCAAAATTATTATGTTTCTACTATTTCATGTTTTCCTGTGTACTGTTATGACATCTTAATAAAGGCACCAGACACTTGGATAATCTCAATCCTCTCAACTATTGATTTTTAAAAGAAAAATTAAGATTAAAAAAGAAAAGAAGAAGTGAATTTAGAGTAGCCCACATCACCATTATCAAATTAATGGGATAAAAGGCCAATAGCCTTATAGTTTAGTGGTATCACTCATGATCTTTCAAGTGACAAGTATTAGGTTCGAATCTCCTCTTATCTATTATGATGACAAAAAAAAAAAAAAAAGATAAAGGTAAATGAAGTGTTTGTAGTTTCAAATTTTATCAATTTATTGTCAAAACTTTCATTTTTAACAATTTAGATGCTTATTTTTCAATTTAGCATTTCCATTAATGGGAAATAATGACCATTGCATTTTTTGTATTTAAGTGTTTATATGTTAGTTTTGATTGTATTTTAGTGCCAACACTTTTGTCTTAATGCACTTTGGTACGTGTTCTATTATTTCATTCATTTAAAATTAATATTTTATTTTCAATTGATGCGATAAAAATATATTTTTATGTATATTATTAATGATATAATACCAAGAATTCTTCTTGAAAAACTTTTTCTTTGCAAATCTTTTGAAATTTACTAGACTTAAGAAAAATAGTTTTTCTTCTTGTAAAATCACACTTGCTTTTATCAAAACTCAACCTTGATGACCTATATAGCCAACACCTTCATTATTTTAATAAAAACCTTCATTTTTGGGTTAGAAAATAGATGTTTAAATAGGTGGTTTACCTAATTACAAATTTTACAAAAGTTTTAAAAAATGAAATCATTGTTTAATCTATTCTTTGAAACCATTTCTTACTTTAGGATTATACTTTGATAAACCTCTCTTATCCTTCTCAAAATTAGGTCTTTATTACATGTATCCCCTAGGACTTCTATTTTTCTATGAAAATCATCAGTTTGGCATTTGGAAATAGGTGTTTAAATAGTAGCCATTTTCAAATCCGAATTTTAAATTTTCCATTTAGGATTGTTTCTTTTGTAAAACCCATTTAATCTTTCAAAAACTATTCTCCAATCAAACGTATACCTTAAGGCTTCCATTTTTCTAATAAAAATCTTGTTTTAGGGTTGAAAAATGGGTGTTTATACTTCAAGCTTCCCTTATTACGAATTTAAAACTTGTTATTGGGATTGAAACATAACTTTTGTAAATTTTTCCTTGTTTTGAAGATATTCCTTAGTAGATCTAAGCTTTACTCATTAAGATCATCCATTTATGATATCTAATCCCTGAGCCCTTCATTTTCAATGTGAAATACACATTTTGAAGTTGAAAAATAGTTTTCTAAATATGGTTTTTTTTATCTGAATTTTCAAAAATCATTTTTGTTGAAACTAAAGTAGATCTTGAGCTTTCTAATATCTTCCTACTATTATCATGCTATTACAAGTTATTTATATGCATAAAACAAAAGTCGAAGGCATTTATGAACTCAAAACAACTAGATTTAGTTTATTATACTAGTTATTAATGCATGAACACTATGACTATTATGTCAATATGACAAGATGATGAATACATGCACAAAACATTAATAACAATAACATATCTTAACAATAAAACAATTAATAGCAAAATAATCTTAAATAACAAGATCTACTATATTGTGATGGCAAGGATCTCATGTCCAAGTATTTCCACATCCCTAGCTTAAAGCTCATGAGGATTTTTGAGTGAAATCACACATGAATGATCTTACCATTACATGTTTTTAAGGTTGTAAAGTGTAGATCTATTACCTATTGAATGTGTGGAGTAAGAAACTTGAAAAAAAAAAAAAAGTGTGTGTGTGTATTGAGGGAGGGAGGCTCACGGTAATTGAGAGGATAGAGAGGAGAGTTTTGAAAAAAATTTCGAAAGAGAAAATGAGGAAAGAAAGAGAGTGAAAAGGTGAAGACATAAAAAGGTATTTATAGAAAAAAAAATTTAGGGTTTATGTGATTAAACAAATGAAAGAAAAATCAACAAATGAGAGAGAACAAGGGGGAGGAGGTGCAGGTTTGGGGAGTATGGGAGAGAGAGAGGTGTGTTGTATAAGTTTCAAAATTAAATAAGTAATTTAAGTAATAAAAGTTGTATTGGAAAAGTAAATTATAAGGAAAATGATGAAATTGTAGGAATAGGTTGTAAGGATGTAAGAAATAGGTTATGGATAGTTGTACTTGATGAATAGTGTGGAAGAAATCAAAAAGTAGATTAGACATTTAAAGTACCGGTAGTAATAAAAATACGATAAAAAGGCTATAACTGTAACTTTTATAACTTGAAAAATTATATAACTGATATATTTAGAAATTTTATGAAATTACAAGTCTAATGGTATTAATATCACATATTTAATATCTCGAGCCCCGAAACACGCTTTTCAAAGACTGTATCCTATCGGATTCCAAATAGGTCAAAAATTTGCTAATCTAATCTTTTTAAGCATCCTAATATTATTACGAACCAAACTATATTCTTTACTCACATTTTGACTTCTTGGTTTAGGAATGCGGGGTTGCCAGATCTAAACTACTAGGGTTTCTTGGGAAATTGGTTGACTTAAGGTTTCCGGTTGACTTTCCGGTTTAGGATTTGAACTTGATATTACCCTAAAAATTAGGGATTTACAATTATAGAGGTGGAGCTGCACGTAAGATTGGAATTGAACTAACATATTACACAAGAGAATAAACAGCCTAATAGTATTAACTCACTAGAAAGGCTAAATACTAGCATATATAAAGGAGAACATCAATACAATAGAGGGCATGGAATTTGTTAAACCCTAACATATCCAAATATAGATCAAGGATCAAAGTTTACATTCATGCAGTTCTTTGGAAGCATTTATTTTGTGATTAATGAAAGGTGTGTGAAATTCGAGGCAATTGTGTGATAGTTAATTTTTTCCAATAACTTCACATGGTTAATTGTATAATTTCGTTAAAGTTTAAGTATTAAATATGACATTTATCCTATATATAATTAAGCCAAAACTTGTTATTTGATTTACAACATCAAGTAAAATCCAATTTAATCACACATGTCATAGGAGGTTTCAAATTTCCATACAATTATTCATTCACCGATGAAATTGTACTCCTCAAAATATAACCAAGTATTGCTGTCATGTCTTAAAATCCATCTTAATCACTATAGTCACATCAACTATTTAGAGCTACTGAAGAATAGTAAGTGTGTCCATTATGACACTTGCTAGGAATCTTCACTCTAATTCCAATTTTGTGTGGTCCACTAACTTGTGATATTATTTCAAGCTTGTGATATCTCCAATAGCCACCCTACACTCTTATGCTAGAATTAGAGCTGGGCAAATAGGTTTTGGTCTACCAGTTGGCTCGTGTAACCCGTTATAAAAATGGATTAGGGCCAACTTTTTTAACCCATTTAAAAACAGGTCAATTTTAATAAACTCATTTAACCTGCAGACTGAAATAGGCTATCCCAAGGGTTAAGTGGATTGGCTCGTTAGTCCACTTTTATAAAAAAAATAAAAAATTATAGGGGAAATACCTATTGATACAGCATTGTTCTTGAAACTTTTATACTTGAGATTAAACTTATGTGTCAATTATAACAAAAAATGACAAATTGATACACATGCATCATAACATTTTTTTAAAGTATAATATTATTGTTTTAAATGAAATATAATATCTAATAAGTTATTTGAGAAAACTTATTTTTATATAAAAAGTAATTAAAATAATAATGAAACTAATCATTAATATACATATATAACCTTATAAAATTCATTATTATTATGTGTATATATATATCTTATTTAATTAGTATAAATAAGTTAAATGGGTCAACTTGGCTCATTTAACCCACAAAATATACAAGTGGGTTAAAAGGATAAAAAGTAGGATAGCCCATTTAATCCATGGGCCAAAGTGGATTGGATTAGGATCAAGAAGTTTTAACTCGTTTTTAAAAGCAAGCCAAATTTTTTAGCCTGTCTAACCACAAGCCAAAGTAGGCTAAATCAAATTGACTTATTTAGCCCACTTATCCACCTCTAAGTAGAATCGTCCAAAAAATTAAGACTAAAGACTTTGCACCTGACGATGACTTGAGTTTGGAAAGTTTAGGTTAAAAAGAAAAATACTAAGGGAAAAATCTATTTAATTTGAAGAGCACACAAATAAATTTGATATAATATTTAAACAGCTAAACTAAAAGTCGTGGGGTAATCTAGTTATTGGATTGGTTATATTTACAAGATGAATTTGATTGCTCATGGAAGATTTCTTATAAAAATATGTAGTTTTTTAAACAGTGAAAACAACTCATAATACAATAAAAGAAATAAAAAAATAAAAACTCTTCGAAGGATATGGTACTATTACTACACTAAAGCAAAAATCATTCATAAGATTAAAAAAAAAAAAAGAAGAACAATCTACATCTCTAATTCATATATATAACAGTTCCATAAATATATGTGTATGTACGTCAATGATGCGATATGGTACCTGTGTCAATGGGACAATACAAGTTATAGTTTATATAATGTGATGTGTATTTTCTCTCTCTTCTCTCTCTCTCTCTCTCCATATATATATATTTATATATGTTTTCTTGTAAGCACAATGTAGTAACTTGATGAATAAATTTTATTAATAATACCTGAATTTTTTTAATATAATAAAATTATACTTAAATAAAACTTTTATTAAAAAAATACTGTAGATGTACAAATTTGATTACAAAGGCCTTGAGCCTAATTCTTATTTGGATTTAACTCTTTGAGCTAATGTGACAGGGCTTAAAGAGTTAGGCCCAATTCAATTGGGATGATCATGGGAGAATTGGCATGGAAGGCTTGGAGTAGGGCCCGTTGGAATTGGCCTGCCCAATTCCAACCTTTCTCAAATTGGCTCACACACATTACAATGAAGGCCTCAATGGGCCTGGGTCCATAAGGGAGCCCACATCCATATCCATAATGAGAGGGACTCATCCTGGCCATTGGTCGTCTGTCTCATCTGACGGACGACATCGATAGCTAGATTCTCTATAAATACCTTAGTCCTTACCTCATTTGGATAAGGTGAAATCTTGGACAAACGTCGTCGTGCTGCCGGATTTCCACCCTAGTGAATCAAACACTTGATTTATTCAAGAACATACACGAATCCATAGTACTCAGTGAGGTTGATGCTCTTCAGCTCCCTCACCTGTCATACGTGTGTTAAAGCCTATTGAGACTGCCTACTCCTCCTCCCTATACGATTACTTCCTGACCATCTTTGTACGTGTTGTTTCCCTAGATCACGTGTAGCGCGATAGTCACGCGGCACGCTCGTGATCGTTGCACCCAGATTCATACCCACACATTTTTGGCGACTCTACTGAGGAAAGGGAAATCAATACTTGTGTGATGGCACCTCTAAGAAAAAGACCTACTGATCCCACTGAGGGTGTGACTCAAGAAACCGATACTAATCTTGAGGTTGCTGAGCATGACATGCCAGCACTCGAAGATGTTAACCAACTTACTGGTGCTCAACCTGACAACGCTGCGATCTTGCGCGCTATACAAGAAAATACAATACAGGTCAACCAGTCAACACAAGAGTCTACAAGACAATTTCAACAATTCATGACGATGTTTGCTCAATACCTATCTGGTATAGCCGCTATTGCTGCCACACAACAAGGCACGACTTTGTTAACCCCTGCTATTACCGTGCAGCAACGTGCTTCTCAGGCACCTCAAGCGCCTCAAGCTCCTCAAACTTCACAAGCTCTTCAAGTACCTCGACCTGTTGATCCTTTTCCTACTCCTGAACATGACACTATCAGAATTAGGGAGCAAGCCCCTCCGTTGGAGCCTATAGTTACACAATTGCCTGTACCTCAGGTAGTAAACACAGGAATTCAGCTAGGAGGACCCTCAACCTCCCAGGCTACAGTACATGTTCAACCCAGAGGATCTTCATCCTCATAGACTACGCCACAGATTGTCATTGGTGGACCTGCTGCTCAACCAAATACAACTCCACTCCAGACTGTCACTCCAACTACACCAGTTGAAGTTACTACTTCAACTCCTAAAGTTACTTTCGTCACAAAAAAAGATCTAGAGATGTACTTGAGGGAAATACAAGCTAAGTCTGATGTGGGAGTATTGGATCTCAAGCTCCCATACAATCAACGTATTGCTGCTAAGCCATATCCTCAAGACTATGTGAGTCTCAAATTCATGCTATTCAATAGTAAGAAAGGAAGTGCCAAGGAACATTTGTTGAAGTTCATTGAAACACTAGAGGTTTATGGATTTGATGATGATCTCAAGTTGAAAGAATTTTCTAAGTCCCTTACAAAGAAAGCGTACACATGGTACGTTAACCTTCCCCCTAGATCAGTAGATTCATGGGCAACTATGTGCAAGATGTTCCTAGAGAAGTTCTTCTCCACACAGGAACGAGTGACCTTGACTGATATGGGACGGATTCGCCAGAAGACCAAGGAAGACTTGATGGATTATATTGAGCGTTTCAGGGAACGTTCACTAGATATCCAAGACATATGTGACAAAAGAGAGCTGGTGAAAATTTGCATCCAAGGCATGTTCACCAAATATGCGGTACATCTGGAAAATCTCTCTTTGCCTCATTCTCCACTTTGGTTGAGATGCGCAAAGGACTAATAATTCTATCATGCGACAAAGAGGAGGAAATGTGAAGTTTAACAAAAGAGGACCGTCAGTGAATGCAACTCAAAGTGAGGATCTCAAAGATGAGAAGAAACGAAGAGTTGAAAAGTCTGGACGTGAGAGAACAAAGGAAGTGCTAACATATCCTTGCTTAATGGGAAAGGTGCATGCTATGCTAGATCAATGGTTGAGAGATGAAAATCTCAAACTCCAAGGGTTAGAGCGTTTTTACCAATCAGAAGGAGAAGAATGATCCTAAATTTTGTAGGTTCCACATAATTGTGGGGCATTACTAGGGATTGTTTTATTTGAAGAGGATTTTCAATGAAAGAGTGCAGAATGGAGAGCTTGTTATCGAAAATAACGACGTTAGGAACAATCCACTTCCAACCCATAATAATCAGCGTGGTGCCGTTAACGTCGTTATTCATGATCCTGCCACAGTAGAAGCCAATGATGCACCACTTGCCGAGGCAAGTAACGCGAAAGGAAAACAACATGAAGTTGAGGAAAATAATTGTGCTCCCATTGCTGCGGCACTTTTGAAAACTTCTAATTTTAGAAATTTCTTTGATCTACTTGGTTTTGATGAAAAGGCGAAGCTTGCAGCAGCAACTGCACTTGCGCAAATTTCTGAGGGACAATATGCCGAGTGTAATGCAGCGCAGCCCGTCAAAAGAATGGCTCGAGCGCATGAAAATGCAATCTTGTTCACCGATGCAGATATGTGTGTAGATAGTCCAAATCACAATCGACCATTATATGTGGAGGGCATACTTAATGGCTACCCAGTTAAGAGGACATTCATTGACGCTGGTTCTTCTCTCAACATCATGCCTAAGACTACATTGGAAGCTGCTGGTATCGACTATCATCGTTTGGTGAAGCAACCCATTTCAGTTAATGGCTTTAGTCATACTATAACGAAGACGATCGGAAGAGTTAATGTTGATCTTAAGATTGGGCCTATTCGTGGTATCGTTACTTTTCATGTGATTGATGCGCCTGTGTCCTATCATCTCTTGATAGGTAGGAAGTGGCTGCACGATCACAATTTAGTACCGTCGACTATGCATCAATGTATCAAAGGACATTGGAAAGGGAAGGATATATTTATTCCTGCTACGAAGAATCCTTTTGAGCATGATGAGACATATTTCATTGAGTCTACCTTCTTCAATGAGTATGCCGATGAAGGTGAGACAGCTATTGCTAGAGCTTCAGGTGTGCCATTACCCACTTGGGAAAAAGTTCAAGAGGGCCAACAAAAGAAAAGAAAGATGCGTGGCTGTCGAGGCGGTAAAAAGAAGAACAAGCAGGTTGATGCTGTTGAAAGTTACGTCAGAGAAGATGGGCGGAGAGTATATCTCTTATGACGGTTTCCGGGGTCTAAGGAAGTTTGTTCTTCCTCAGACCCTGTACCAATTCAAGAAATTCAGCCCGCTCCTCAACAAATGCAAGATCAAATAAAGCCACAAAATGAAGAAATTGAGGAATTGGATCTAGCGCGACCAGGAGAGTCGCCGCGGCCAATTTTTGTCAGCAAAGGTTTGTTACATGAAGTTAAGAGTCCTCTTATTGATTTGTTAAGAGAATATAGAGTGTGTTCGCTTGGGCATATGATGAGATGCCAGGTCTGGACCCTAGCCTTGTAGTGCACACACTAAATATTACCCCAGGCACGACTCCTATTAAGCAAGGACAACGAGTTTTCCGTCCTGAGGTGGAAGTTCAAATTAAGCACGAAATTGAGAAGTTGCTTCGTGCAGGCTTTATCAGACCAATCGAACACCCTACTTGGCTCGCGAATATCGTACCTGTTAGAAAAAAGAATGGTCAAATAAGGGTTTGCGTGGATTTTCGAGATTTGAACAAGGCTTGTCCTAAAGATGATTTCCCTTTGCCAAATATAGACACCTTGGTGGATGTCACTGCAGGTCATGAATTATTTTCATTCATGGATGGTTTCAGTGGATATAATCAAATTAAAATGGCAATTGGAGATGCCGAGCGTACTGCCTTCCGAACTCCTGTTGGGAATTTCTATTATACTGTCATGCCCTTTGGACTCAAGAATGCTGGCGCTACTTATCAAAGAGCGATGACAGCTATATTTCATGATATGATGCATGATTTCATGGAGGACTACGTGGATGACATAGTTGTGAAATCAAAACATGCATCTGACCATTTGGTCCATCTTCGAAAGGTTTTTGAACGATGTCGATTGTATAAGCTTCGCATGAATCCTTTGAAATGTGTTTTTGGAGTTGCTTCAGGAAAATTTCTTGGATTTGTAGTCCATAGGAAGGGGATTGATGTTGATCCCGCAAAGATACAAGCTATATTGTCTATGCCTTCACCTGCTACTTTGAAAGAATTGAAAACTTTCATGGGAAAGGTCTCTTATATTAGGAGATTCATACCTGCACTTGCAGAGATTTCATATTCCTTACATCAACTCATGAAGAAAGGAGTCACATTTGAATGGGACCAAGTCCATGAGGATGCAATTCAAAGAATTAAGGGAATTCTCACTTCTTCTCACACCATGACTATGCCTGTGAAGGGAGTACCGATGATATTGTATCTTACTTCTACTAGCAGATCCATCGGAGCCTTACTTGCACAAGAAATAGATGGCCAAGAACGGCCGGTCTACTATTTGAGTCGTTCGCTTCAAGGAAGCGAGGTCAAATACCCAGCTTGCGAAAAGCATTGTCTCGCGCTGGTGTTTGCCACCCAAAAGTTGCGTCACTACTTTCTAGCGCACAAGGTCAACCTCGTTACCCGATCAGATCCTATCAAGTACTTATTGTCACGACCAGCGTTATCTGGGCGTGTAGCGAAGTGGTTGTTGCTTCTCGGAGAGTTTGATATTACAATACAGGCTCCTAAAGCTATCAAGTCACAAGCCTTAGCTGATCTCCTAGCTCATTTTCCGAATGAAAGTGAAGATGTGATCACAGAAAGTATACCAGCGGAATTCCATGAGGACTCACTCATGATTGAAACAGAAGGAGAATGGTCACTCCAGTTTGATGGTTCATCGGGAAGTCAAGGTTGGGGAGCAGGAGTTGTATTGACATCACCCAATGGCCAAGAAATACCTTTGGCATTTAAACTTGACTTTCATTGCACTAATAATGAAGCTGAATACGAGGCATTGTTACTTGGGATCGTCTTTGCTTTGGAAGCTGGAGCAAACCATCTGTGTATTCGTGGTGATTCAAATTTGATCATTAAGCAAACTAATGGTGAATATGCCCTCAAGGAGCCAGCACTTGCGCCTTATAGGGCTGCAGTGCAAGCTCTAATTGGGAAGTTTGGAGTCGTAAGGTATGAACATACCAAGCGATCTACAAATCGTTATGCAGATGCATTGGCAACACTAGCATCCAAAATTCCGATGCATGCTTCAGATGAAAGCCTAGATGTTAAAGTTATCAAGAAAACCATTCCTTGCACAGCCTTGCAATTGTTAGAAGAAGATGAGGAAACAGGAGATGACTGCGCGTTGGTATCAAGGCCCAATTGGCGCAACCCAATGCGGCCTCCATAGTTACCTTGAAGAATTTTGTTCACATCAATGGCGCCTTATACTTCAAAGGACCTGAGGGCGTTCTATCGCGATGCATCTGTGCGAAACAGGCTCGCCTAAAATTGGACAAGTATCATAAGATCTGGTGTGGGGAAGAAGGACCTCCCTTGTATCGTCGCATTCAACGTGCAGGGTATTACTGGCCCACAATGGCCAAGGATGCATCTCAGGTGCAAACACATTGTCCCAAGTGCTCCGAGTTACCAGATGCAAAAGAATGTAATTTTGTCGCAAGTGCTGGAGATTGGCGTCGTCCGTACATCGATTACTTGAAGAATAATGTGCTACCAACTAATAATACGGATGCCAAATTAGTAAAAAGGAAGGCGCGCAAGTACCTAATGCATGAAGATGAATTGTATAGAGTTTCATTTATGGGAAAGCCTCTCAGATGCATTGCATCTCCTGAAACGGAACAAATATTAACTGAGGTACATGCTGGAGAATGTGGTGAACACCAAGGTGCGAGGAAGTTGTATTATCAATTACTTGACATGGGGTACTATTGGCCAACCATGGAATCAGACTGTTCCAATTTTGTTAAACGATGCGTTCCTTGCCAAGAACATGGAGATGCGATCCACGCTCCTGCGGTCGCACTTCATAGTCTAACAACACCATGGCCTTTTCATACTTGGGCATTTGATCTAATCGGTCCTATTCACCCCGTCTAAAGGATGTATTTGGATCCTAGCTGGAACCGAATGTTTTACTAAGTGGGTGGAAGCTATTCCTTTAAAGAAGGCGAGGACCAACAGTTGCAAGCTTCATTAAGGAGAACATTATATGCAGATTCGGGATTCCGAAGCGCATTCTTTCAGATAATGGCACTCCTTCATCAATTCGCATGTTCGACAACTGTTGGAATCATATAGTATTGATCATGTGAAGTCGACCCCTTATTACCCTAAGGGCAACGGCCAAGCGGAAGCTACAAACAAGACTCTTTTGAAAGTTCTCAGTCGTATGGTACATGACAACCATAAAGAATGGCATGATAAGCTATCTTTAGCACTTTGGGCCTATAGGACTTCGAAGCGGCGACCAACACAAGCAACACCTTTTTCGCTAGTGTATGGTGCCGAAGCAATTGTGCCCATAGAGGTTCTGATCCCTTCAGCACGACTGGCGATCAATGCTGAGCTTGAGCCAGATGCTTTACGCACAATAGATCTGGAAGCCTTAGATGAAAGACGAGATATAGCCAAAAACAACTTGATCAACTACCAACACAAGCTTGGTCTGGCCTATGACCGGTTGGTGAGGAAAAGGTCCTTTCAAGTGGGTGATGTTGTACTTCGTGCAGCCGAGCATGTGCGCCGAAGTATACCTGCGCCAAAGTTCACGCCAAAATGGGAAGGTCCCTTCATTATACATGAAGTCCATGATAGTGGGTATTGCAAGCTCCTCAATCCAAAGACTGATGCTATTACAGCTCCTATAAATTTTCAATATGTAAAGAAGTTTCATATGTAATAGCATGATCAGTGATGATGATAGCTTGAATAATATGAGCTTGCTTTCACATGATTATTTGATCAATCGGGTTGGTTATATGATTATATTTGTATGTTGCTGCTGCTTAGTAAGAGACTTGTCTCCTATGCGCGCGACATTTATTTATGTTACAACATGCAGCTTGTAATTGTTAAAATTTACTAAGCGCGTGGCATAATACATGCATATGAATTTTTTCCTAAGTATGTTATGTTAACCATCACATTTGATGGAATGGTCAAGTAGTGGGTAATACCCCCTTGACAATTCTTGTGAAATCAAGAAGTCTTTGCTCGCGAAAGAAATAATAATTTAAACGCGCAAAGTCATAACATATAATGTGCCGCTACATGAATCTTACATTCTGTAAAGCGCACGAGTTCATCGTACTATGATACGATACCAAGTGAAGGGAACAAAACTAAGAGAAAGTAGCATCATGTGAAATATTGTGCATGAAACATGAAACAAAACAAAGACAAAGTTCATGAAGTTACATAACTTAACGCAATCCTTGAAAAAAAAAGTATCATGACCAATGTAATAATCTATTCTGCTATAGAAGCAGTATCAAGACCCTCAAGAGAATTCTCCAATTCGAGTTGTGTCGCCTCAA
This sequence comes from Combretum micranthum, assembly GCA_024138025.1. Lineage (NCBI taxonomy): Eukaryota > Viridiplantae > Streptophyta > Magnoliopsida > Myrtales > Combretaceae > Combretum > Combretum micranthum. The sequence goes on from JAMXBD010001309.1 coordinate 80,922, forward strand.
GTTCAGCTTTGAGCCTCTCGTAACGTTGGATTAATGGTCGATGGTGCAATATCTTTTGCGCCTTGCTAGCAACACTCTCCAAGCTATCAATTTTAAACCCCAAGGCACGAGCACTATTAAAAGCTTGTACCAATAACTCTAAGTAGCTGAAGAAAATGAATTCCATGGTCTACCTAGCAGCATACAAGCCCGACCTAACATCACAACCATAGCATTTGTGACTTCAGAACCAGGACAAATTGATCCTGCCCAAAAATCCCCATCACGTGCATGCAATCTCTTTAATGACTCCAAGTAAATAGGGGGGACCAGGAATTCATAAAAGGAAACACTCTCCCCTGAAGTTATCATGTGCGGGTGTGTGTTTTCCCCTCCAACTTGTTCTGGTATTTCGTTACTTGGAAGAGCAAGAGTAGTATCCTGGTGTGCTAGGGGTTCAGAGGCATTATTACAAGGGACATCATCAATTCCCTCACCACAAATCTCCGCAGCTAATGCATCTGCATATGCATCAATGTCTTCCTCTTGTATGCTCTCATCCGCATGATCGCTTCTATCACTTCCAGAGCCGTCAGAAGCTTCCTCTTCACCAACCACGTCTTCATCATCTTCATCAGTCACTACACCATCACCCCTTGTTTGCAGTACTTTCCAACACCATAACGATTAGGATAAGGGCAAATGTTTGGTGAAGAAGATTTTGATGAAACAAATATTTCGGAAGTGCCGATGTTCCTGTCACTAGAAACATCCCTATTCACCTCACTTTGGCTCGTGATATTGGATTGGCTTGTCCTCAGCTCATCCTAAAAAAAAAAAAAAGAGGGTCAATGATATATCAAAAGCATATAAGGAATCAATGATACAGTCAGTCAGTGTTAGTACCTCATGAACACGTGAACGTTTGACGTGCCTGATGACCTTGATAGGAGACCGTGTTCTTTGATTCTGGACTTGATTGAAAGCCTTTTTGTTTGAAAGCTGAAAGTAAAACTCAAATTTGTGTATAGAAGGCTCAGGAAGTGCTACTTCAATCTCTGAATTAATATAATTTTTAAACTCTTCCAGACAACGTGTCCAGTAAGTCATCCACCCATTGGAGATGACGCCAATACGATCACTAGATGGGAAGAAGATCTGTCTGAGGTTTGGATAAATACATTTCCAATTTTCTGGATGAAGTTCCTTACAACATTCATTGAAATCTCCAGTAATCTCAATACTACGAGGAACACCCTGATCAAATCCAAACTGACGAGCAACTCGATGGGGTAGATATGCCACAACACTACACTCAAGAAATTCTTCAGAAGAGTCACACCAGTCATGAAGTGAAGGGAGACTTCCAGGTGTGCACCAAATGATAAAACCCACCTCAGCAGTAGACAAATTGTCTCTGTTCTCTACCAAGTTAACCAAGTCTTCAGAACCTCGAGGATAAAATTCTGGGTACCATTCGTAACCAGCCACTTCCTTAGTATAAGGCGGAAATTATATTCCTGAACATTATCTATCACATCAATTAGCAATCCCAAAGGCTTTCTGTTCACCCATGCCCAAGCTCGTGGTTCAACTATATCAGGTTTTTCAAGTGGTGGATCATAGTATTTCTTGTAACGCTCAGCAAAAAATAATTGCAAGAATGTCATATCTACATAACATACCACCATGTACCGTCCCTTGGATCGTATCGAGGACTCATGGTAAAGATCTAATCGTCGATACAAAGACCCCAAATAGAAGAGGCTCAACGCGAAACGCTCTCCACGTGAGATACGGATCGCTAAGTGGAAGAAGCGAGGACTAATACTGCCTTCAGGACCGCCAGGGAATACAAACAAGGAAAGCCACAATGATAGAAAGGCTATTAACTCCTCCCTAGGACAATAAAAAAAAAAAAAAAACATAGATGAGTTAAGCCATGATTGGAAAAAGAATAGTATATGCTAATGAAATGATACGAGGATACTTACTTGCTATTGTAGCCAGGCCCGTGGGTAAACTCACCTCCCTTCTCTTGCCCAAAGAAGTATTTAAGCCATGAGGAGAATGTAAGCTGTCTACGACTATCTACAGCTACTCCCATATGAGTCTCTAACAAGTCTATCAAGCTACTGTCCTCCTCAGAAATCTCAGCGGTAGTGATATCCGTTAGTCCTACATCGTGCAAGCCTAGTAGCATACATACATCCTCCAAAGTAGGAGTAACTTCACCCCAAGATGTGATAAAACTGTGTGTTTGAATACTCCATCGACAAAGGATGGCTCGCCACATATCTGTGTCAGCGGTGCGAGCAAAGCTTAACTTTGAGCTAATCCATATTGAATCATACACCCCCGCTTGTTGTAGGATGCTTCCATATCTCTTAATAATATGTCCTACCCAAGGACCCCATACTTGTACAAATTGTTTAGGACAATGAAATTGGCATTCCGAGAGAGGCAGCTCTTTCCTTTCATTTCTGAATCGCAATATGGAAGATGCATCTATGAGCGCTCTACTTCCTGCACGAGATTCTTGACTTATGAAGCGCAACTCACCATCCACAGGTTGACGTGGAAATAAGTCCCGTTTTCGTATGTCTACCCAAAAGAAGTCTTTTGAAATTGTTGCGTCAACCCATTCATCTTGTGGTGATGGAACTTGTGGCACACTACCATCTGATTGCGTTAATATTTCACTTCTCCTCGCATTATTCAGCTTGTTCTTCTTCATCCTTTTACTCACCTTCATTTCCAAAGAAAACAATGCAAGCGATGTAAAGAGTATTGGTGTGCCACCACTTCAAAAGTAGAGGAGAGAAAATGTGATAGGAGTGAGATCAAATATATCACCTGCATAATAAGAAGGTAAGATATGTTAGTTTCACAAACAAGAGGGGTTTCACTCATGCAGCATTTTATCATCATGAAGACATATACATTAAAAGTACACATATTCTTTGACAAGTATCAAGCTCACTTATGATGATTCTACAAGACAAGGCATTGAGCAAGCAAAAGATTACATACAATACATTTATTGATTCTATCTTTAAGATATTAGTCGAAGAAAGTCATTGTTATTTAAAAGAATAGGGAGCTTTATGATGTGTTTGGTGAGATATCAAGAAGTTATTCATGCATTAGAAGATGAAACAGGACAGCTCTAACACTATTTCATAAATTTGCACATCTCTCTCATATGAGCTCCGTTTGAGGTGATTCAAAATTCCTTGGAAAGAAGAGAGATATCTAAAACTTTATGTTTTGAGTTTTTATGGATTCGTAACACATCAATACAGTTTTCGTCATGAAACTACTACAAGTGCAGCGGTGACTTCAAAAATTGCAGATTTGAGGTAGTTCTGTAAATTGCACATCTCTCTCATATGAACTCCGTTTGGGGTGATTCAAAATTCCTTGGAAAGCTAAGAGAGATATCTAAAACTTTCATGTTTTGAGTTTTTATGGATTCGTAACACATCAATACAGTTTTCGTCATGAAACTACTACAAGTGCAGCGGTGACTTCAAAAATTGCAGATTTGAGGTAGTTCTGTAAATTGTGCACATCTCTCTCATATGAACTCCGTTTGGGGTGATTCAAAATTCCTTGGAAAGCTAAGAGGGAGATCTAAAACTTTCATGTTTTGAGTTTTTATGAATTCGCAACACATCAATACAGTTTTCATCATGAATTCACTACAAGTGTGGCGGTGACTTCAAGAATTGCAGATTTGATATAGTTTTGTAAATTATGCACATCTCTCTCATATGAACTCCGTTTGGGGTAATTCAAAATTCCTTGGAAAGCTAAGAGGGAGATCTAAAACTTTTGTTTTGAGTTTTTGTGGATTCAAAACGAATCGATACAGTTTTCGTTATGAAGTTGCTGCATGACAACAAGAGTCCATAATTTCACAGATTTGATATAGTTTTGTAAATTGTGCACATCTCTCTCATATGAACTCCGTTTGGGGTAATTCAAAATTCCTTGGAAAGCTAAGAGGGAGATCTAAAACTTTCGTGTTTTGAGTTTTGGTGGATTCAAAACGAATCGATACAGTTTTTATTATGAAGTTGTACATGACACAAAAATCCTTGATTTTCCAGATTTGACAGAGTTCACGAAAATGTGGATATCTCTCTCATAAGAACTCCTATTGAGATGATTTAAAATGATATAGAAAGCTAAGGGAAAGATCTACAACTTTTATGTTTCGGATTTTGAGAGATTACAAATGTATCAATGTCATATTTTGTCATGATTCTTCTGCATTAAACCAAGACTTCTTTAGTTGGTTGGCTGCGGTATTTGCATGTCCACTGTCCAGGTTTTATATGCAAGTCGTTCTTGGACAATGAACGACTAAGGTAAATTCATGGCCAATGCTCTTCAAGTCTAGCAGCTAGTCTAAATACTCACTGTATACAACCGCTCCCACCTTCAGATATGGTGGTTCCTTTGAGAGAAGTTCATGTATCCTGCAATTATTCGCTCAACTCTCTGTAACTATGTATCCAAACAAACCAAACAACAGTAATAATAATGCAGCAACCAAAACCATGAATGGCACATTTATAAAATGAAGCTGCTTATTCTAAAGCATTCATAGAAAATATCCAAGAGCATGTGCAGATCTTGTTTTACCTAAAAGTTTAGCCTGAACCGAATCTCTAGCAGATTCAAGAACCAAGCTCAAGTCAGCTACTAAGGCAAGACACTTTAGTAGAAGGTCCTGCTTTCTCTGTTGCAAGAAATCTGCAAGAAATAGAATCGGGGTAGGAGTCTAAAAAAAAAATTGTGAAACTCAGTAAAGGAAACATAGATGTTGATACCTTTGTAGTATGCTTGCTCGTATCCTTCAACAGCAACATAGAGGATTTGATAACTTTTCCTTTGTCATTGAGTTAATATAATTTATAGGCCAAGAGTAAGAAATCCCAACCAGCTAGAAGCTTAATATGTCAATGGACAAAGCTCTTCAATGGCTGACTCCGGCTAGTTGGAGCTTGAAGCAACCAATCTACGAGTATAATCGCCATGGATTGAGCTATGAACATCAAAATACAAAGCTTCAGAGGAGGGATTTCTTCAGTTTTTTCTGCCTTAGATAACAAAGCTTCAGAGGAATTTGTTTCTGTCTCGTAGAGCTACAACATGAAAGGAAAATGAAGAGAGAAAATGAGAGGAGGAAGAAGATAGGTCGTTCCTGTTTGCAAGGTCTGAAGAAGTCCTATGTGCTGGAATAAAAGAAACACCCCATATCATGACCCAAAATAAGCAGATTTTGTCCTTGTCAATATTGGAATAAAACAAACATGATCCTTAACCGTTTTGTACTATGACAATAAGACAGTGACACCTGTCCCCGAATGGTACAATTAAAAAAAAAGTAGTGGAGAAAATCCTGATATATTGTTAGAAAAGTGTCGATGGCAGTTTCGTAATTTTGGGGAGTTTTGGATTTTTACCGAGCGAGACCATATTCTGAAGGGAAACGGTCCAACGAGCAGAACTCACCAGCTTTGCTCGTGACCCAAGCCGGTTTTCGGTCAAATTCCTTCGTTTAGGCCCTCAAAACCGCGTTTTTACTATTTTTAGTAACTTTTCTTTATGTCATATCTTTTCATAGGATAATCTTTTTTATATGCCGTCTATGGCATTAATCTCGTCCGTTCATTTATTTTCGCCCTAGGTATTATTTAGATAGGTTTCCTTTTTTGGTAAAAAAAGCATATTATATATTCTAGGGTTTTACAGGAAGGTTCTATAATCTTCTCCAACAAACATCAACGGTGGAAGTTATAATTTACATATTATGGGACTATATTTTATGGAAGATCAACGTTAAACATCATTTTTGGAAGAAGCCAGAAGTGCTCCGATACCCTACTTTATAAGAATGATATATATTGCTCTTCACTTCGATACGTTGAGACAAGTACGAATGATGATATGGTAGAGGCTTCATAAGACCCAACTCAAGCAAAGTCTTTATTAGAAGAGCAAGAAGATTCAAAAATTCGATACAAGCTCAATCAGGCTCAATTTATGATAGTATAAACTATTCATGCAAAGTAAGCGAAGAAGATTCATGTCACAGGCATAACATATTGTTTTGGGAGTAAAGGAACAAGATCACTCAAACGAACGAAAACAATGCGGTGAATTACAAGGGCGTGAAAGCCATGGCCAGATGGTCTTAAGCTTCTATCAAGATTCTACTCCTATAGGGTGCAACAGAGTTCTCAAGTGGAAGGCTTGAATCTAGAATTCAACAATCTCAAATGCAAACAATTACTGGAAAGTTGGTTCGAAAACGACAAAGAGCCTTTATTGCAGGCTGCAGCTTGTCGAGTATCTCAGGCTTTGTTCCTAAAGAAGGAGCTTTATTTGACGATGTTGCACCAGATTCCTACATTGCAAGCCATTAAGAAATTAACACACCAAGCAGCAGTGCAGCTAAGTTATAGCGCGCATGCGCTGGATGAGACTTTTGTCATTTGAAAGGGCTTGATTAATGCCCAAATCCTTTCGACATGGCTCGAAAGACTTTGGTCAGGGGGCAAAATGTAGATGTACAAATTTGATTACAAAGGCCTTGAGCCTAATTCTTATTTGGATTTAACTCTTTGGGCTAATGTGACAGGGCTTAAAGAGTTAGGCCCAATTCAATTGGGATGATCATGGAGAATTGGCATGGAAGGCTTGGAGTAGGGCCCGTTGGAATTGGCCTGCCCAATTCCAACCTTTCTCAAATTGGCTCACACACATTACAATGAAGGCCTCAATGGGCCTAGGTCCATAAGGGAGCCCACATCCATATCCATAATGAGAGGGACTCATCCTGCCGTTGGTCGTCTGTCTCATCTGACGGACGACATCGACAGCTAGATTCTCTATAAATACCTTAGTCCTTACCTCATTTGGATAGGTGAAATCTTGGACGAACGTCGTCGTGCTGCCGGATTTCCACCTGGTGAATCAAACACTTGATTTACAAGAACATACACGAATCCATAGTACTCAGTGAGGTTGATGCTATTTAGCTCCCTCACCTGTCACACGTGTGTTAGAGCCTATTGAGATTGCCTACTCCTCCTCCCTATACGATTACTTCTGATCATCTTTGTACGTGTTGTTTCCTAGATCACGTATAGCGCGATAGTCACGCGGCACGCTCGTGATCGTTGCACCCAGATTCATACCCACAAAAATACCTAAACATTTTAAATTTTATACCCACTATAATTCTATTGAATTCCAACCAATTCTTTGTCGAATGCTAACGTTGGACATAATATATATTAAGAAAATAATTTCTCTTTCCTACTTTACATTTTTTTTTCCTTTTTTTTAATTTTCCTTTCCAAAATCAAACAACCCCATAAAATAAAATAAAAAAGACCCAAATTAAAAAAAAAAAACTATATTTTTGTTTTGATTTTTTTTTATATATGTTTTGATTTGAATAGTTTATTGGTTTGTTAATTTTATCATTTATTGCCTATTTTGAACTTCATATGTTGTTCAAAGACAACAGATCTCCCCTCTTAAATAATTATTTTATGAATAAAGAATGATTATAGAGCATCAACATTCACATTCAACATAGAGACCAATTAATGTCTTTCCATCATTTAAAAAAAAAAAAAAAAAAAAGCTATTTTTTGAAGAAGGACAAAAGTTGCCTTCCCACGCCCTATTGTGGTTGAACAAGCAAATGCTTATGATGTATTCCTCAACTGGACAGACTGAATGCATATATCCAGGGAGGCTACTAGATGAAGAAGACGATGGATTTGATCTGGTACTTGGTAGTATCCTCATTTAAGTTGCATTTATCGAGAACTAGTAAGCTGACTGTTGTCAATATGTTTTTTTGTGTGTGTCCTGGTCCTATCATGCACTTGGAGGGATTCCTAACTTGTGTTTTCTCCGCAACGACGGTGAAACACAGAAATAAAATAGACATGAGAATAATGCGTAACTTGTCGTGCTACTGCTGCGTTGAGCGTTTCTTTTTCACCATAATGTGTCTTAGACAAAAAATATATATTATAGTTTTTGGGGTTTTTTTTATGGGGTTTGTTTGATTAGGGATTTTAGATTTTTTTTTTTTTTCTCATGAGGAGGAGGAAGAATCGGACAAATACATCGTCGCAGACATAAGATTTAAAAAGTTTAAATATTTTTTTAGATAAAAATTTGGTTTAGATATAATTCCATTATATTAAAAAGGTACTACTAATGAAACTTACTCGTAACTTAATTATAATTTCTACCAAGATCATTCAATAATTTTGATTGGGAATTTAATGCTAGATAAGATTAATCCGAAGTTAGTCAAATTGACAAGAATAGTCTACCAGGAAGAGCTTCTACGTTTCATCTGCCAATGAAAAAGGAACCTTCCCCTAAGCATTCTAGCCTCTTTGAACAACTTATGTTTTGTTGGTGAATTGTTTGTTGCATTAGTTGTTTTAAGTCGCGTGTGGTATACCATCACATGTGTCTATAATCTATAAGGAGTAGTCTTTAGGCTTTGTACTCACCCCTCCATGGGACCTATTTTTTAGGTCAGGATAATGGGATTGATCTCTATGACCACTTAGGATATGGTTTATATGTTTGTGGTGGGTTTGTTGCTAGCTATATGAAAGATGAGGATTATATTGATCCTTCTAAGATTGATGTTTGGCAGATCGATTTTTTCTTTCTTTATTATTTCAAAAAAAAAAAAGAATTTCATTCAATAGAGTATAATTACATTAATCAAAGGGATTGATACAAAAGGATTGATGGTTGAAGAGTTAGCAATCCATTTAAATAAAAAAACATATCTCATCAAGCATTAAAATATCATTTATAAGAGATAATTTCTGGTGGAAGAACAAAACCCACCTTGTTGACGGGTAAAGATCGTATGTGATTGGGTAGTTTTTACTTTATGAGTAAAATCATGGAATCCAACAAATACCTATAAAGGTCCATCCAAGGGTCGTAGCAATAAATCAAAGAGGCTCTCTATGTGACGTGACATTTGATGTGATTCTTAGGGATGGATGTATGGAAGGGTTGCTATGTTCTACTATCCATTTAGCTAGAATTCCACGTGTATTTCTTGTAAGATGGTTGTTACTATGTTTGGTTACACTTAAATAAAAGAGATAACAGCAAGGAAAGTGCCTCTATTTTCATTTTTTGATAATTTATTATCTAATATTTAAATTTAGGCAAAAAAGTGTGTTATTTTAAAATACTAGCATTTATGTGTCTTCGTTCTTTAAAATAAAGTTCCTATATTTTTGCTAATGTGAGTTGTTTAAAATAATAGGCACTTTTTTAAAATTTAAACATCAAGTACTAAATTGTTAAAAGTAAAAATACAGGCACTCTCTATGCCATTATTCCTAAATAAAAGAATCTTCATTTTTTTTCCAATGCTTTGCAATCATTCCTTCCAAAACAATCAATAATAGCTACTCTTTATTTTTTCGCCTTATTCCTCCATAATAACTATATTATAATATTATTATTCTAATTTTATCCTTCGAAGATACAAAAAAGATATTGGAAATTAGGGAAAATTACATCAGGGGTCATAACATTTGAGAGTAAGTTCATTTGAAGTCATAACATTCGAATGATTCATTTAAGATCACAATGTTTAGAGAAGTTGGTCAATTGATATCACCATTGACACGTCAATCGGAGAAAATTTTTATTAAAAGTCAGAATATTCGTCACATTGCAACATGTGTTAATGGTGACCTTAATTTACTCACTTCCCTAAAAGTTGTGACCTCAAATAAATTTGCCTTCAAATATTGTAACCTTTCGATATAATTTATCCTTAAAAATATTATCGTCGTTCAAGCAACACATTTCCAAGCTTACTATCTTTCTTCAATGATAGAAGCATATTTGTAATATTGTGTATATGTTGTGTTGTTACATTATATATAGTATTATCATATTATAATATATAACATTATATATAGGTACAGAAGATTTTAGAATACATATATAACATTGTGTATAAACTAGTAATGTATGATTGCTAGACATGTATGAATTAGAACTTTAGGTTTCTAATATCTTAAAATATCAAACTTTTTTACAATTTGCTTGCGAACTAACATTACTTATCATAATAGAAATGCCACTAGAAAATTTATATTTCATACTAAGTGGACGACAATTGTTAAAAATTTAAATAAATTGGCTCAATACACTCTTTTATGTTTGATTGATATAGATTATTAGTTCCTCTAAATTTAAGCATTTAAACTCCATGTTTCTATATACATATTTCACTATTTTTCCATTAGATGGAATAATGATAAACTATTAAAATTAAAATAATAATAATAATTACATAACATTAGAAAAAAAGAGAGAACTCCTAGTATATATACATATATATATATATATATATATATATTACACCTATTCCTTTCACTTATTAAAAAAGTTGTTGTATGGCCTAACTATAAAAGCTCCAATTGTATTACTACCGTTTATTGTTTGATGTGCACAAAAAAGGAAGAAAGTGTTTGGTTTGTTTGAGTAGCCACACTTCCACTCCCAATCGTTTAGGGGATGTAATTTTTCGATCCCTTTTCTTTTTTTTTTTTTTTTTATCCTTTTCTTGTTTATACACTCATAGGTCACGGTTACAATAGTTTGTTAATAATCTGTTCTTAATAACTAATATCGTTGAAATCTACTGTAACTATCATCTATCAACAAATAATCTTGTATCCAAATAGGCTTCCCCTTACTCTTGCTCTATCGCTTTTTTGCTATCTTATTGTTTCAATTTGGTTTTTCATTTTTTTTTTTTTTTCATGGGGAAAGTGGTCATGTAGGAATTTAGGAGAGCACATTTTATGTTCTTTTTTACTTTTTTTTTTTTTTTTTTAAGATTTGGAGATAAAGAGTGATGACTAATTCGACTCTGTATAGCGGCCAACAATTGATAAGAAAGCCAACACTGAGCATAAGCAAGCAAAGACAATAATTTGAGTGGCCCGAGAATCCATCACTCCTTCAATTATTAGCTACACAAATTATGTTAATTTTTAGGCTATAAATAGGCTAAGATGAAGCTACCTTTACATCATCGCCTCGTCTCCTTAGATAGCATTATCTTTGTAGAGAAGCATAGTTGGAGAAAAATGAATTCCAAAGTTCATGTTTTGTTAGGTCTTGTAATGGTCCTTGCTTTTTACCTCTCTTCAGGGGTAGCCGTGAGGTCCTTGGTTGAGACTTCCAAAGAGCAGATCAATGGTGAGGAGGATGCAATTTTCGTGAGCTTTTCTCTTCTTTTATCATGTCAAACAAATTATTGCATTCAGCATGTAGAATTTTCCATTTTTTTCATCATGATATAGCTATTTGTAATGCTCTAAAAAATTTAATCCAATATCAAATCAATTAATGTGCTATCGCCACATGTAATACTTTAAAATATTACATGCTCAAGCTTCTTTTAAAAGATTTTGTTTATGTTAAACATTGCTACTCAATTTTAGGTTACAAAATCATTTAATTAGATTTTCAAATAACTGGATTTAGCAAGCGGTGTACTAAACTTTATTAAACACATTTTTAGAATCTCTACTCTCATGAAAGTAGACAAATTTTCTAAGAAATAAAACTTTATAAAAACATTTTATAATCTACCCTTAAAGGTAGATCTAAAATTTCAAAATATTTAGACTCCATAGGCCCCTTAAATAATATTACAAATTTCAAAATGTAAGTCCAGCTCTTAAAATATAAATAAAAAAATATAAATGATATCCACGGCCTTATATCGTATCACTCCTCAAACATCGCCCTAAACCCGAGCTAAGCATCATCACATCAATCATCATCAACAACAACTCCATCATCAACAACATCATCATCTTCATGATCATCAAATCATCAACCTCCTCATCATCACCATTATTATCATTATTAGCAAAAATAACAATAATCATCACGATCATCAAATCAAGATCTAGAAAAAGAACAACAATAACAACGATGAGCCAAAGCTCAGTACACAGTAACACAAGTACATGCAATGTGACACACGGCTTAACTAAATGCAATGCATCAATCAACAAGTTCTTATCTTTCCATTAAAATAAACAAATCAACACTGGAGCACTCACGCTCCGGAACAAGCAAATGGGAATCTGGGGATTCTGAGTAACAGCAGCTGCTCAAGGAATTGATATAGGTAACCTGGATACCTATATCTCCTAAATCTAACCGAAAAGATTAGTATTCTCATTTATGATTAATAGCCATTACTCAACTTTACTTAACATAATACATAATATCATCTAGTCCAACCGGTCTCATAAACGTGAACTAAATCATATTATTTTCTCTTAAGAATAAGCAATTGTTACCCCGATACTATCCACCCAATTGATTACCCGCCTAGCCATTTAAAAAGAAGTCACCATTGCATCATTGTATGAAGTCATTGCATCATGACAAAACTGGCCTAAGCGCCTAACTACCGTATCATTGCATCATAACGGGGTTGCCGCTCTTCAGACCAGATACCGATCTTTCACTCCAGGGCAAGAATCGGATTTCAACGGTGGAAAGCACAACCAAAACTCATCAATTAACTAAGCCATCTTTAAGTTCTTAATCCATTTTAGATGTTTATCCTAACATCCAACACGCAAGTTACTGCGTACCTCTTATACGAAATGCAAACAAGGTCTCAGAAGTTAAGATAGAAGCCATCTCAAAGGATATACCAAATATCCATATCTGTTCAAGAATTAAATTCATATAAGAACTTAAACCAATAATCCACTTATATAACAAACTCATATAAGAACTTATATCAATTATTCACTTATCTCAAACTTTTATTATAATCCTATTTGATCAAACACTAATTTGGAACCCCACTATGGCTACGAAGATCACCCCGCCAAAATATGGATAGTTCTCATTTATCTGTCAAAGTATTTCTTTTCACTTTGTTTTTGGTCTTTTATTAACAAAACATAATCAAGGCATTCATACACAAAAACATATATTTCTTAAGCAAACACACATTTGAAACAACATATTCACCATGTTAATCTAAGGTTATCTTATCTCATTAACTTAAACAAATTATTAAACATTAACTCCTTTTAACTAAATCCTAGCCAAATTGATTAAAATTAGTCATTTAATTCATTTACAAGTCAAGTTAATTAAACTTAACAATCTAACCCGTTTTAGCTTAGTGAAGCTCATTGAGTCATGTTGTACTTAGATTCATTACAAATTCATTATACATCTAGGATCCATGTCAACTTGCGCTTATATTAAATTAAACTTAGCCATATTAATTAACCTTAATCATTTAATTCAAAAACTAAGTCAAATATGGTTAAACTAAATCAATCTAATTCATCTTAACTCATTCAAGTCTATTTAATCAAGTTGAACATAAGTTTGTTAGCTAAGTTCATTTTATAACTAACTTCTATATTTAATCCAATTATTTATTAAATCTATAAATCCACTTAATTCATGCTTAATTATATCACTCAATTAACATAACACATCAATTATCATATGTCTATCTCATTTTAGGTCAAAAAGATCCATTTCCTAAGCAAACACACATTTAACAAATAAAAACAAGTTTTAAACTTTGTTTATAAAAATGTAGCAGCTAGAAAGAATTGAAATTTGAGCATCGATAGTTTTTGAATTTGTAAAAACTCAAAACATGAAAGTTATAGATCTCTTTTTAAGCTTTCCAACGCAATTTGAATCACCTCAATCCGATATTATATGGAAAATTTATGATTAAATTACAAAAAACATGTCAAGCTGCAAGGAACCTATCATGCCCATGATTTGAGAAAAACACATGATCAAAGCATATCATGCCCCTTTTCACGCTTGTGATGTTTGAAAAATACATGATAAGAGTGTTTCACTCCCTTTATCATGCCCGCGATTGCTTGCCTTATAGTTGTTACGAATTTTCTTTGTTTTAAAACTTCATTTTTACACATTTTCATCAACTTATACACCTTCTACATTAATTCTAACATCAAATAAACACCTATAGCAACTTCTAACACTTCAAACTTCATCCAACAACATCAAACACAACCCAACCATCCCAATTCACTATTCATCATCTTCCTCATCATAACCCCAACTCATATCAAACTTTAAACCAACAAATACAAATATAAATAGCACCTTAACTCATTTCCAACATCAAAGCAATATATAAACTTATAAACTACATACAAAATAATATAAACCATATACTTAGCTTTTGGAAGACATGAAACTCCTCTTCTTTTTTTTGTTGTTGGAGCTACTTCTACTTGATTTCCTTCTCCAATCTTGTTTCCTGCTTCAATTTCCTCTTTTATCTTGTTTAAATTTGAGATTTGAGTAGATAAATTTGAGAAAGAAGAAAGAAAAAGAAAAAGGAAAGGATAAGAAGAGAAAGGAAAAGGATACGGGAGAGAAGGAAAAAGAATGAGAGAGGAAAGAATGAGAAAAAGAGAAGGAGGTGGAAAAATAAAAAGACAAAGGGAAAGGATTAAAAATTAAGATATTTTTAGGATAAAGGTATTAGATATAGAACTTTCAGATCAATATATTTAGTTCTAGAAGTATTTAAAAGATAATTTCAGAACCAATATGATAAGAATCAAGATCTTAAAATAAGAATTTAGTTTAGGAATTTATTTTAGATATAAAAAAGATATTTAATTTGAGTTCAGGTTTAAGAACTAATAGTTGTATAGAAACAAATGAACTCAAATTTTATAAGGATTTAAGAATTGGAATTTAAGCTAAACATTGAGGGTTTATGAATCCTCTAAACATTTTAATGATATGTTTAGAGATTTAAGAATCCAAAATCTCAGTTTCAACTTACTATTATAATTATATCAACTTGTCTAATTATCCTATAATTCATTTAATCTATCTAAACTCATTTTTTAATTTAAGGTGAAGGTTTGGGGTATTTTATTCTTCCCCTCTTATAAGAATTTCATCATCGAAATTCACTTGAATATTTGTTGATAGAAGATATTTTATAATATCTTTAAACTTTGTTGTTCAAAGGCTTTTTATCAATTTTAAGATTTTCACTTTACCTTTATTGTTCCATTACGCTTATATTGTCCACTTTGATCATTTTTCTTTTGAGCTTTTTTATTACATTTTATTTGAATTATTGCTGAACATATATAGATTTCAATCTGATATATGGCGTATGTGGTTACTGTCATCTCTATTTAATGTTTCTCGATTTTTTTTAATTTCATTAAACATATGAAAATTTTGTATCATTTTCTTTGACTAATTATATTTAAGATTTCTTGTCATTTACATTTTTGTTTGATGAAAAATTTGGAATTTAAATTATATCAATTTAATGTTCTTTCTTCATAAACATCCATTCACTCAACATTTACCTTTCGATTTTTGAAATTTCGAGATCTTTCAATGTTTCATCAACTTGACATAACCGATATTCCATGCAACTTCAGTATATATATATATATATATATATAACAGTAGGAATTAGTTTAGCAATTCAACCTTCAATGACTCAATTTGAAGAACACTCAAACTCCAAAAGAACAACCAACGACTCTAACTCCAACTTAGACTCAACTTGAATCTAAAGACTCATAAGGACATAACCGAAAAGACACCAACACTTAACAAATGAAGGTGATGAATCTGCTATTCCATTCTTATCTGTATATATGTGGCATCTTGCATGAAACATACAGTATCCAAATTCTTTTAGTCATCAAGATGTTATGTTTGGTAATCATTTGAATGGTAGTAATCAAGATGTTTGTCGTATTTTTAGTGCATATATGGAATCAGTTCTGTTTTGGCGATACATATGGAAATATTTCATTATAGATTTTGTTCTCTATATGGTATGGTATGATGAATTTGATTTACTATGTAGAGTCACTAGTCATATTTCTCGTGATATTGAGAATTTATCACAATTATCATCGCATGTATATATGGAATCAGTGATAAACAGGTATCCATTCACTGTTTAGGATTTCGAATCTTGGTTTCTATTTTGTCATGATATTGATTTTTGACAATTATTTGTGAATACTTTTTTATTTTGATATATTTGAGATATCTCTTAAATTGTATTATTTAATCATTACGTTGTTATGAACGACTTGTTCTTTGATTTCGGGAGAATCATGAATTGGACTTAGATTTTGATATTCGATTTAAAATTTCTAGTTTAATAGTTCATTATATTTCAGGTAGCATATTAATGGAGTTTGATAGGTTGAAGTTTACCTTCCAATCCACTTGAAATTTTGAATCATTCTCTTTATTTTGAATTTTGACATTTCATTTAAATTTAAGGATACATACACATATTACATGTAAACTTTAAAAAATTTAAATCACTTGGAATGTTGAGTTTTCTTTCATTTTTGCTTTCCTTTAGTTTGTCAACATATCGAAAAATTAGACTTAAGAGAGGAAGCTCCTATTTAGTCTATCAAATTTTATTAAACTAAACACACTTAAAACACAACACACAAACAACTAATGTTTATCTCAAATTTTAAAAGGATTTATGGGCAAATTTTAGTATTTTTCTAAATCATTTGTGCTCTAATTACGATTAGCCAAAGTTGAATTAGGTTCATTTCAAGACAAACATCAAACATATACATCAATCATATCATAAATAAAACACTTATAAGATACAAACATATATCACATAACATTCACAATTATACTATAAAACAGATCAGTTTAAAAGAAAAAAAAATATATATATATATATATGTAAACAACACATAGAAAATCAAGCAATGTTCAATTAGATTTGTTTTAAGATATTAATGGAAAAGTAAATTTAAGCCAAGTTAATTAATTTAGTGAGATTAGTTAATTTTATTAACTATTAACTAATGATTTATCAAACAACATAAAACAACAAACAAACAAATAGAATTCCCAAATTTTCCTGCACTCATCTCACCGATTATAAAATGCATCCTAATTTGTTATGCAAAAGTAATATTTAAGATAAACATTGCTCTAATACCACTCTGTAACGCTCAAAAAATTTAATCCAACATTAAATCAATTAAGGCGCTACCACCACATGTAATACTCTAAAGTATTACACGCTTAAGCTGCCTTTAAAAGATTTTGTTTATGTTAAACATTACTCTACTATATTTTAGGTTATGAAATCGTTTAATTAGATTTTCAAATAACTAGATTTAGCAGCGGTATACTAAACTTTATTAAATACATTTTTAAAATCTCTACTCCCATCAAAGTAGATAAATTTTCTAAGAAACAAAATTTTATAAAAACATTTTATAATCTATCCTTAAAGGTAAATCTACAATTTCAAAACATTTGGGCTCCGCAAGTCCCTTAAATAATATTATAGATTTCAAAATGTAAATCCAGCACTTAAAATATAAATAAAAAATATAAATGATATCCAAGGCCTTATACCATATCACTCCTCAAACATCGCCCTAAACCCGAGCTAAGCATCATCACATCAATCATCATTAACAACAACTCCATCACCAATAACAACATCATCTTCATGATCATCAAATCATCAACCTCCTCATCATCTTATCATCATCACCGACATTATCATCATCAACAAAAATAAAAACAATCATCACCATCATCAAATCAAGACCTGTAAAAAGAACAAAAATAACAACGATGAACCGAAGCTTAATACACAGTAAATAAGCACATGTAGTATGATACACGGCTTAACTAAATGCAATGCATCAATCAACAAGTTATTATTTTTCTATTAAAATAAACAAATCAACACTGGAGCACTCATAGTCTGGAATAAGCTAATAGGAATCTGGGGGTCTTAAGTAACCGCAGCTGCTTAAGGGATTGATATAGGTAGTCTAGATATCTATATCTCCTAAATCTAACCGAAAAGATTAGTATTCTCATTTAGGATTAATAGTCATTACTCAACTTTACTTAACTTAATCCATAATATCATCTAGTCCAACCAGTCCCATAAACGTGAATTAAATCATATTATTTTCTCTTAAGAATAAGCAAATGTTACCCCGATACTATCTACCCTATCGATTGCCTACTTAGCCATTTAAAAAGACGTCATCATTGCATCATGGTGTACCATTGCATCATGACAAAACTGGCCTAAGCGCCTAACTACCGTGTCATTGCATCATAACGGGGTTGCCGCTCTGCGGACTAAATACCAATCTTTCACTCCAGGGCAAGAATCGGATTTCAACTGTGGAAAGCACAACCAAAACTCATCAATTAACTAAGCCATCTTTAAGTTCTTAATCCATTTTAGATGTTTATCCTAACATCCAACACGCAAGTTACTGCGTACCTCTTATACGAAATGCAAACGAGGTCTCAGAAGTTAAGATAGAAGCTATCTCAAAGGATATACCAAATATCCATATCTGTTCAAGAATTAAATTCATATAAGAACTTAAACCAATAATCCACTTATATAAGAACTTATATCAATTATTCACTTATCACAAACTTTTATTATAATCCTATTTGATCAAACACTAATTTGGAACCCCACTATGGCTGCGAAGATCGCCCCGCCAAAATATGGATAGTTCTCATTTATCTGTCAAAGTATTTCTTTTCACTTTGTTTTTGGTCTTTTATTAAAAAAAACATAATCAAGGCATTCATACACAAAAACATCTATTTCTTAAGCTAACACACCTTTAAAACAACATATTCACCATGTTAATCTAAGGTTATCTTATCTCATTAACTTAAACAAATTATTAAACATTAACTCCTTTTAACTAAATCCTAGCCAAATTGATTAAAATTAGTCATTTAATTCATTTACAAGTCAAGTTAATTAAACTTAAACAATCTAACCCGTTTTAGCTTAGTAAAGCTCATTGAGTCATGTTGTACTTAGATTCATTACAAATTCATTATACATCTAGGATCCATGTCAACTTGCGCTTATATTAAATTAAACTTAGCTAAATTAATTAACCATAATCATTTAATTCAAAAACAAAGTCAAATATGGTTAAACTAAATCAATCTAATTCATCTTAACTCATTCAAGTCTATTTAATCAAGTTTAACATAAGTTTGTTAGCTAAGTTCATTTTATAACTAACTTCTATATTTAATCCAATTATTTATTAAATCTATAAATCCACTTAATTCATGCTTAATTATATCACTCAATTAACATAACACATCAATTATCATATGTCTATCTCATTTTAGGTCAAAAAGTTCCATTTCCTAAGCAAACACACATTTAACAAACAAAAACAAGTTTTAAACTTTGTTTAGCAGCTAGAAAGAATTGAAATTTGAGCATCGATATTTTTGAATTTGTAAAAACTCAAAACATGAAAGTTATAGATCTCTTTTTAAGATTTCCAACGCAATTTGAATCACCTCAATCCGATATTATATGGAAAATTTATGATTAAATTACAAAAAACATGTCAAGCTGCAAGGGACTTATCATGCCCGTGATTTGAGAAAAACACATGATCAAAGCATATCACGCCCCTTTTCACGCTCGTGATGTTTGAAAAATACATGATAAAAGTGTTTCACTCCCTTTATCATGTCCGTGATTGCTTCCCTTATAGTTGTTACGAATTTTCTTTGTTTTAAAACTTCATTTTTACACATTTTCATCAACTTATACACCTCCTACATCAATTCTAACATCAAATAAATACCTATAACAACTTTTAACACTTCAAACTTCACCCAACAACATCAAACACAACCTAACCATTCCAATTCACTATTCATCGTCTTCTTCATCACATTCTCAACTCATATCAAACTTCAAACCTACAAATACAAATATAAATAGCACTTCAACTCATTTCCAACATCAAAGCAATATATAAAAATCAATATAAACCATATACTTAGCTTTTGGAAGACATGAAACTCCTCTTCTTTTTTTTGTTGTTGGAGCTACTTCTACTTGGTTTCCTTCTCCAATCTTGTTTCCCACTTCAATTTCCTTTTTTATCTTGTTTAAATTTGAGATATGAGTAGATAAATTTGAGAAAGAAAAAGAAAAAGGAAAGCAGAAGAAGAGAAAGGAGAAGGATATGGGAGAGAAGGAAAAAAAAAAAAGAGAGAGAAAAGAATGAAAAAGAGAGGCAAGTGGAAAAATAAAAAGACAAAGGGAAATGATTATAAATTAAGATACCTTTAGGATAAAAGTTTTAGATTTAGAACTTTTAGATCAATACCTTTAGTTTAAAAGTATTTAAAAGATAATTTCAGAACCAATAGGATAGGAAGTAAGATCTTAAAATAAAAACTTAGTTTAGGAATTTATTTTAGATAAAAAGATATTTCATTCGAGTTCGGGTTTAAGAACTAATAGTTATATAGGAGCAAATGAACTCAAATTTTATAAAGATTTAAGAATTAGAATTTAAGCTAAAGATTGAGGGTTTTGGAATCCTCTAAACATCTTAATGACATGTTTGGAGATTTAGGAATCCAAAATCTCAATTTCAACTTAATTTATTACTATTATAATTATATCAACTTGTCTAATTATCCTATAATTCATTTAATTTATCTAAGCTCATTTTCTAATTTAAGGTAAAACTTTTGGGTATTCACTATCACAGGACCGTAGAATTTTCCATGATTACTTTTTTTTTTTTTTTTGTTAAGGAAACTCCAACATCAACTATTACAAAGCCTAATGTTAGGCTTAGTAGCGTAACTCCTTGTACGGAAAAACCACATGAGCCTTGCCTTCCTCCTCAACCTAAAAAATGCGAAATATATCAACGCTACCGACCACCAAGTGCTAGTGAAGTCATTGAAGTAGAGCCTTAGAATAAAAAACTAAGGCTTATTTAAGAGGAGTAAAAATATATCATGAAATACACGTATTTTGGCTAGTGATATGTTAAAGAACCAATAAAATCAACAAACATGTTTAAGCAACCAAAATTACTTTGTTGCTATTGTTACATTTTTAAAACATCAACATATTATTGCTTCCATAACACCCATGGGTTTAGGAAACATACACCATGGTCATGTTAAGTTGCATGACATGAAGATAAATGTAGGAATCTTTACCTAAAATTGTTTGTTGGTTAAAAAGAAGTGAAGTTTTAGGTAGAAATATATGGATGGTAGTTTTATGGAAAGAAGAGAAAGTTGGGAAGAGAATTTGGAGAGGAAAATTAGAGAGAAAAGTTAAGAAATGATTTTGGTAGAGTTTTGTTATGATAAAAGAAAAGTGTGTAAGAAGTGAAGAAGGGAAATGGTATTTATAAATAAAGTTGGAGCAAAATTGTATTTAATTAAATAAATGAAAAAGAAAAGAAAAGAAAATTGATGGCATGAAGGGGAAGAGTAATTAAAAATTACTTTTAGAAGAAAAATATAAGAGAAGTTTAGTAATATGTGATGTAGAATTTTTATGGGAAAAAGAAAATTGTAAGAAATAGGCATATAGGTTGTAAGAATAGATAGTAAAAAAAATAGAAATAAGTGAATAGTATTGAATGGTAGGAATAGTATAATGAATAGTAAACAAGACAAATAAATTACCGATAGTAAAGAAAATACGTGTAAAAATGTTATATATGATATTTTTAGATAAAAAAAATTACAAAACTGATATTTTATGAATCCTTACGAAATTACGAATCTATATTGGTTTTCGAAATATTTTTACTGTTCGAAACCCCAGGACATGTTTTTCAAAAACTGATCCCGTTTGGGTTTGGAATAATCAAAATTTTAACGAATCTGATCTTTTTAAGCCTTACCATATTATTACGGACTATAATCTACGATTATCTAAATTTTATTGTTCAAGGATTTAGAGCGTGGGATTGTCGGATCTAAATTCACTAGAGTTTGTTGTTACTCTAGGTTGACTTTAGGGTTCCGGTATGACTTCGGTCTTTATTCGTAAGGTCATAAAATTTTAGGGTTTTTCATCATGTTATATTTTTGGTTCAAAATTTATATTTTACTTTATTTATATGATTTATTTAATATTTTTCAGTTTTTCGGGATTGTTTAATTGAGTCTAGGATTACGTGTTGACTTAGTTTGACTTTCGATATTAATTGAAATTCTTGATTCAAAAATTAACTGAAGGGTTTAAGGTGTTATACTTTTATCACCGAATATTTGCTTGGATATACTTTCTCGATTTTCGTGTTAGATGTTAGATAGGTAGATTGTTTAGCATGCAAATTTTGAGTTGAACGATTGTTGATTTTTCCATCTTGTTTTTTAAGGTTCTCATTCTTTTAAGGTTAAGGATTTTTATATTTAATCTTGTCTAGAATTCGATTTTAGTTTGGATCAATTTTTAGGAATTTGGTTTCGGTATTTAACTCTAAGATTATTTTCTAAGAGCACCAAAAAATTTAGGGGTTTACAAATTTACCCTTAGAAACAATATCTTCATTCATGCAACACACTTCCAAACTTACTATCTTTCTTTAATGGCGGAAGCATATTTGTAATATTGTGTATATGTTGTGTTATTACATTAGACGTAATATTTCTATATTATAATATATAACATTATATTATGTGTAGAAGATTTTAGAATACATATATAACATTATGTATAAACTAGTAATGTAGGATTCCAATACATTGTTTGAATTAGTACATTAGGTTTCTAATGTCTTTAAATATCAAATTTTTTCTACAATTTGCTTGGGGAACTAACATTACTTATCTGAACAGAAATGCCACTAGAAAAATTATATTTCATACCAAGTGGAGGACAATTGTTAAAAATTTAAATAAATAAATAAACTGGCTCGATACACCCCTTTTATGTTTGATTGATATAGATTATTAGTTCCTCTAAATTTAAGCATTTAAACTCCATGTTTCTATATAACATATTTCACTATTTTGCCATTAGATGAATCATGATAAACTCTCAAAATTTTAAAAAAATAATAATTACATAACATTAGAAAAAAAAAGAGAGAGAACTCCTAGTATATAGACATATATATTACACCTATTCCTTTTCTTTTCTTTTTTCCTTCCTTTTCTTGTTTGTAGACTCATAGGTCTCCGTTACAATAGTTTGTTAATTCTGTTAATAATCTGTTCTTAATAACTAATATCGTTGAAATCTACTATTACTATCATCTATCAACAAATAATCTTTTATCCAAATAGGCTTCCTCCTTACTTTTGTTCTATGCCACTGTGTTGTATCAATATATACGTATATATTAAATTGTTCTCTATTTTGCTATCTTAACGTTTCAATTTGGTTTATTAATCATTTTTTTTTTTCATGGGGAAAGTGGTCATGTAGGAATTTAGGAGAGCACATTTTTATGTTCTTTTTTTCTTTTTTTAAAGATTTCGAGATAAAGAGTGATGACCAATTCAACTCTGTATGGCGGCCGACAATTGATGAGAAAGCCAACAGTGAGCATACGCAAGCAAAGATAATAATTTGAGTGGCCCCAGCATCCCCACCTCCTTCAATTATTAGCTACACAAATTATGTTAAACTTTAGGCTATAAATAGGCTAAGATGAAGCTACCTTTACACCTTCGCCTCGTCTCCTTAGATAGCAATATCTTTGTGGAGAAGCATAGTTGGAAAAAAAAAATGAATTCCAAAGTTCATGTTTTGTTAGGTCTAGTAATAGTCCTTGCTTTTTACCTCTCTTCAGGGGTGGCCGGAAGGTCCTTGGTTGAGACTTCCAAAGAGCAGATCAATGGTAAGGAGGATGCAATTTTCGTGAGCTTTTCTCTTCTTTTATCATGTTATACATATTATTGCATTCAGCTTGTAGAATTTTTCTTTTTTTTTCATCATGATATAATTATCATTGAACCGTAGAATTTTTCGTAATTATTATTAATTATTATTATTTTTTTTTTCAGTTAAGGAAACTCCAGCATCAACCGTTGCAAAGCCTAATGTTGGGCTTGGTGCCGCAACTCGTTGTTCGGAAAAACCAGATAAGCCTTGCAATCCTCCACCTAAAAAATGCGGAATATATGAACGCTGCCGACCACCAAGTGCTAGTGAAGTTATTGAAGCAGAGCCTTAGAATACAAAACTAACGCTTATTTAAGTGGAATAAAAATATATGTTAAAGAACAATAAAATCAACAAACATGTTTAAGCAGCCAAAATTACTATGTTTCTACTATTACATGTTTTCCTGTATACTATGATGACGTCGTAATAAAGACACAAGATACTTGGCTCTCTCAACACTCTCAACTATTTTTTATTTGTAAATTTAAAAAAAAAAAAAAAGAAACAAGTGAATTTAGAATAGCCCAATCATCGTTGTCAAATAACTGGATAAAATCACATGAAGTGCTCGTAGTTTTAAATTTTAGTAATTTATTGTCAAACTTTCATGTTTAATTGTTTAGTGGTTATTTTTCAATTTATTAATGGACCATTGCATTTTTTGCATTTAAGTGTTTGTAACTTTTGTATTAATGCATTTTAGTATATGTTTATTATTTTATTCATTTAAAATTATTTTTTAGTTTCAATTGATAATTAATTTTTAAAAAATTATAGCTAATTATTTTAACTATGAATAACTTTTTGGATGTGATTCTCGATTTTAATAAAATTTATGATATTACAAAATTCTTAACATCAATTTTATTAAAAAAATTATCATACTATGTATTCCAAAATTAGACAAAACATGTAAAAGTTTGAAATTTGTGTAATTTATAAAGATTTAAGAATTGGAATTTAAGCTAAAGATTGAGGGTTTAAGAATCCTCTAAATATTTTAATGACATGTTTAGAGATTTAGGAATCTAAAGTCTCAATTTCAACTTAATTTATTACTATTATAATTATATCAACTTGTTTAATTATCCTATAATTCATTTAATCTATCTAAGCTCATTTTCTAATTTAAGGTAAAACTTTCGGGTATTTCACTATCACAGGACCGTAGAATTTTCCATTAATTTTTTTTTTTTTCTGTTAAGGAAACTCCAGCATCAACTATTACAAAGCCTAATATTAGGCTTAGTAGTAACTCCTTGTACGAAAAAACCACATGAGCCTTGCCTCCTCCTCGACCTAAAAAATGCAAAATATATCAACGCTACAGACCACCAAGTGCTAGTGAAGTCATTGAAGCAGAGCCTTAGAATAAAAAACTAAGGCTTATTTAAGAGGAGTAAAAATATAACATGAAATACACGTATTTTGGCTAGTGATATGTTAAAGAACCAATAAAATCAACAAACATGTTTAAGCAACCAAAATTACTTTGTTGCTACTATTACATTTTTAAAACATGAGCATATTGTTGCTTTCATAACACTCATGGGTTTAGAAAACATACACTATGGTCCTGTTAAGTTACATGATATGAAGATGAATGTAGGAATCTTTATCTAAAATTGGTTGTTGGTTAAAAAAGAAATGAAGTTTTGGGTAGTAATATATGGATGGTAGTTTTATGGAAAGAAGAAAGAGTTGGGAAGAGAATTTGGAAAGGAAAATAAAGTTAATAAATGATTTTGGTAGAGTTTTGTTATGGTAAAAGAAAAGTGTGTAAGAAGTGAAGAAGGGAAATGGTATTTATAAATAAATTTAGAGGGAAATTATATTTAATTAAATGAAAAAGAAAAGAAAAGAAAAGAAAATTGATGGCATGAAGGGGAAGAGTAATTAAAAATTACTTTTAGAAGAAAAATATAAGAGAAGTTTAGTAATATGTGATGTATAACTTTTATGGGAAAAGAAAATTGTAAGAAATAGGTATATAGGTTGAAAGAATAGGTAGTAAAAAAAAGTAGAAATAAGTGAATAGTATTGAATGGTAGGAATAGTATAATGAATAGTAAACAAGACAAATAAATTACCGATAGTATGGAAAATACGTGTAAAAATATTATGTCTGATATTTTGAGATACAAAAAAATTACAAAACAAATATTTTATGAATCCTTACGAAATTACGAATCTATATTGGTTTTCGAAATATTTTTACTATCCAAAACCCCATGACATTTTTTTCGAAAACTGATCCCGTTTGGGTTTGGAACAATCAAAATTTTAACGAATCCGATCTTTTTAAGCTTTACCATATTATTACGGACTATAATCTACGATTATCTAAATTTTATTGTTCAAGGATTTAGAGCGTGGGATTGTCGGATCTAAATTCACTAGAGTTTGTTATTACTCTAGGTTGACTTTAGGGTTCCGGTTTGACTTCCGTCTTTTTTATTTATTCGTAAGGTCATAAAATTTTAGGATTTTTCATCGTGTTATATTTTTGGTTCAAAATTTATATTTTACTTTATTTTTATGATTTATTTAATATTTTTCAGTTTTCGGGATTGTTTAATTGAGTTTAGGGTTACGTGTTGACTTAGTTTGACTTTCGGTATTAATTGAAATTCTTGATTCCAAAATTAATTGAAGGGTTTAAGGTGTTATACTTTTATCACCGAATATTTGCTTGGATATACTTTCTCGATTTTTCGTGTTAGATGTTAGATAGGTAGATTGTTTAGCATGCAGACTTTTAGTTGAATGATTGTTGATTTTTCCATCTTGTTTTTTAAGGTTCTCATTCTAAGGTTAAGGATTTTTATATTTGATCTTGTCTAGAATTCGATTTTAGTTTGGATCGATTTTTAGGATTTTGGTTTTGGTATTTAACACTAAGATTATTTTTTAAGAGCACCGAAAAATTTAGGTGTTTACAAATTTACCCTTAGAAACAATATCTTCATTCATGCAACACACTTCCAAACTTACTATCTTTCTTTAATGGCAGAAGCATATTTGTAATATTGTGTATATGTTGTGTTATTACATTAGACGTAATATTACTATGTTATAATATATAACATTATATATATGTGTAGAAGATTTTAGAATACATATATAACATTATGTATAAACTAGTAATGTATGATTCCAATACATTGTTTGAATTAGTACATTAGGTTTCTAATATCTTTAAATATCAAACTTTTTCTACAATTTGCTTGGGGAACTAACATTACTTATCTTAATAGAAATGCCACTAGAAAAATTATATTTCATACCAATTGGAGGACAATTGTTAAAAATTTAAATAAATAAATAACTGGCTCGATACACCCCTTTTATGTTTGATTGATATAGATTATTAGTTCCTCTAAATTTAAGCATTTAAGCTCCACGTTTCTATATAACATATTTCACTATTTTGCCATTAGATGAATAATGATAAACTCTTAAAATTTAAAATAAATAATAATTACATAACATTAGGGAAAAAAAAAAAAGAGAGAGAGAACTCCTAGTATATAGACATATATATTACACCTATTTCTTTTCTTTTCTTTTCTTTTTTCCTTCCTTTTCTTGTTTGTAGACTCATAGGTCTCCGTTACAATAGTTTGTTAATTCTGTTAGTTCTTAATAACTAATATCGTTGAAATCTACTATTACTATCATCTATCAACAAATAATCTTTTATCCAAATAGGCTTCCTCCTTACTCTTGTTCTATGCCACTGTGTTGTATCAATATATACGTATATATTAAATTGTTCTCTATTTTGCTATCTTAACGTTTCAATTTGGTTTTAATCATTTTTTTTTTCATGGGGAAAGTGGTCATGTAGGAATTTAGGAGAGCACATTTTTATGTTCTTTTTTTCTTTTTTTAAAGATTTCGAGATAAAGAGTGATGACCAATTCAACTCTGTATGGCGGCCGACAATTGATAAGAAAGCCAACAGTGAGCATACGCAAGCAAAGATAATAATTTGAGTGGCCCCAGCATCCTACCACTCCTTCAATTATTAGATACACAAATTGGGTTAAACTTTAGGCTATAAATAGGCTATAAATAGGCTAAGATGAAGCGACCTTTACACCATCGCCTCGTCTCCTTAGATAGCAATATCTTTGTAGAGAAGCATAGTTGGAAAAAAATGAATTCCAAAGTTCATGTTTTGTTAGGTCTAGTAATAGTCCTTGCTTTTTACCTCTCTTCAGGGGTAGCCGTAAGGTCCTTGGTTGAGACTTCCAAAGAGCAGATCAATGGTGAGGAGGATGCAATTTTCGTGAGCTTTTCGCTTCTTTTATCATGTCAAACATATTATTACATTTAGCATGTAGAATTTCCCATTTCTTTCATCATGCTATAACTAGCATAAGACCGTAGAACTTTTCTAATCATGAAAAAATATTTTTTTTTTTCATTATTTTGTTTTTCAGTTAAGGAAGCTTCAGCAACAACTGTTGCAAAGCCTAATCTTGGGCGTGGTGCCATAATTCCTTGCACGAGAAAACCATATGAGAAATGCCTTCCTCCTCGACGTAAACCGTGCAAACCGCATGATCCATATCAACGCTGCCACCCATCAAGTGCTAGTGAAGTTATTGAAGCAGAGCCTTAGAATAAAAAACTAAGGCTTATTTAAGAGGAGTAAAAATATACCATGAAATACATGTATTTTGGCTAGTGATATGTAAAACGAACCAATAAAATCAACAAACATGTTAAAGAGACCAAAATTATTATGTTTCTACTATGACATGTTTTCCTGTACACTATTATGACGTCCTAATAAAGACACAAGTTACTTGGCTATCTCAATGCTCTCAACTATTTTGATTTGTAAATTTAAAAAAAAAAAAAATTAAGACTTTTAAAAAAAAGAAACAAGTGAATTTATAGTAGCCCATATCACCATTGACAAACTGACGGGATAAAATCACATGAAGTGCTCGTAGTTTTAAATTTTAGTAATTTATTGTCATAACTTTCATTTTTAATGATTTAATGGTTATTTTTCAATTTATTAATGGACCATTGCATTTTTTGCATTTAAGTGTTTGTATGTTAGTTTGATTGCATTTTAGTGTCTGGGCTTTTGTATTAATGCCTTTTAGTATATGTTTATTTTTTCATTTAAAATTATTTTTTTATTTTCAATTGATAATTAATTTAGAAAAAAAATTTATAGCTAATAATTTTAACTATGAATAACTTTTTGCTTATGATTCTCGATTTTAATAAAATCATATATTATTTAAAAATTCTTAACATCAATTTTATTTGAAAAGATGATCGTACTATGTATTCCAAGATTAGACAAAACATGTAAAATTTTAAAATTTGTGTAGTTTATAAATCAAGTTTTGATTGGCCTCATAACATGAATTTTTAAATTTGTTAAATAATACATCTTTATATATTATAATACTTCTTTAAATTTTTTCGATGATTTCCTCAAAAGACCCTTGAAATATTGTTTGGAAAGTCCTCCCTCCATCTAATATTGAGATATTTATATGTGATTAGCTCACATGTCTAGGTAGAGAAAAACCTCTATCTAATTGCTCTTTAAAAAATTGTTATTGTTGCTTGAAATAAACCGTAACCTTATCCTGTAAGTCGTAGAGTTGAATTAAATTTTCTTTCTAAAGGAAGAATCTTATTAGATCGCACTTGGACCTCAAGCCGTCAAAATTCATCTGTCGATAATATCTACTTTTGCAAATAAAATAAATAAATAAATAAGATCAGTAAGCCTGTCTAAGAAAATGATGATTTTTCATAACAAAGTTTTAAGTTAAAACTATTAAATAATTTGCAATATGAACTTTCTAATGACTATAAGTTACATTCATACAATATCTTATTTACAAATTATAGAATCACAAAATTTGAAAAAAAACAAAGTATTGGAATATTACTAGAGACATAATAAAATGTTATAGTATGTGGAAATGTATTATTAGATGAATAAGAAAATTTGCAGTTTAAGGCTAAGTGATATTTAGGTTGTGACTTATGACCATTTTAAATCTTATAAGATTCAAATAGTTAGAGAACGTATATGATATTCTATTTTTGTATAAAAGTATGGCCTACTAACTTTCCAACAACATAAAAATTGGCAAATTTGGGCATCACATCCAACAAATTATGCATAATATTGAGAAATAATTTCTTATTTAGGACATTATTAAAATTAATTACTTATTTAAAGTTTTAAATAAAAATAATTATTGAAATGTAGTAGCAAAATTGCATGTATTAAATAGGATATACGGAAAAAATACTGCCGCACATATATTGCGTTTGCAAGATGCGATATAGGACCATATATTACGTTTATAACAAGTGATATATGTAGAGTTATATCGCATTTTAAAACAGTAATATGATTATCGCTTTTATGAAGCTCAATATAGTATGATTGCAAAAGTTTATATCATGATTTATACATACGATTTGTGTAAAAAATTCCATATCCTGTTTCACAAACGTGATCTTGCTATAGGATATTGGTAATTAATTTCATACAACTTGTATATTAGTAATTTTTGTGTAGGAATAATTTTTTGTGTAGGAACAATATACATGTGTTAGACCCTAATACTGATATAGATAATTTTCTTTTAATGTTTATAGTAATATATTAATTAAGAAAATTCAAATATTAATTTTAATAAATTAATTATAAATAGACACTATATATCAAAACTGTAGTATAAGCATAAAGTGTGATAAAAAAATAAAATATACACTAATTAAAAAATATATATAATGGCCATTTGTATTGCCAAGATATCAACTTGAAAGAAAAATATAATACAAAATTAACAAAAATGAAAATATAAATATTAAATTATCAAAAATTAAAAGTATAATCATTTCATATCTCTCATCAAATTAACTAATTAAACTAATTAAGAAACTAACTAATATTTATTAGAGTTCTTGTATTTTTCTTTTTCATCATCACTTTTAGCGCAACTTGAAGAAGAGGAAATAGAACTTGTTTATCCCATTAGGAGACCAATATTCACCCGCTAAGTTACTAACAATTATGGTGGTTAAGAGTTTAGATAAAATATTTTTCATACTTTAATTTTGAATTTGGCAAAAAAAAAAAAAACCTTTAATTGTCAATACTTATTTCTCGAAAATATAAATATATTAATAGACAACGATTTTCCTTACACAACAATTTTATTGTTGTCTTTAAAACCTATCTCCAATTATGTTGTTATAATTTTCTGACTGACGCTATCATTAGAATTGAAAGGCTTAAAATCTCTCACTATAGGCTACCACACACTACAATAGAATCGTCATAGAAAAAACATTAAATTCCTTTTGTTTTAGGAAAAAAAGATATTAAGAAAATGCTTTTCCTACTTTTACGTTTTTTGTTGGGTTGAGACATAATTTTAGATCGGAAATATTTTTCCTCATAACCAAAAATAATTTTTTATGGGAAAATTTTAGTATTTTTTCAGGATAGAAGCTTACACTTATTAAAATAGAAAATTATTTTCTGGACTACTCTCCATGATAAATAATATTTTATGTACACTTTATACTATGTTATATATAAAATTCACGTTGAACACCAGAATTTTCTAATATGTCATTTTCAAAAAAAATTATCAATAAGAAGTTTTTCTCAAAACAAACGGGACTTAATATCTTTTACTCTAAACTGGACAATAACTCAAGTTCAAGAAGGGGAATTGATTTATTTTGAAGAGCAAGTAACCAGGTCAGGGAATATATTCGGTCACTTCAATAATCCATTTTTCCCCTTAAATAGGATGCATTTTAGATTTTCTTTCCAAACCAAACCACAAATGTGCTAAATTATAATTTGGTTCAATTTTTTTCTTCACTTATGATTATGAAATATCCTATGATCTTTCAAGCAAAATATAGGGTGATTCCCTCATTTCCATTGTAATGACAAAAAAAAAAAAAAAAAACTATTAAATGGTCCTACCTTTCTAATTATGTTAAAATTTTTTATTAAAAAAATAAAAGATATAATAATATATAGATATTCCAATCCCAACCTATGATAATAATCTATCCAAATAAAAGATTAGAATCAACCATACATAGTTAAATAAGATATGATAATATATACACTATAAATATCCTTTAAATATCTCTTTTCAATCAAATCCTAGAGAAGGAGAAAATCAAGAAAAACCTTAGAACCCCTCAAGAAAAAAGAAAAAAAAAAAGAAAACCCTTGACCAAATAGTAACGATAGAAGAAACAGAGCCAATATCACAAAGAATAGGCCAATATTGAAAATCTAGGGAGGGACAGTAGCATTGTAAAAGGATGAAGAACTTCAGACACTTCAATAAGATGTAGTTTTCTTTTTTTTGGACCTCAATAATGTATAGTTTCAAGAATCCGAATATAGACCTCAAAAAAACGAAAATTAAACCCAGAACCTCTACGAAGATAAATAACTCGCCTATTTGGACATTGAGCAACCATATATCCATAACCTAAGCATTTGAAACATTTAATATCTCTTGTCTTCTTCCCAACACTACTGGAATCACTCGGTTTAGCAACCGACTTCATCTTTTCATCAACGCATCTATCAAGAACAGATTCATGCTTCTCATCATGTTTAAACATATATTATCCTTCTTTTTATCATCATGCCAATAAGACTTTTTGCTACTTTCATATTTAGAGAGTTACCTGAAGATTTGTGAGATTTGCGTTGCCTTCAACCTTTTTCGCTATCAACATTGCTTCCTCTAAGGTGTTAATTCGTTGAAGCTCAACAACATTACTAATTTCATATTTCAAACTTGCAATGAATCTTGCAATTGATTGATCCAGAGATTCCATGATTTGACTACGAACAATGAGGATCTCAAGCTCTTGAATATACTCGGCTATGCTTTCACTTCCTTGTCGCAAAGTGTGCAACCTCATCAACAATTCTTGGCTATAATAATCCGAAACAAACTGTCACTATAATAACTCACACATCTTAACCCATGTAGTTACATCTCGTTCTCCATTCTTCCACCAATGTGAAGCATAGCCTTCAAAATTCAATTGCAACAAATTTAACTCTCCGTATATCATCACAATCATAATAGTCAAAGAGCTTTTCAATTTGATCTTCCCAATCAAAATATTTATTTTCTCCATCGTACCATCAAAAGACAGTACTTTCAGTTTTAAGTTCTTTATACCACGCAATCCTTTAGGACTACACCCATCACAGTGATCCTCAAAATCATCTTCATAATCTCTAACTCTATAACCATGCACCAAGTGACGCACATTCCCTCTTCCTCTTTAGTGGCCATCTACCACTCCCTCGTTAGGTATTTGAACCCTTAGATTATCTCTTAACTCCTCGACAAGTTCTTGTTTCTATGTTTCATGGGTTTTAGGGTTTCCCCTAACAATTCATTCTATACTCCTTAGGGTTTCACCCTGTTGTTACATCATATGTTGCATTCCTTACATCATCTCCTTCTTAAAATCCATAAACTCACCTATATTAACAGTGCTTTCCACCTTAGGAGCATTGCCATCTCCACTCTTAATATCAGATTTTCCATACATCCTCAATAAAAATCAAACTTACAGCACAAGCAATCAAAATAGCAAACTTACCAAGCAAGGAATCCAATTCGAAGCCTAAGCCACAATTTGCAACCTTAAGCTCTAGTACCAAGATGATACAGATAGGAGATTTGAGTAATTTGTCGATCTCGTGCTTCAATTGTGATTTAGGTTTAGTAAGTTTTTAGGTTTTTATGATTTATGAAAACAAAAATTAAAAGTATGAATGATCAATCCTTGGATATGACGTACCAAAGATAAAATCGAGCTTGTTGTTCTAATCAATTGATACTATGCACAATGACAAGAAACAATAAAAGACAATCTTGAATAAAAAACTCAATCTTATTCAAGAAGGCAATTTGTCACAAAGGACATTACAAAGTTTACCGAGGGTAAAACAAGCAGCCAAAAACTCCTAAACATATCACTAATAACCTTTATATACTCCCATAGTTGGGTAAGGATAAATATGGAAAATAACAAGATAAACAAATAAAATAAGAAACAAAGCTTTAATCAGTGTGGAAGATCAATTTTCTCCATTCATCTTCAAGGTATTATAGGCATTATATAACTGGTTATGGTCGGCGTCACGAGCATGATGATGCTTGTTATCTCGTCTCTCAAACTATCTAATGATGATGTGATAATGCCTTAATCACGAGCGTGATGCCCATCACGACTGGATCACGAGATGATGGTAGGCGTGATCTCCTTTGATGCTCGATGTCCAAATACTGACTCGATCATGGGTTGGATCACGGGTGGATCTCCTCTAATGATGGATTTTCAATGCTTAAGCACATCAAAATAAGATCTTACTCCAAAGTGCATCATATATCCTATGAGATAGCATATTTCATCATCATTCGGATCATTTGGAAGGATCCTTTGAGCCAAGTCCAACAAGCCCTTAGTTCTAGCTTGAGGTTATTGGTCTAAGTGACCCATGATTCCTATCATTAGGTTGTGGGCATGATTATGGCCTCGATTCTTACTAAAGGATAAAATCCAAATAAGTAATAAGCATATAATACCCCCAAATATACATGGTGGAACTCTAATCACAAAGGTTTTTTCGGTGTAATGGCTTAGAGTTTGTCAAAACTCCAATGTTAAGCGTACTTAGGTAGAGCAATTTAGGATGGGTGACCCCTTAGAAAGCGCTGGCACCAAAAAGATAAAACCGTACAGCGGTGGCCAAAGCGAATAATACCTCGATGGATAGAGTTCTGAATAGTTACATAGTGTCTCTAGTGTCTTGATTGTGCATGAGGGTGTACTGGGAGAGCTAGTGTACCTGACATCAGTTATATAGATGGTGAAAATGGTATAAGAGCAATGGTTCTAGGTTTGCGTAACGAAATTGATGGGACGTCAGTTATATAAATTGAAGAGTATATGATACTCCTCAAATATATATGGTGGAACTCTAATCACAAGTGCCTTTTTGGTATAATGGCTTGGTTTATTAGAACTCTAAAGTTAAACATGCTTTGGACAAAGTAATCCAGATATGTGACATTTTGAAAAGCGCTGGCACCAAAAGGAAAAAACCGTGTGGCGTATGGCCAAAACAGATAATACCTCACTGGATAGAGTTCCGAGTCATTACATAGTGCATTTGGTGTCTGGTTGCGCCTAAGGGTGTGCTGGGAGGGCTAGTGTACCTAGCATCACAATCCTTGCCTAGGGTGGACTGAGGGCTTAAGGGCGCCCCCTCTGCTGCAGTGGAGCTTGGGGTGGCAGGTCATGACAAAGCATGTCCAGAATATTCTTAATATAGCAAGTCAATCCAAGAGGAACTTTAGAGACTACTCTCTATATTAATAAATTATGTATTAAGAGAGTTTTTGGGAAAGTTTGTAGTGGTCTATTTTGATGATATTTGCGCTTATCAAGAACAAGTTGTGATTTCATCTCAATTCAATCATAATGCATTACAAATGATCTTTAAACAAGTTTTGAAGGCCTACTCCAAGAAATGGATGCATTTTGGATAATGAATTCATATGTCCCACTAAAGTAGGATTATAAATCCACGAGCATTGAAGTCAATTTATGAAGACACTATGAAGATGTTATGAAGACTTTATAAGGGATCATCACAAGCTATTTTTTTTTTTAATAAATCAGAATTGAAGATATTCGTTACAAGTATTGAAGGAAAGTTTTTTGAATTTTGAAGGAATTAATAACCATTATAAAACCACTTACTCATTATGCATAGAACGTTACTTAAATTAATTTGGATTGGTTACATCTAGCAAAGTTGTTATTAATCGTTCTTTTTCAAATTCAAATCAAACATTCAAGATAGTTTAACATGGAGGTTACAAACCGTTGAAGCTCATTCTTGAAGAATATAAATTCAAACAAATTCAAAATGGAGAGGGACGACACACATAAGGAAAATACAAGATATTTTGTGATCACACTGAAAAAATACTTGTGTGAATTTGTGCATTTGCAATCGTTATTACAACGATTTGATCTTTGCCTCTTTATTGTATTTTGAAGGAATTGTTGAGTTTCCTTCACTTGAGTTGAATTGCTAGTAGAGATTCTATATTCGGTGTTAACTAAAGGAGAAGCTAGAGCAACTAAGTAGAGTTGAATTGTTGTACTTCTTGTAATCATTTTTTTTTAATTAGTGGAACAACCCGTGTGGATAACGAAAGTCCTAGCTTAGTTGAAAGAGTACGTAGGCACAAGACCGAACCACTTTAAATCATCGTCTTAGCTTTTCTTCCTTCTTTTTAATATTGCACATATATTGTTGTTTGCTTCAAGTTTTATATTTCACATAATTTTCACGTCAAAAATTATTAAAGTAATCAAAGGGAAATTTCTGTCTTAATCATAAATTTTTAAATTTCTAAGTAACCAATTCAATCCCCTTTCTTAGTTACATATTTGGGACTATCACACATCAACAGAATGAATATTACATGCTACTGACTTGGCCCTTTTTTATTTTTAAATAAAACGACCGAGGCGTTATTGCATTGATGCAAGAAAAAATGAAGTTCCATATTTCCACTGTCAGCAATGCACCAAGTATTAAACTCACACATTTATTTTCTTAACCCTTACCTTCACCTAAATCAATTCTTACTTCCTCTATTGAATTTGTCACATGCATTATCCTATCTACTCATTGGACCAACCTTTGTCACCACAACTTAGGAGCACACACTGCGTTGTAGGAGAAGACCAGCAGGAACACATCATTTTCGAAGGTGGAGAGGAAGCTCGCATCGTACCTTTCAGATATATAAGCACAGCATGAATCCTCTATTGTACCCACCGTTTGATTTACTATTTATTTCATGCATGCGTAGAATTGGTTGTGGTCCCATTCATTAATTCCCATCATTAGTTGTCTAGACTTACTGATTTGCCATATTTTTTGTTGGATGACTTTGTTTTCTGGTTTGATTCCGTGTATAGGTCTAGAAATGTGAAACCATAAAATTTGTGTGGATGTGTTCCAATATGATCCCATGTTTGTTTGATGAGTTTAATTAATAGGTTGACTTGTCCTAAAGAATATGCACAAATCCCTTATTTAGATATTTTTTTATCCTTTCCCCTTGCTTTAGATGACTTTAATCTCTTTAACATGCCTTTGTCAAGTAGATCCATTTTAAAGAGTCGTTTGTCCAGTTTAGCCAGGAAATTTTACTAAACGAAGCATTTTGAATATTTTTTTTATATATTTTTTGGTATCACTCTGTCCTACACTAATGCATTGTCTTTTTACCAATTGCCAAAAAAATATATAGGCGCTTTCGATATTATTATCCCAATAATAATAATAATAATATGAGATATAAAATAAAAGTATGCAATATATTCTAGAATATTTATATGATGAGTATAGCATATTTTGAAACATGTATCTTGTAATATAGGCATATAATAGGCATATATAGCAATGCTATACCAAAACACACCCTTTTATGGGAAAGAGTCCTAAAAATTGAACCAAAACTTGTTATTTGATTTACAACACTAGCTAAAATCTAATTTTGGGTCCATTTGAATTGTCGGATTTTTATCTATATTGTATTTATATATAATCTACATCTATAACTTATTTGTATTATATTTATTTGGTCAATTTATGAGTAAAAATGTTAGTTTTTCATCGATATCTATTTTTTGATAAATATTTATTTAAAAACGATAAAAATATGGTATCAAAATAACTAGAATACAGTGAAACAATCAGGCCAATCACACATGTTAATGGAGCTTTCTGATTTCCATACAATTATTCATTCACAAAAATATACACTCCTGAAAATATAACAAAATCTTGTCGTCCAGAATTAAAAGCCATCTTAATCACCGTCGTCACATCAACTACCTAGAGCTACTGAGCCATAGTAAGGGTGTCCATTATGTCACTTGCTAGGAATCTTTACCTTACTAATTCCAGATTTGCGTGGTCCACTAACTAGTGATATTATTACAGGCTTGGTATATCTCTAATAGCCACCCCACAACCTTACAGCAAAATGGTCCAAAAAGTAAGACCAAAGACTTTGTACTGGGCGATGGCTCAAGTTTGGAAAGTCATATAAAAAGAATGGTTCATGTCAAAAATACCATCTGCATTTTGATAAAATATATAATTAAAGATTTAAACTTTAAGATTGATTAATTTAATACCTGAAATAAATTTTTGTTGCACCAACAATACATCCATCAAGTTCTTTAGGTACTGAATTGATTACTTTCAAAATTTTTATGTATTAAAGTTGATCAATTTCAAAGTTTAGGTATCTAATTATATATTTTGTCAAAATTTAGAGATCATTCATGACTTTATCCCTGAAAAAAATTCCAAAGGAAGAATCTATTTAATTTGAAAGCGCACAAATAAATTTGATATAATATTTAAAATGCTAAGCTGAAAGTCGTGCAATAATTTAGCTATTGGATTAGTTACACTTACAAGATGAATTTGACTGCTCATGGCAGATTTCTTGAAAGAATATATAGATTTTAAGCAGTTAGAACAACTCACGGTACCAAAAGCAGAAAATACCAAAAAAAAAAAAAAAACAAAGAAGAAGATTATATATGAATATATATTATTGGTGCACTAAAGCAAAAATCATTCACAAGATTACAAGAAATCAAAATAAAATAATCTAACTGATTCATAATATATATTTTATAAATATATAAGGTATGTACATCTCGATGACTCAATATAGTACTAGTGTCGATGGAACAATACACGTCATAGTTTATACAATGTGATGTGCATTTTCTTCTTCTTCTTC
This sequence comes from Combretum micranthum, assembly GCA_024138025.1. Lineage (NCBI taxonomy): Eukaryota > Viridiplantae > Streptophyta > Magnoliopsida > Myrtales > Combretaceae > Combretum > Combretum micranthum. The sequence continues at coordinate 119,682 of JAMXBD010001309.1, forward strand.
TCTCTCTTCTCTCTCTCTCTGCCCTTTTATGTTTTCTTGTAAGAACAATTTTGGTAACTTGGCTTTAATTTCTACCAAAAACATTTATTAATTATAATTGGAAATTTGAAGCTAGATAAGATTAATCCGAAGTTAGTGAAGTCGACATCATTAGTCAACCTGGAATAGCTTCTACGTTTCATGTGCCATTGAAAGAGAAACCTTCCTACAAGGATTCTAGCCTCTTTGAGCAACTAGTGTTTTGTTGGTAAATTGTTTATTGCTAGTTATTTAATTTATGTGGTATGGTATGATATGTTTCTATACTCTATATAGAATAGTCTATTTGAGTTTCCACCCATCCCTTTATGGGACCTATTTTTCAGGTCAGGATAATGAGATTGATTTCCATGACCATTTAGGATATGATTTATATGTTTGTGTCGGTTTGGTGCTAACTATCTGGAAGATGAGGATTATATTGATTTTTCTAGCATTGATGTTTGCAAGAATATAAGGGTTAATGTCATAAATAGTACTTAAACTTTGATAAAATACACAATTAAGTAACTGAACTATGAAATTGATCAATTTAAAACCCAAAAGAACATTTCGTGCGTTCCAACAGTATCTTCATTGTATTGGTTAGCATATATAAAAAAGTAATTCCAAGTATTAAATTGACCAATTTCTAAGGTATCTTATTGTATATTTTATCAAATTCACGCACTATCCAAGACATAATTGTAAGACCCGCTATCACCCTTATAATTAAAATATGATAACAGTTCTCCAACTACATATAACCTGTAGGATTATATGTAAGGTTGCCTAAAAGAAGTGTTTGAGAATTACTTGAGGAATTTGTGTAATTCCACATAGTTAATATAATATAAACCATTTTCAAAACTTTTAACAAAACATACTACACCATTAACATATTTCACAAAAGAATAAACTCAAGTCATACATAGCCAAATACTACATATATATATATATATATTCATTACAACCAAAGGTTCTTAAGCCTTAACAAAATTATATATATAATCCAACTAGTACTTTAAATACAACCACAAGGCTATCATAACTAGTCTATTAGAATTTGTTCCATCAAGTCTAAGGTCATATCTAGTCCTCCAAATCATCAAGAAAATCCTCGAAATTGGTTCCATACCACATACTCGTGTATAACTCGTCAGATTCATCACCTGAAATGGTTAAAATATGAGCCAAAGGCCCAGTACATAAGTAATGAATACAAATGCAAAGTGATTCACACATGCTTAAGCTAAATGCAAAATGCAACAACCAATAATTTATTATTTAATCTTTAATTAGTCATACATCATGGGAGTATTCAAACTCCGAACATCAAGGATCTAGTATCACGTTTGCCTCCTTGAGTGGTCCCTACTGTTCATACAAACTAGGCAGCCCCACCTTCCAGTGTAACCTATAATACTCAAGGATCCTGAGTAACGCATCACGACGCTCAGGAGGTTGATATAAGTAGCTTGGATACTCATACCATCCTAAATAAATTTATCCATAACGATTAAGTAATCTCATTTAGGATTTCTAGTCGTTTCTTGAGTCCACTTAATCCGATCCATAATATCACTTAATTCAAGTGTTCCCATAAACATTGAATTAAATTATATTACATCCTCTCAAGAATAAGAAAATGTTATACCGATACCAAATTCCCTATTGATTACCCACTAAACCACTTATGAAAGTCATATCAAAATGATAGGGGTGGTCTAAGTGCCTAAAGCTACCATGCCCCGAATCTAAGGAAGGTTACCACTCTCCAAACCAGATCACTACAAAAAAATAGGCCTTTAGAGACAGAAAATCTGCGACGAAAATTAGAAAATGTAGTTATAATTTTACAAATAAAATCTGCAACGATGGTTTTTGCGATGGAAATTTACATTTAGAGACAGAAGTTTTGTCTCTAAAGCCCAGTTTTCTTGTAGTGGATTCAACGGTATAAAAGACACTCAGAAATCAATTATTAAATTTCTCAATTTAGAGTAATTTTGAATGATGCTTATCTTAGTAAAGAAACAATCAAGTTACCACGTACCTGAAATAGCTCGGGAACTAATGGGGTTGGTCGAGCAAGGATCTATCACTGTTAAAGATAATATTAAATTTCCCACTTAGTTCAAACACTAATTAACTAGTTTCAATTATAATTAATCAAAGAAATTCAAATAAATTATTACGAAGTCATAACAGATCATTTAAACATCATATTATATCATATAATGTACAACAAATATTAAATGGATCATATATTAAGCTTTATATTGAAGAAAGTTTTTTAAAATGAAAACTGTAAGGGATACGCCAACATTCAACGTCGGCAACGTTGAACTAGTGCATAATGCACTAAAACTCAACACTTGCCAACACTAGCAGCGTTCAAGGATACGTCGGCAACCTTTAGTCTACGCTGGCGGCGTTGAGCCGGTGTAGACTACAACTCTAAATTTCCAAAAAAATTTTGAGAGTTCTACGGGGTTGATCCATGCCCGTGGATACCCCCAATACCGGCAGTGTATCCATGTACACCGACAACGTGGGATTATACATCGGTGGCTTTAAGCTTGGCGTTAAAGATTTTGATTCTATTCACATTCCACACAGCCTCTAAGCTGACGGTGTTAGAGCCCTAATAGCCGGCATGCGTTTTGAAAAATAAACACAGACAAACTTTCCTTGCGAAAGCCGACAACATTTCAAGTGGCTTTAAGAAAATAGGCTCTGATCACCTTTAACACCGCCTCTACACCGGCAGCATTGAAGTGCCAGATGCCGGCGTACGCTCAAAAACAGGCCTATTCGAAAATGTTTTACTTCTTCTGTTTTCTTTACAACATCAACTCATTTCAAAAATTCTCCAAACTTATTCTAAGCTTCCCAAAACTTGTTATATGTTCTAAACACCATCCAAACAACACAAACCCCACTTCTAATCATCAAACACCCAACTACAACATTCAAATACCAATCACACTTCAATTCCACACTTCAACTACTCAATTTAGTTCCACTACTCATCAACACTCCTTACAACTTCCCTAACACTTAACTAAGCTCACACAATAACAAAGCACAACCTAACATATATCAATGCATAAATCAATCAACTCAAAGAGCATTTACTCATCCTACCCTAGATTTTACATTCAAAACACAAGATAGGAAATAAAACGAAAGATTATGCTTGCATTAACTTACATGAATAGGCTTTGGCTTAGTGAAATTGTTGATTCCAAGAGCTTGACTTTGGTTTTTGGTTTAGGGCTTATGGTTTGATGAAATAGGAAAAGGAAAGAAAGAAATTCGTATGAAAAATGGGCTGCCAAAAAGAGTCCCTAATTAATCAAATTTATGATCGATAACTATCCAAAGTTTGACTTTAGGGGTATGTTTGACTTAGGTTTAATTTGGCTCAATTTGGAATGCATTTGAGTTTAATTTGGGCTTGGAAATTAAGCTTAAACTTTGTAAAATTCTGTCAACAAATTTCTTAGAAAATTCAAAGGTTGTTTTGACAAATTCTAAACATAACACACACATATTAATTCACAAAAGACACAAACATTCATTACACTATGCACACATTAATATACATAAAAACAATAATATTAATTCCATTGCACATATTGAAAAACCCTAAAAATATAGATGTAATTAAAAAGGAAAGAAAGGAATTAGCTTGAAAATATGAAAAAAAAAAATTTAAAACTTTTCAGTAAAGTGTAGAAACTAGTGGGTCAAGTTTAAACCTCTAAGTAGTTGAACTTTTAGTTGAGTAATTAACTTAATTAATTTAATTGAGTTAGTAATTGGATCATTATGTGTTAGAGATCACTCAATTCCATTCTAAACTCCTTGATTATTCAATTTCATATATTTTTCATCAAAACAATTCTTGTTAGTTGATTAAAATCCTAACTAGACTCTTAAATTCAATAATTCCTTCTAAAGTCCTAAATCAAAGTTAATTAGTGTAAAATCACTAATTAACATTCCTAAATCCCAAAAGATGATTTAAAATACCTAAATTATATTCTAGAATGTTTTCTCAAACCCTCACATGCTTAAGAACCCACCTACTCACTCACATGCTTCAAGATTAAATCCTAGCCTTTCATCTAATCATTAACCTAATGTCACTTTCTATAAAAGCTTCTTTATTTGGCAAAACCCTAACCCTACCACACACAAATCCACACGCCACACTCCTATGGTCAATTGCCTCCACAAACCAAAAATGTTATTTTTATTTCATCTTACACACTTGAGAGAAACCTAGGACAAATCTCTAGTCATATACCTTTGATCTTTACCAAAAATGGTTCTTTTATTCATCTAAATACATCCAAACTTCCAGCAATCTTACATAGCTAATCAAAGAGTGAAATCAACATAAAATAACCCCCATTTAGCAAGGAAAAGCCCATGGCACAAAGAGGGAAATCCATGCTCCAAGTATCTTCATCAAAGTTAAGTTCCATTTTAACTTTTCCTCAAAATCAACTCTATTTAAAACCCTTTGTTGATCTCTAATGATATATTGATTCTTGTAGGTTTAAAATCATAAAAATCAGATTTTGGGGTCAAGCTTTAAGTGGAAGTTTTGTTGAGGGTTTGGAGCTTCATCAAATTTAATTTGAAGTAGTGGTTGTGTATTGAAGTTTAACTTGATTTTAAGAGTATTAAGTAAGTAAACTTTGATTCTTTGATTGATTATGTTTTTATTTGATTTAAGACTTGAAAAACACTTAATGAACCTCTTGAACACTTGCTGCACGTGTAAGATGTATATGTATATGATGATATATTTTGATGATTTTTGGATAATCATGTTAGATTTAGGTGTTAATGATGTTATAGTGAAGTATATTGCATATAATCATCTTATATATGTTGAATCCTTAATATATATTGATTATCACTTGATGAGCATGTATTTATAATATGAAGAACCTGCTGTACATGTTTAGAAATTCATGTTATAGATATTCCATGTTGATATCTTTTATTGATTCATGTTAAAAATGAAGTTATATGATGATTCGAGCCTAAATTTGATGATTTTAACTTGTGTTATGATAAAATTATGATTAATCATGATTATTGACATGTTTAGTATCATGTTTAGGTGTGATATTATGTTTATGGTATTCTGATCACGTTGTGGGCCAAGTTATGTGTTTTAAACTTGTATTTGGGCTATGTTATGATATTTCTATTTTCCCCTGTTTAAAAATCGACTTTAAAAATAGTTTTAGCATAGTAAATGAGCTTTAAAAATAGTAAAATTTTACAAGCTTTTATTTCATTAAAAGTAGTATAATTTAGGCTCAAGAATCACTTAAAAAGGTTAAGAATTGATGGAGTTATTAATTGTGCAATAAAACATACCACCCAGTGGATTCTGTTTTGTTCCTGTTAGTTAGCCCAACTTCAAATTATCATAACTCAGCCCATACAGCTTCTTATCACGTGAATTAGGTACCAACAGAAAGATCTCTAAGTCTAGTTTTTAACCCAACTGGAATACTCAAAAATTCGTTCGGATTGCCCAGATATGCCCATTTTAGTAAAGTATGCGCAATCTAACTTTCAGGGAAAAATTGGATAGATTTGGTCTTTTGTGAAAAATGAATTCTTAAAAATAGTTATTGGGCTCTAAAAATCATATAAAAATTCATGGAAGTATTTTTATTGATTATCTTTCAAAATAAATTTATTTTACAAAAATCCGATATGATTTGAAGGTCCAAATAGCTAAAATGTGAGGATATACCATACTTTATTATGGGCTGAAACTATATAGTAGTTTTTGGGCCTACAACCAAACCTAAATATTTTGTATCAATCTGAACCTATTCTAATATGGGCCTATCCATATCATATCAAGGTCCATATCCCTTAAAAATAAATCTAAAAATCAAACCCATAACTTTAGCTTAAACGCCATGGGCTTAAAATATAAAATGAGGTCCATTACCCACTTTTACTCCAAGTGGACCTTACACCCAATACTTTAAGCACATCATCTAAGATCCAAGAGTATTGACTCTTAATGGGTCCATATACATTTCATGGGCTCTGTAGCTTGAATTATAACTTAGTTACTTATTGGGCCTAATAAGTTCACTCAAGGCTCAATATTCCTAAATAAGACATAATTCTAATCTTTTGGGCTTTTCTCATATATTTAGGCCCAATAACTTAATTAAACTCCTAATTGGACCTAAGCCCAATCATGAAGCCCAATTTAATTCTAAGCTTTATATATATAGATTTCCTTAATGGGCCCAAGCCTACTTCAAGGCCCATTAACCTAATAAAGTGAAAATGATTAATAGTTAGTTAATGGGCTTAACTAGTAAACCCTCAAGGCCCATTACTTCTAAATAAGATATTCAATTACATATGTCTTAATGGGCTTACTCTATATCTACTCCAAGCCCATTTCACTCCTAAAATTTTGTAAAGTCTTATAAGGTTAAGGCGTTGTTCTAAAAGCTTAATACTTGATATAATTCTTTGTAAATGCTTAATCCTGATTTTGTTAAATCTTTTGTTAACAGATTCTTCTTTCTGTTATCCTTCGGACTTCTTCGAGTTTCCTTCTGTTATACAAGGTACGCAGTAACATGCGTGTTGCTTGTTAGGACACATTAAAATGGTTAAAAACTTAAAGACGGCTTAATGATTAATTGCTTGTGTTTGGTCGGGCTCGGGCCGGAGAGTTCCGACGACCCCATTAGAGTCCAACTCTAATGTGGTAGAGTGTAGGCACTTAGGCCACCCTTGGTGGTACGGTGGCTAGCTGACGGGCCGGTACAGTAGCGGGGTAACGGTTAACCCCATTGAAGAGAAGTTGCACAGCTGGAAGACTACGGTAATGGGCCCGTACCTTCACTGTGTAGATGGATTGGTTCGGTTTAATGTCAGATAACGGCTGGAAAACCGACGACGCTAGTTTCTTCCAGGGTCTTCGGACCATATCTTCCAGGGTCTAAGGACCAAGCTTCCAGGATGTGACACCGGCTTGTCATATCACATCCCCCTTGTCGTGTGCGTGTGCACGAAAGGATTTCCCTGCCCCGTGTTTGATCCGGAGTGTGAGTGCTCTGTGCTGGCTTAATTAAATACCTCAATTTATTGGTTGTGCTTGGTAGAATAAGTATGCTTGCATTCACGTCGCATGTGCTTGCGTTACTGTGTATTGGGCTTCCGCTCATTCTAATCATTTCAGGTACTGATTGTGTTTCTGGTGATGATGGCTACGATTCTGATGACCGCTATGACTTCTTGGGGTATGGTACCGACTTCGAGGAGTGTGCTGACGAGTTCTACGATTAGATGCGGGCATCGTTTTATGCTTACTGTATGTTCTTTTGGAGAGCCTAGTGAGGACTCTACTGTTTTTGAGATACTTATACAGTTTTTGAGATACTGTTTACTTTTGGGGCACCTGCGTGCAAGATTACTGTTTTTTTTTTTCACTTCTTATTTCGATACTATGGTTTTATGAGTTATTTACTCTTGTGAGTAATCTTTTTGAAATTGGTATCAAATGTTTTATTTCCGCTGCAGTTAAATATTTGTGAAAACTAATTAAAGAGTTTTCGAAAACTAAAATATGTTAGAAACTCACCGTAGTTTGTAGGAGCCTTTCGTGAATTACACATAGTGATTCGCGGGCGGGCTGTTGCACCTTATCTCGGGGCGTGGCACATATATTTCATTTCAAAATCATATATAATTTAAATAACACATTTATAAAATATAATTTAGGAAATGTATGGCTATTTCATTAATCCTAATAACAATTATAATAAGATATAAAATAAAAAATAGCACTTGAACTTTCACAAAAAGTTCAATTAGATACAAAAAGTTTGGTTTTGAATGATTTGGTATCTAAAACAAGTTTTGCATAGGTTTTTCCGACTTAGAGTTTGGTTTTGACAATTTTGATACTTCTATGAAAACTTTGTTCAAATATCAAAATTGTCAAAACTAAGCTTTAGGTGTGAAAAAAGTCTACAAAAGCTTTGTTCAGGTATAAAATTATTCAAAATGAAATCTTAGATACTCGATAGAACATTTTATGAAAGTTCGAGTACCATTTGTGTCATTAATCCTAACTACAACAATAACAACACCAATACCAATACCACCACCAACAACAATAAAGCTAGATTGGAAGTACATAAGATAGGAAATAAAGTATGCAATATATTCTAGAATATTTATATGATGAGTATAACATATTTTGAAGGGTTATTTCATGAACTTTAACAATATATATAATCAGGTATTTGAACTTTAAAATTGATTGATTTAGTATTTGAACTTTGAAATTTATCAATTTAATACCTAAAAGAACTTTTTGTGTACACCAATAGTACCTCTATGATATTGGTTAGAGCAAATAAAAAATTCTTTAAAGCACTAAATTAATCAATTTTAAAGATTAATAACAAAATTGATTGATGCTAAAGTCCAAATTTCTAATTGCATTTTTTGCTAAAATTTAAGTACTATTCACGATAATGACCTTTTTTTGAAACATGTATCATGTGTACTTAATTGGATAATGTCACAAATGATACTTGGATTTTGGCCAAAAAAAAAAAAGACGCAATTAGGTACTTGAGCTTTGAAATAAATAAATTTAGTATCTAAAATTTGAAATTAATCAATTTACTATCTAGAAAATTTTAAAATTTATCAATTTAGTGTCAAAAATAATTTGGCAAAGGTATTGTTGTCATAAACAAAAAGTTCTTTTTAGTAATAAATTGATCAATTTCAAAATTGAAGAATTAAATTGATCAATTTTAAAGTTCAAGTATCTAATTGCATATTTTGTTAAAGTTCAAATATCATTTATCACATTAACCCACACTTTAATATACATGTCACATGTATCATAGGTTAATGTCGTAGATGGTATCTGAACTTTGACAAAATATACAATTAGGTATATGCACTTTCAATTTGATAAACTTATTATTTGAAGGAAAAAAAGCATTGTAAGTGCCTATACTTTATAATTTGGGAAAATTAGTGTATGGACTTTCATTTTTTATATTTGTGGCGTCTCTAGTTTTACTTTTTTTTGGCCATATTAGTATCTCTAAAAATAGCAAAAATATAAAAAATAAAACTTCAGACATTATTTTGTCCAAAATGCAAAGTAAAGGTACTTTGAATACTTTTTTTTACCTTGAATTTTAAAATTGATCAATTTAGTATCTAAAAAACTTTTCCTACACACAAATAGTACCTTCATAATATTGGTTAGCAATACATAATTTTTTTTTATGTACTAAATTGATCAATTTTAAAGTTCAGCTACTTAATTACATATTTTGTTAAAATTTTATGTATTGTTCGTCACATTTACCTGATATATATAGATAGATATAGATATATATGCTAACCTGAAAACACACCCTTACAGGGAAAGAAGTCCTGGAAAATAAAACCAAAACTTGTTATTTGATCCACAACATTAGCTAATATCCAATTTAACCATGCCTGTTATATAAGAGGTTTCAGGTTTTAATACAATTATTTGGTCACCGATGAAATTATACTCTTCAAAATATAAACAAGTCTTTTTGTCAAGACTTAAAAGCCATCTTAATCACCATCGTCACATCAACTATCTTGAATAATAGTAAGTGTGTCCTTCATGACAAGTACTGGGAATCTTTACTTCACTAATTCCAAATTTGCGTGGTCCGTAATATTATCACAGTGTTGGGATTTCTTTAATAACCACCCCACACTCTTATTATAGATAGAGCTGGACAAATGGGCTATGGCCCGCGGGCCAGCCCGTTTAACCCGCTTTAAAAGCGGGTTAGGGCCAGCTTTTTTTAGCCCGTTTAAAAGTGGGTTAATTTTACCCAACCCACTTAACCCGTAGGCCAAAGTGGGCTAGCCCGCGGGTGAAGTGGGTTGACCCACCAACCCACTTTTATAAAAATAAAATAAATAATTATAGGATAAATATGTATTAATGAAGGTTATTCTTGAGATTTTTTATACTTGAAATTAAATTTATGTGTTAATTATAACAAAGAATGACAAATTGATGCACATGCACCATAAAATTTTATAAAATATATTATTATTGTTTTAAATGAAATATATTATCTAATAAGTTATTTTAGAAAACTTATTTTTATATAAAAAGTAATTAAAATAATAATGAAAATTAATCATTAATATATATAACCTTATAAAACTCTCTTTTTTTTATATATATATATATATATATCTTATTCAATTAGTATAAATAAGTTAAATGGGTCAACTTGGCCCATTTAACTCACAAAATATGTAAGTGGGTTAAAAGGGTCAAAAAGTGGGCTGGCCCGTTTAACCCACGAGCTAAAGTGGGTTGGGTTAGGGTCAGGCAATTTTGGCCCGTTGTTGGCCCGTTTAACCCACTTGCCCACCTCTAATTGTAGAAGTGTCAAAAAAACTAAGACCAAAGACTTTTCACCAGACAATGACTCAAGTTTGATACATGAATGGTACGACCCAATATAATTACCACGCATAAATTAGTACACTAAAGCAAAAAAATTCATTATAGTACACAAAATCAAATCAAATAATCTATATCTGATTCATAAATATAAAAGTGTATCTACATGTTAATGACAATATAATAATCGTGTTAATGGAACAATACTAGTCATAGTATATAAATGTTATGTGCATTTTCCTTTTTTTCCCCCCCTCTCTTCTCTCTCTCTCTCTTTATTTTTTTTTTTAATGTTTCCTTGTAGGCACAATATTAGTAACCTGACTATAATTCCAACCAAAAACACTTATTAATTATAATTAAACAATTGAAGCTAGATAGGATTAATCTAATGGTAGTCAAGTTGGCATGCATATTCACCTTAGAAGAGGAGCTTTTACGTTTCATGTGCCAATTAAAGAGGAACTTTCCCATCAGCATTCTAAACTCTTAAATAATTTTTGGGAGAAAATGTAAAAACACTCCATAAACTTTAAGGATAGTGTGGATTGATCCCTCAAACTTCAAAAGTGTCGTTTTGGACTCCTATAACTATAAATAATTCGTAAATAAATCCATTTTGCATTGTTCGATAAAAAAGTACATAAATTCACTGTGGAAATTGTACGGATTTATACTAATAGGTAGGAATAGGATAGGATGGACTTATTTGCAAATTGTTTTTTTTTTTTTTTAGTTATGGAGGATCAAAAACCATACTTTTAAAGTTTCGAGTGTCACATCCTAGAAATGGGGCATAGATGGATCAACCTGAAGTAATTATACCAAGTACGCATCCAAGGTATGAAAACCGTTTTGCAAATCAGGGATTTGCAAAACTCTACTTAATATATACTATACAAATTTTAATTCATAAAAACATTTGTATAGCTAAGGAAATATAGATTCCCATGGTCCTCCATAACCGCAAAAAGTCGGTATCCCCCACCAAATAGTAAAAGAGAATAGATCATATATGTATTACAAAGCCTTGAACTATTTCTAATCTAAGCAATCTATTCTAAGTTTATCACATATAATACAAACCAAAATAACTTAATTACAAACATATGAATTCTATTATAAGCTAATCTTCAAACCTCCAAGGTCTTCACTCTCTTAACCCATTCTCGGCCCGAGAGACACCTGCATAAAAACTATGGGGAATGATTTTCTCTATAGCTCAGTGAATAACAAGACCAAATCACATGATAAACAAAAGTCAGACAATTGTTATTAACAAACATAGCCAATGCAACACTCAAACATATGATACGCACAGTTTGGATGACCAAAATCCAAACCAATGGAGATTTACGCCCTCTCTTTGTGGTTGAAGGACTAACTTAAGTTATTCACACCCGGTAGAGCTGTGAACTAAGGAAGGGTGTATCTTCTCAATTTAGAGCCTTTAGCTTACACTTTCTCAACGCAAAACCATTTCATATAACAAATGTAATCTCTAACTATCTCTTATACATAACTAAGGAGATAGGATTTCAATTTAAAATACATTTTGTTGAAAAATAACCTATAAGTTCCCCTCAGACATAGCTAAGGAGGGAGGATTTTCCTTGAAACTCGTTTTATCAAACGTAGCCTCTAACTTCTCTTTAGATAAAAACTAAGGAGTGAGGACTTCATCTTGAACTCATTTTGTGCATTGATTAAAACATTTATACTATAAAAAATTTCTCTAAATTGAAGGCTGGCTTTACATTGAAATAGGTTGACGGTGTATATTCCTAGTGGCCTGCTTACATGTTTCAACTCCTTTGTTTGCACAAAAAACTCCTTATTACCATGTTCTCTTCCAAGTATATACCATATACTTAGGATATCCTTAATTATAAACTCATATGAGTTGGATCTATAACCCAACAGATTTTATAACTAATTTTCATCATATTAATGTGCAATTATTACACATTATAGGCGGATTAGACTCCATCTTGAATTTCTCGGAGGATTGTTACGACCACATCTGACACATGTGAGTAACTTTGACTATATCAAATTATTTGTGTTTGTAATTTAGTTGCATCTATACAATTATATCAATATAATGAATTATGTGTGGGGATTAGGAATTACTTACTGTTTGATGGATTGATTGATTACTAAACTCCTAAATTAAAAGGTGGAACACCCTGTTTTGCTAATAACAATTGAAATTACAATGATTGTCTGCAAGTTTAAGTGGTCACCTTAACATCTGGACTAAATAATAATGGATAATAAATTAACATGCCATGCATAGCATGATTGCATGATTATTGCATTGTCATATCACCATTGTTACGTGTTACATTTCAAGTCTATAGAAAATTTTGAAGCATTCAAAAAGAAAAATCGTTAAGCCTAAGGTTTCTAGTAGACTGCATGGTTTCACAGAAACTAAATGGTAAATCATGGAGTGCCATTTGTGGTATCAATCTTGAAAAGTTGAACACTTAAGGAGAATCTAAGATATCAAGTTAGTGGAAATGAATAAAATATTAATAATCAAGAAAAAAGAGCATATAAACAATTAAAGTTTCCTAATTGATATTTTTAGACCCTCTTAAGCCTTGGTGGTACATATGTGCTTTAAAACTCCGATGAGATGGCGTAAATCTATACCTTGTTTGGATTCTAGTTATTAAATCTTGTATTTGTTTATTTATCTAATTGTTGCATTGCATATGTTTGATTAATAAATTTGCTTGTAATCTCCTATTTGTGTACTAGTCTGGTTATCTCACTGAGACGTGGTACGCTTACTTCCCTATAGGTTTAATTTGTTTTAGGGTAGCCCTTGGTTAGTGTTGGTACGGAGTCTCGTTCCGGTATGGTATCAAGGTTAATTAAAAGTTTATCCTTATGAGAGCAAAACCAAAGGAGCTAGGAAGCTCCAATAGCAATCATCATAATTACTATTATTATGATATTTATATTTATGTTGCTTTTAAAATATGTTATTGTAATAGTTAAGTAACATCTGACATATCATTATTATAGTTATATGTGTATGAATTGTATTCTTATTTTATACAACCTAATCCTAAATTTAGGGTCACCCTCTATTGGGAATCTTATTTTTGTTAGTCTTATGGATCATTCTAAAGGCTCGTAAAGTAGCATAAAATGGATACTTTGGAGCTTCGATTTGTCTTCATATGATATAACACATTTATGGTACCCTCTAGGGTATCACAATTAAATTGATTAATTTAAAAGTCAAGTATTAAATTAGTCAATTTTAAAGTTCAGGTACCTAATTATATATTTTTTCAAATTTAGGTATCATTTATGACATTAACCTTATATATATAGACACACTAGTTGTGAATCCATTACAAACTATTTGGACAAGAGTAAGCCTAGGGAGATATTCTTCAAATGAGCTTATGAAGGGATACTCAAATGGGCTTGATACCATCTATAACCTAAAACCTTAAAATATTAGGTTAATGGGCCTTCCCTCTTATAAAACCTTCACATAAGTCTCATTTTCACATGTGGGATTTTTCCAACCTCAGACTTGCACCCTAACAAATCTCCTCCTCAAGTGTCATCCTCACAATGGGTGTAAACCCCCAAATTTTTGGAATCGATTTAGTATAAAACCCTAAACCGGAAGTCGAACGGAACCCTAAAGGTCAACAAAACCCTAGTTTACCGTATCAAATTAAATCCAACATTGCCGTTTTCTTTGGCCCTAGAAAACGAAGTTGCGATAATTAGCTAGAATAGTTCGTAATAACCATAGGTTTTATAAAAATATCAGTTTCGCGAATTTCGGGTGTCCTTTGAACCCGATCAGACACGATTCTCGAAAAGCTGTCAGGGAGCCCGGAATAGGAAAAATATTCCGAATACACCGTTAGACTCGTAAAAATATAAGTTTTCTAAAAATATCAATTTCGTAATTTTTCAGTATGTAAAAATAACATATATAGCTATTATACGCGTATTTTCTTACTACCGGTACTTTATTAGTCATATCTATCTTACATTACACTATTCATTACTATTCTACACTATTCTTTATCTCTACTTTTTCTTACACCTATTCTTACACTCTACATAACCTATAAACTTAACTTTTTACCTTTCTCATAACTTTATTTCACATTTACCTTACACATTATATCTTTCATTTATCAAAAAGTCAAAAAAATAAATCACTTCCCCCTCTACACCAACATGGCTGGCGCCCCCTCCCCTCTCTTCCTCATCAATTTGTCTCAATTTTTTTTATTTTAATCACACAAAAATCCCTCCACATTTTCCTATAAATACCCCCTCCTCTTTCACTTCTTTCACACATTCACTACCCACAAATTCATACAAAAACTCTCTCAAATTTTCTCTCAAAACTCTCTCAAAATACCATCCTAAAACTCTCTCCAAATAATTCTACGACAACCTTTACCAACAAACCAAAACCCATAACCACATAACCATACCAAAGCTTCCTTTAGGTAACCACTTCATATTTCTTTCTTCTTTTTCATGTCATGTAACTTTACATGACCATAATGTGAGTTTCCAAAGACTACAAGTTATGGAAGCTACATTATGTTCATGTATTGTTCTTGTTCATGCCAATCCATTTATGTTTATGTTGTTATTTTTGTTATGGTTAATATAATTATCTATATATATATATATACATATTCTTTAGAGCATATAAGCTCACTTGCAATTTATTTATTTCATGCAAAGCAATTTATTTATATGTTCTATTGCAATTTATTTATTTATTCCTTGTTGAAATAAGACTAGTCTCTAGTCTTAGACTTGTCCTCATCAAGTCAAAACAAGTTTTTCTTTCTTTCATTTTATTTTGTTTTGAACTAGTTTATTTCTTAGTCCCCGGAGCCTTGAAAAAGCTAAGACTCCAATACTTGACTTTATTATTTATGCTTTATGTTATTTTGTTTACTATTATTCTCATAATCATGTTCATTTAGATTGTTGTCCAAAAATTTTAATTTCTAAAAAAATGATTAAACAAAAGAAGAATTTTGTCACTTAGAAATAAGTTTATGTAAAGTATAAAATCTAAGATAACAAAAGATAAACTCATTTCCTTTTTAAGTTATAAAAAGAACCCACTATAATTTTAGAAACTACTTTTACTTTAAAAAGCTACTTAAAACTTTATTACTCACTTTGTTTTTCAAAAGAAACTATTTGTTAATACAAAAATGGTTCTTTTTATAAAAAGATGAACAAGAGGAATGGTTAAGAAATTTTCAAGTAAAGACCTTTACAAACAAGTAGGCAAGGAAAATCTATGGTTTGAAAACAAAAATAAAGTTATTTCTTTTCAAGTTACAAGAAAAAAAATCAATAAGATTTTAGAAACTACTTTTACTACAAAAAGTTCTTAATTGTTCCACATCGTTTTTATAAAGAAAACAAATTTTCATGCATGGATGATTCTATGAAAAACATAAGATATGAGGAAAAAATGAGAAAGTTCAAGTAAAGATTTTTGCAAACAAATAAACAAAGGAATTTGTACAAGAAAAATAAATATGAAGAATAGCATGTTTTCTAAGAACTTCAAAGTAGTATTAGTGTAGAAAACTTAGAAAATAGAAAATGTTATTTTCAAAAAGTTACTTAGGAAGAATAATAAAATCAACGTAAAGCATTTTAGAAAACAAAAGGGAACAAGGTATTCATTAAATCTACAAAAACAATTTTTGAAAACTATATTTTTCCAACATTGTTTTACTCAAAGAAAAATAATTGGACAACAAAACACTTGAACATGCTTAAATATGAGCTATATAGTTATAAAAGAGAATTTTTCAACTATATACATAACTAAGTATTTATCAAACAAGTTTTGATTTCTTGAACCAAAATTGTTTTGTGTTAGAAAAACTAGTGAACTTTGTCGCCACTGTTTCGAGGCCTATATGACCTTGTTTGTTAAAAGAAATTTTAGAAAAGGAGATCTTTTCGAGTAGGTAGAAATCGGTATATTATATGCGTGATTCCGAGTTAAATGACCAAGTTATGGCCATTTTAAGTTGGAACATTCCTTTATACGAACTTTAACGTTCTTTTGACATTGTTTTGTCAAATTTCAAGAAAATCATCAAGGAATACTCATTGTGGGTATTTTCTTTGGCTAGGTGACCCCGAGGATTATTACGACTAGTGGAGTGTGTGAACGACTCATCCACCTAGAGGAATAGTCATCATGGCATCGTGAGTCTATTTCCATTAAATGCTATGCTTGTTGTGCTTGTAAATTAGTTGCATTAGAGTTAGGAAAAGATAAACCGATATGTATGTAAAATAATTCTTTGAAGGAATTTTTAAGAATATCGAAGCCGGAATTGTTTTAAATGATTGTTTTAATATAATATTGATTTGTGTGAAATTCCTTGATCGCCTTAAATTTTAAAATAATTGTGCTATGACTTTATAAATTAATGAATTCATGCATACCACGAAGTGAGTCACATTGCATTTTGGGTTATTATCCTTGGGTGAGAAGGATAGTAAGCTCATGTCGAAAGCAACACTTAGCGGGAGATCCGAAAGCGATTGCTTGGCGGCTTAATGGAAAATGCTTGGTGGAAGATCCGGAAGCAAGGTCAATCAAGTAGATTTGGAATGCTTGGCAATGAGTATTCGCGAGCATAAAAACTTTTTAACTAAAACTACTTGAATTGAGGTTATGTATCACCAAACCCCGATTGGAGGGCGCAAATCCATTCAACATATAGTTCCCAAAAAACTATATGCTTGTTTGCCCACGTGTTTGTTGCATTACATTTGTATGATTAATCAAGTTGTTTGAATCTTGTTACAAGAAGTTATTTATGGAAATAGTTCTCACTAAGCCTTTAGCTTATACCCCAATAGATATCTTTTGCAGTTTCCCTACCTATGGTTAAGGCCACGTGGACCCTGCGGGCAGGTAATTTCTTTTTGGGTAATAGAAATTTAGATAAAGTGTAGTATTAGTAATGATGTATAAATACTCATGTAATAGATTAGTGATCAAGGGGATATGTCACTAAGTTTGTAAAGTCATTGATATGAATGAATGATTATTATGAGTCCTCTTTTCTTAAATGTGTTATTTATATCTTCTTAAACTTCATAATTCCATATATGGCCCTCTAAAGTTGTGAAAGTACGCCTTACACTTAATATAAAAGCTTTTGGGAATGGCTAAAGTTGTCATACTTAAGCTTTAATATTGAGTGTGGCGGACTGTCACGTTTAGGGTACCCGTTGGGGCGTGACAATGGGTTTAGGTTATACTCCCCTCAACAAGATCTTGTCAAATTGACTCCACTAAACCTACTTTGTGAGTGGTTTGCTCTCCATCTACTTACCATGCATGAAGGGTTTCATAAACGAGTCACACCGCAAAGCTCTTCTTTCCATTTGAAGAGCCAATCATGGGAGTTTCCTAGCCGAACCATTAGCTCTAATACCAATTGTTAGGACAGGAGTAAGCCTTTAATGGGGAGAAATTATTCAAATGGGATTATGAAGGGATACTCAAATGGGCTTGACACCATTTATAATAAAAAAACCTTAAAGTATTAAAATAATGAACTTTTCCTCTTATAAACTCTTCACATAAGTCTCATATTTTCCATGTGGGATTTTTTCAACCTCACACTTGCACCCTAACACAAACCATATTCATGATTTCAAGACATTGTATGAATCAATACTTTAGAGTTTCTAATTAATATCAATCTTTCTTACAATTTGCATGCTAACTAATATTATTATCTTGATAGATATGTGACTAGAAAATTTATACTTTTGTACCAAATGGAAGTCAATTAATATATATAGATAAATAATCGACTTGAATGCCCTTTTATGTCTGATTGGTATATAGGGTTAGCTCCTCTATATAACATGCGTTACTATTTTTCCATTAGATGGAACAATGAAAACAATTAAAATTGGGAAAAAAAAACTACATAAGATTAGAAAACAAAGAGAGAACTCCTAGTATACATATATTACACCCATCCTTATTAAAATGTTGTCGTATGAGCCAATTATAAAAGCTCCTCCATGAAACCTTATTTACTGTGCTTGCATACAAGTTGATCTCTCACATCTCCTATTCAACTACTTTCCCTTTCAAAGCCCTAATCCTAATTGTTGCGATTGTATTACTAACTTTAAGTGTTTGATTTGCAGGTAAAATTGAAGAAAGTGTTTAGCTTGTTTGCACAGCCACGCTCCAACTCCCAATTGTTTCAAGGATGTAATTTTTTCATCCCTTTTCTTTCTTTTCTTTTTCTAATCTATAGACTCATAGCTCACTATTATAGTAGTTTGTTGATTCCGTTAAGAATCTGCTATTAGTAATCAAATTTGTTGAATGTTTCCATATATATTTATATATTAAATTGTTCATTATTTTACTAACTTAATGTTTCGATCTAGTTTTTCAATTTTTTTTATTTTCCATAGGGAAGGTAGTCATGTAGAAGGGATAATAGCTCGAGGAGTATCTTTACTTTCATTTTTTGGTAATTTAGTGTCTGATGTTTAAATTTTAGCTAAGTGCCTATTGTTTTAAAGTAGTGTCATTTCAATGTCTAAATTGTCAAAAAGTAAAAATATGACATTTTATTTTAAAGTATAAAGATACTGAAATGCTAGTACTTTAAAATAACAGACATTTTTTTGCCACAATTTAAACATCAGATATTAAATAGCTAAAAAGTGAAAGTATAGACCACTTCTCATGCCATTATCTCCATGTATGAACTTAAGGAGTATCTTTTTATTGGAGGAATAATGTTACAAATGGTAACTAAACTTTGAGAAAATATGCAATGAGGTACAAAGTTCGAAATTGATCAATTTAGTACCTACAGAGATACCATTGGCGTATAAGTTGGTACTAAATTGATTAACTTCAAAGTTCAAGTACTGAATTTATCAATTTTAAAGTTCAAGTACTTAATTGTATAGTTTGTTAAAATTCAGGACCTATTCATGACATTAACCCTTTTACTAAGTTAATGTCATAAATGGAAGAGATAATATCACAACAGTGCCTAAGCCTTGACCAAATATGTAATTAGGTATCTGGGCTTTAAAATTAATCAATTTAGTACCCATGGAGATACTCTTAGAGTGTATGAAAAGTTCTTTGAGCTACTAAATTGATCAATTTCAAAGTTAACGTATCTAATTGCATATTTTATCAAAGTTCATGTATCATTTGTGATACTGATACTAAATAAAACTTGAATTTTGACAAAATATGCAATTAGATACTTGAACTTTGAAATTGATCAACTAAGTACCTAGAAAAACTATTCATGCACGTCAAAAGTACCTTTGTCAAATTATTTCATGTACTAAATTGATTAATTTTAAATTTTTTCAGATACTAAATTGTCAATTTCAAAATTCTATACTAAATTGATCAAATTTAAAGTTTGGATACTTAATTATATATTTTAGCTAAGTTCAAGTACTCTTCGTAAAATTAACCCTTTTTTATTTTTTCTTTTGAAGATTCGAGTGTTTAAGGTTTAATTTCAAAGATAAATAGATCGCTATAACAAATTTAACACATAAAAAGTGATGACCAATTCAACTATGCACGTAGAGCAGCCAACAACTGGTAAGAAAGTCAATGTGAAGATAAGAAAACAAAGACAATAATTTGAGTGGTCCATGGAGCCCTTTATTCCTATAATTATTAGTTACACGAATTAGATTAATTTTTAGGCCATAAATAGGCTAAGATAAAACCCGCTTTGCATCATTCTTCCTCAAATGTCAATATCTTTATAGAGAAGCATTTCTGGGAAAAAAAAAATGAATTCCAAAATTCATGTTCTGTTAGGCTGGTGATAATTCTTAGTTTTTCCCTCTCTTCGGGGGTTGCAGTATGGTACATGGTTGAGACTTTCAAAGATCAAACTTGTAATTCTTCTAATTTTACATAACTTGAGTATAATGATTATTAAAAATACAATATAAAATCTTTTAATAACTTTGAGAAAGTCGCAAAAGTCACTCCCGATTTTTCGCAATTTAAAATTTTTATGGTGTGAACAAATTTAATCATAGTTAAACAAAATAGAATCTATACCAATAAAATTTGAAATGCAAAATGTAACTTCCACAACCTTAGACAATCAATGATCGATGATAAATAGATCGTTATTGTAAAATTTAAGCTCCTTTTATCTTAAATTCAATGATTATAAAATAAATTCTATACTAATTAAATAATGATACAATAATTTTTAAGTTGTTTCTAATATTTTAAAACCATAAAAATAGCCCTAGAAAAATTATGATCATCAATAAACAAGACAAATAATTGTTAGACAATAAGAGATCATAATTTATAACACGAGTCGATAACTCCATAAATAATCATAAATCGCACTAAATTTCAATTACAATAAGAAACGATTAATAACCCATTGGTTATGAAGCAATAATTTAAAGATAAATCACTATGGTTACAAAATATGCAATAAAATAAAAAACAGATCGATATCTAAGAATCTGGATCTCAACCAAATATTTGGATTATGCCAACATTCTAGTTAGAAAATTATGAGTCCATAGAGTCTAAAACCTTAATTTAGTCTATTAGGCCCAGAAACCTTAATTGCGTAAAATAAAACTCTAAAAAAATACTCAATCACATAAACTTTAAACTCAAGATTTGAACTTAAAAATAATCTAGAATATTTTAGAAGCCTTAGATGAAATTTAAAAGGCAATATCGCGAAATAACTAATATAATTATACGCATGTGACCCAATAATCTACAAGAAAATCTAGATATTAATTCTTTAAGTTTTAAAAGTCACAAAATATCTCTCTCTTTCTTGCAAGAAACCATAAAATGCATTGTTTATGTTTTCACACACATAATCTTTGACAATAAATGCATTTAAACACACATAACCCTTCATAAATGCTTTCACATACACATAAATCCTTCATTTAATGCATTCACACACACACATAAGCCCTTCATTTAATGCATTTATGCATAGGTAAGCCCTGCATTTAATGCATTTCCACACACATAAGCTCATGCATTTAATAAGTTCACACTTGAAGAATTTTGATATTTCTTTTAATACCAAAACCGTGAGTTTCATGCATGAAGTTAAGGAAACCAAGTCAAGCAAGCAAACACCACCTAACAATTTGGCATTAAATGGAACGCACCCATAAGCTTGTCCATTAAATGCATTCATACACACATAAGTTGTTCCATTTAATGTGTTCACACTATTGAAATCTTCCTCTCAATGCCAATAACTGTAAAACACTCATACATACATAAACAAAAAATCTAGATTTCATCCAGTCACTTAAAACACTCATAATTAAGACATGTAAATTCCAAAATTTTCTATTATAAATTAAGTAATTAGAAGTTAAAATCCACAAAGTAAATAATAGAAAAAATAGATATTTAAATATTATGCGTTAAATCAATTGGAGAATATCCCTAAATATGTTTTATAATAAGAGAAATAATTTTCTCAGCTAGTAAAAAAATACTAGGGACAAGATTTTGTTATCGGAATAAAAAACCTAGAATGCAATTATAAGTGGCCTTAGATTTCAAGAAAACTAGAAAGATAGTGACTCATAATATGTGTAGAATAAAAATGATAAATTAAAGATAAACCTTAAGGTTATAAAGACGTAGTAGAAACTATAAAATATGTTCATAATTATTAATATAGGCTTCAAATAAAAGTTTGAATTGCACCATAATTTTAGTTAGAAAATTTAGAGTCAATAGGTACCAAATTTATATTTTGACCTATTGGACCCTAAAACACCAATCGCATAGGATAAAACTTTAAAAATAGTTAATCGTGTAAACTTTAAACTTAACAATACTCTAGTAATATTTTAGAACCTTAAATAAATTTTTGAGAATCAAACTCTCACATAATTAACATAATTATACGTGCATGATGAACTTGATTTAGATGAAATTAACTAGATATTTGGTCTTTTTAATATTCCACACGAAAATTTTTGCAATACACTGTAAAAATGGGACACACATGATCGGTATTTGACCAAGAAAAATCTCTACCATGTGCTTTCTTGTAGTACTAGGAAAATAGTACCTTAAGTCAAAGCTAGGGGACACTTGAACGATTGCAATCCACCAACAAAACCCCCATTTAATACAAGTTGGATGACTCACTTGGGAAAACTTGTAAGGGGTAGTAACTTTCTTCTCTTGCACCGAACAACAATAACAACAATTAGAAGATATAAATCCACCTATCTCTACCATAAGATAACTATGAAAAATCAAAGGAAAATTTAGACTAGTCAAACTCCTATATAAAGGACCAATACACATATATAATATACAAACAAACAAACCCATCTTCTTCAATAAAGCCAACCATAACACACACATTAACCAATGGAAATTGATAAAGCTCAAATCCTCTTAAATTCTAAGTCTCAATCGTGAGTTCAAATTATCTTATAAGACAATTTAAAACAACCAAAACTCTATTTCCTTTTCTTGTGACCCACCATAAACCAACAAAAAATAAAATAAAACAACCAATAATCCAACAAGATAATAGTCAAAGGTAAGAATATCTTTAGTTAGTTATTTATGTTTAAAATATCATAAACTCATCTCCCTATTTACATATGTAGGTTATAGTCTAAATAGGAAGAAGGATTTATCATCTTCCTCTCTAGCCCAACAAGGTAATGTCTAATCCATTATATAACTTATATTTCATACTTGTGTAGAAGTTAGGAAAATGAAAGCATAAGTTTATCATAGAAACTCTACACATGTGTAGTTTTCTTAAGTCTATACTTGGTAGTAGCATGAGTATGAATAGCAAATGATGATTATTTTAATTGAGTTAGATACTATCTTTAGTAAAGAAAACTATGAAGGAATCAAACTTGGACTTTAGAAACCCTATGTCCTAACTTCCGATCACTATAGGATTATGACTCCCAATACATACTTCATGACTTAACTTGGTTCAAAGGATTTGTAGAATATGCCTATAATACTCTCTAGATGATAGAAATTAGACAATATGAACATCAAGATATTTATGAGAAATATTGATCCTAACTGTAGTGAAATGTCCTATCATTAGGCATACTAAAAAATGATAATAAAAATAGAAGATTTAAATAGGCTAAAATAAACTTAACGAACAAATTGTAATTTGGAATACAAAATAAATCTGAGATGAATTTAGAGAATCACTAGAACAGTATACTAATGATTAAAATATAGATAAGACCCTATAATTGATAGAAATTTTAACCTACATAAGCAAATAAGGTTGATAGACAAAATAAACAATAGTAGAAAGTATATTGTCAGGAAAAGCATAAACAAGCTAACTAAATTATAAAATATAGAATAATAAGACCACCACAAATAGAAATGTAAGCATGACTCAGAATCAAGAGAAACACAATGAAAATAATAATAAATAGTAAATATCAACTATTTTAAGGTAGTCATATTAAAAGATCGTATAAATAATAAAAGCTTAATAATAAAATTTTTAAGCAAAACAAAACTTAGAAATACCCCATAATATCTATCAACATACATAGAGAATGTAAAATACACGAATTGAATAAATTAAGTCAACCATCATATAGTACTTAAAACAAGCTTTATAATGCCTATTTATATATGAAAATCCAAATTAAAATGAGTACGATAGGCCTATGTTAAGATTACGGCATTGAAACTGGTATATGGAATCATTTAAGACATTTATCTTAAGAAAAATGAGTTTGTCTGGATTTTATAACTTAATTAAAGAAACCAAGCATTTACGAATTTTAAAATCCATATTTAAATTTAGATTGGGTGCAATAAAACTTGAGTATAGGACACATAAGATGCAACCAAAATTGTAATGTAAATGATAGTATAGTAATGAATATCTGTTATTTCAATTCTTAGGAAAAACATGTCAGACTTTTGGTTTCCTTGTGGAATGCTACAACAATTAGCGAAGACAATAGGTGAGTAACTTTGACCTTATCATATTGATTGTGCTTGCAAGTTTAGTGCATATGAAATAACAAATCAAAACTGCTATGTATGCGGGGATGGGAATAATATATATTGTATGGTGTTTGATTGAATGCCAAACTATGTTATTTGAAGTGATAACCAAATTAGATGATATAATGTTTGAATCATGTTAATACTTGTCTATGAATTGTTTGGTCACTTAATAAACTGACATAATACCATATAGTCTTTAAATGAAATAATCATGCATTGCATAAATTGTATTATTACATAAAGGCGTGACAACCCGCTACGTGTTAGGGTTTCAATTCTTTGTTAACGCTTAGTTTTTCTAGATGTAAATTTCCTAGTTCCACGTAAGGTTTTCTTTGTTCCATTCAGTTCCATGAGAACTAATTGGCAAATGAAAGAACGTCGCTTGTGGTATCGGCAGAAAATGACTAACATTTAGCGGAGTTTCTTTGTTCTAAGGATATAAGTAAAAATGTTTTTCCCTTGGTTCTCTGATTCTCCTGGGTAGGTGGGTCATGAGGCAGAGTTCCTTGACTTGGTTCCTTCAACCCCAATAAGAGGGCGTAAATCTCCATCTTGTTTGGATTTTGGGTTATCCAAGCTTGTACTTGTGCATATAATCGATTGTTACATTGCATACGCTTGTTAATTAAACTTTTTTGTTATTGCTTGATGTGTGGTCTGGTCAAATTATCTTACTAAGCTGTGGTTTTGCTCACCCCCCAACAGTGTTTGTGTAGGTATAATACTATCTAGGACTGGGCTAACAATGTGTGAAGAGTGCTTCTTCATTAGACTTTATTGAAGTTAGAAATATAGGTTATATTGAACTTAGAAGGCAAATTTAATAAATTGTACAAACAATTGAGACATTATATTTGTTGGTTGAAACCCAATTTTTATTATTTGGTAGTGAATACTGATTCTCTGCGATCTTGATGAGATATAAAAAGTTGGATTCCCTAATTAAATTTCAATAATAATATTATATGTATATGCATAATTAATATTAACAAATGAGTAGAGTCTTGTAAACTCTGGTTTGTAAGACGGGTTCTCATATTATGGGTACACACGTGGTAAGAAAAGTTCATGATAATCCTACTGGGCCCTGTTAGGGTCATGACAAAAGTAAAGGCAAGTCACCGGATGGTTAAAAGTTCGAGTCAAAGATATGTTTTTTAGTTAAGGAAACTTCAGCAACAATTGATGAAAGTCCTGTGGCGAAAGGTGCCATTAGCCCCAGACCTTGAGCCGCAATTCCTTGCCCGAGAAAAGGATTACATAGTAGGGGTTGCTTTCCTCCACCCAGACTCTACCACCCACACGATGCTGGCTGCCCCTACTGTCAAGACCTAGTGAAGTTATTGAAGCAAAGCCTTAGAATAAAAAAACTAAGGCTTATTTAAGAGGAGTATAAATGTGTCATGAAGTGATAGTTATATGTATTTGGCTAATGATATGTAAGACCAACGAATAAAATCAACAAAATAGGTTTAAGCAATCAAAATTATGATGTTTCTACTATTACTTGTTTTCCTATATACTATAATGACATCCTAATAAAAGCACAAGCTATTTCGATATTCTCAACAATTTCTATTATTGATTTGTAATTTAAAAAAAGAAGAAGAAAGAAATGCTTATAGTTTCAAAATTTAGCTATTTGGTGTTAAAATTTTGATTTTTGACGATTTAGTCCTTATTTTTTGAAATAATATAAATTATTCAATAATTAAAATTTGTGTGTGAATACAATATTATCCTAGATATTAAGTTTGAAGTAATTTTGATTCATGAAAATGAATGTGTAGAAAGGTTTGATATATTATGCTTATTAATGTAAATTATTGATGTATGTGAATATGTGTAATGAAATTAATGTTATTGTTTTATGTATATTAATGTGTGTATAGTGTAATTAATGTTTGTGTCTTTTATGAATTAATATGTATGTGTTATGTTTAAATTTATCAAAACAACTTTTGTTATACTTAAGAATTTGTTGATAGATTTTTACAAAAGTTAAACTTATTTTTATCCTAAATTAAACCCAAATGAGCTCCAAATTAAGCCAAATTTAAACCTAAGTCTTATATGCCTCAAAAGTCAAACTTAAGATAATAATGAGTGACAAATTTGATCGAATATTGCTTCTTTTGGCAGCCCACTTTTCCCATACGAATTTTCCCTCTTTTCTCTCCTTTTCTTTTCCTTTTCTTCAAACTATAAGCCCTAAACTAAAGACCAATATCAAGCTTTTGGATTAAAAAATCTCTCAAGCCAAAGCCTCTACAAGTAAGTTAAAGCTAGTATAGACTCTTGTTTTATCTCCTTTCATGTAGTATAGGTGTAAAATCTATGAGGGTGAGTTAATGTCTTTTGAGTTGTATGGTTTATGCATTGATATATGTTAGGTTGTGTTTTGTTATTGTGTGAACTTGGTTATGTGTTATGATAGTAGTGAGGGGTGTTAGTGAGGAGTGATGTTGATTTGAGTAGTTGAAATTAAAGTGAAGAGGAGGAGAGGATTTGATGTGAATAAAGTAGTTTAATGTGTTCTTTTAATGTTCAAAGTTGCTAGGATTAATTAGAGTGGATAAAAGATAGTATATGAAGCTAAATATGAGCTTGAAGAAGGATTAAAAGTGTTATAAGTTATAAATTTGCAAAGTGCAAAACAAGGGAAATAAATTCTTTTCGAATAGGTCTGTTTTTGAGTATATGCCGGCATCTGGTATTTCAACGCCTTTGGCGTAGAGGTGGTGTTCAATGTGATTAGAACCGATTTTTTTAAAGCCGCTTAAAACGCCGCTGGCTTTTGTAAGGAAATTAGCCAGCGTTTATTTTTCAAATCGTACGTTAGCCACTAGAGCTTCAATGCCGCCGGCGTAGATACGGTATTGAATGCGAACATAATCAAAATTTTTAATGCCGGGCTTAATGCCACCGGTATATAATTCCAACGCTACTGGCGTTCAAACAAATTTTGCCTGTGTAGAAAGGCCGTGTATTCCCTGAGTTTTACAAATTCAATCTTCTTCAATTGTCATTATTTACTTCATATATGGTCTTCTAAGGAATCTATAAAGCTAAATAAACATGTTTTATGTATGAATTAGATGTTAAAACTATATGTTAAGTTTATTGAATCTCCTTGTATAGTTAACCTAGGATTGTGAAATACATATATAAATTCTACGTTCTATTATTAATTTGTTTTAATATTCTTTTTTCAGTTAAAGGTTCTTTGGTTATTTCCCCTCTGAGTGAATATAGTAATACATTATCGGGTTCAGGTATGCAATAGCTTGTTTGTTGTGTGCTTGGACTAGGCATTCTTAAATTAATTTAATTCAATTCAACTTAATGATTTAATAAACTGGATGTCTATTACGCTGTTTAATCTGGCTGAGAAGCAGCAAACCTATCATGATGCAATGACATGTTAGCTAGGCGCTTAACCTAAGTCATGATGGAATGACTTTACCATGATGCAATGGTACGCTATGATGCAATAGCGGTTCATTTTGGTTAAGTGGGTAGCCGATGGAGAGAATAATATTTGAGTAACGTTTACTTAAATTTAAGGGGAAAAGCCATGGTTTATTTCAAACGTTATGGGAACTTGTGAACTAGGCTCATGTTGTGGATTGAGTTTAAGTAGAGTCAAGCAACGACTTTTGAACACTAAATGAAGCTATTTCTTTATGGAATAGATATAGGAGATATAAGTATTCGGACTGCTTATATCAACCCCCTGAGCAGCTGCTGTTACTCAGGACCCCTAAATTCCCAGAGCGTGATTCTAGGGTTTGAATACCCTCCTGTTGTTATGTTGAAAGAATACTTAATAAGATAATGACTTGACCATTGATGCATTTCATTTGATTTAAGTTTGCTTGATGAATTATTTTTGTATTTGTCATTGCGTACTGGGCCTTTGGCTCACTTTTGCTGCTTTGCAGATAATGGAAACGAGTTATATGGTGATCTGGGATACGGGTCAAACTTTGAGAGATTCATAGATGAGTGGGACGAATAGGACTCGAATGTCCCTAGATTTTGGAGAAGCTTTTGTTTAAAAGCATAATTTTCTGTATAGAAGGCTTGATAAATAAGCCTAAGTTGTAAAGACCTTAAGATCTCTTAGGGTTACTTTTTTTTACCAAGAAAAACTTGTAATTTTTGTAGTGTCATGTATTGACATTAAACTTTGTACATATAATGTATATATGTATAGATTGCTTTTATTAGCAATTTGGTTTTGTTAAAAGTTGTTTATAAATTTTTAGTAGATTTGATCAAACAATTCTCATAAACTGTTAGTTTTAGGACAACCTTACATATAATATGAAAATTATTATATGTGGTTGGGGACTCGGTACACAAAATCTCGGGATTTATTAGGTCGGGTCCTTACATTTTTTCAATGTAGAATTTCCATTAACGGGAAATAATAGTCATTCTTTTTTACATTTTAGTATTTGTACTTTAGTTTTAATTGCATTTTAGTATTTGTCTACTAATTAATTTATTGAAAATTAATTATTGATTTTCAATTGATAAACTAATTTAGGTTAAAAAGGAACATTATTTATCTATAATAATTTCAACTATGAATAACTTTTTACATATGATTTTTTATTTTGATATAACATTATATTGTTAGAGAACTCTTTACATTAACTTTTTTTTAAGATATGATTGTATTATTTATCCAA
Organism: Combretum micranthum; assembly: GCA_024138025.1. Lineage (NCBI taxonomy): Eukaryota > Viridiplantae > Streptophyta > Magnoliopsida > Myrtales > Combretaceae > Combretum > Combretum micranthum. The sequence goes on from JAMXBD010001309.1 coordinate 149,038, forward strand.
TATTAGACAAAACAAATAAAATTTTGAAATTGTTATAATTTGTAAAATAGGTGTCAATTAGCTTTATAACATGAATTTTCAGACTTTTTGAATAATACACTTGTATATATTATAATATTTCTTTTGATTTTTTGGTAATGTCCCTCAAAAGACCCCTGAAAGATTATTCGAAAAGTCCTTCCTCAATCTAATATGGAGAGATTCATATATAATTAGCTCACATGTCTGAGTAGAAGGTAAGTCCCTTTAATTGCTCTGAAAAATTATTACTTCCGCCTGAATTTAGCCATGGCTACCACCTGTTTGAAATTGATAATAACCTTATCCTCTAAGTTAGAAACTTGAATCAAATTTTCCTTTCAAAGGAAGAATCTTGTTAGGTCGCATTGGGTTGAAGCGATCAAAATTCAACCATCAATAATATCTATATTTCAAAATAAAAAAATTAATATATAAATAAGGTTGATAAGTCTATCTAAGAAAAACGATGATTTATAGTAGCAAAATTTTAAGTTAAGTTAACAAATTTAAATAATATGCAATATGAACTTTCTAATGACTATAACTTATATTCATACAATATCTTATTTACAAATTATGGAATCACAAAATTAAAAAATTTGTATTTACAAATTTTAGTATTGGAACATTACTAGAGACATAATAAAGTGTTATATTATGTAGAAATATATTATTTAATGAATCAGAAAATTTGTATTTCAAGGCTAAAGAATTGCCATTATGACCATTTTAAATTTTCATATGAGTAAAATAGTTAGAGAATATGTATGATATCTTATTTTTGAATAAAATTATATCTTACAAGCTTTTCAATAATATAAAAATTGTTAAAATCAGGCATCACATCCAAAGTATATTTATAATATTGATATAAATAACTTTCTTTTAATGTTTAAAATAATATATCAATTAAGAAATGTCAAATACTAATTTTAGATAAATTAATTAATAAATAAACACTCTACTTCAAACTTAAGATATAGACGCCGAAGTGTAACCAAAACTAAATTATAGATACCAATATACAAAAAATAATAATAATAATAATAATGACCTTCTAAGTTTTCTAGTTAACAAAGATATTAACTTGCAGAAAATATAATAATAAATTAACAAAAATAAAACTTTGAACACTAAATTACTAAAAGTTAAAAATACAGACATTTTATATCCCTTTATTCCTCAATTTAACTAATTAAACTTCCCTTATAATTAGTGCTTATTGATATTCATTAAGAGTTCTATTTTTTTTTTCCCGTCTCTTTTGCCATATCTTCTTTATATAGTACAACTTGAAAAAGAGGAATTAGAATTTGGTTTTTGTTGAGTGAGGGTGACCAATATTCATCCCGCTAAGTTAGAAAGGACTTTCTAAGAGTTGATAAAAATATTTTAAGTATTTTAATTTTGAAACTTATTTGACGAAAATATAAATATATGAACAGACGGCAATTTTCTTTATAATTACTAAAATAATTACTAATGCAACTTAATAAGAGGTTTTACTTTTTCGAAAAAAAGGCAACTTAATGTTTAAGACACTAAACTGGGCAACGACTCAAGTTCAAGAGGGGGAATTGATTTAGTTTGAAGTGCAAGTAACCTGCAGGTGCATGTATTTGTTCCCATCAATTATCCATTTTTTCTCCTTAAATAGGATGCATTTTAGATTTTTTTTTTTCAAACCAAACCACAAATTTCCTAAATTATAATTTGGTTCAATTTTTTTTTCACCGTTTTGGTTGTGGAAATTTGATAAAATATATTACTTACCAAAATAGAAGTGGTGGGATTTTGGATGTCCCATATTTATGAGGTCAATTTCTTTACTTAGGAAAATTATATATTAAAAAGATTAAATTATATACGGAAAAGAATACTAAAGTGAAAATAATTTATAAGGCATCAACATTTCAATATAAAAAATCTATAGCAGATTCAAAAATATAACAAATTCAAAAGATAATAGTGGATATATATATATATATATATATATATATATACACGCACACACATCCAATAATTTAGTTGTTAGAACTACATAATATAACAAACGGCCTTTTGGCTTTGATAAAGCTATTATAAGTTATCATGTATAATAGGATCGTTGTATGTCCTTGTTCAAACACACAAATTTCACTAATTATTATTTCTTTTGTATCATTTTCTTTAATCCTTGAGGAAGAATCTATTTAATTTGAAGAGGGCATTAATAAATTTGATATAATATTTAAGATAAATTACATTGAAAAGTTTCGATGTCTGATGGTAAGTTTATTAAAGATTACCATAGTTAGAGTGGTTTAAAAAAAATCATAATGTTTAGAGAAATTGGTCAATTGAAATCTCTATTGGCATGTGTTACATTTTGATGGATTTTTTTAATTTTAATTAAATATGCGAATTATTTCTTCTATTGACATGTGTCAATGAAGACTTCAATTGACTTACTTTTTTAAATATTGTGACCTCCTTTTAACCACTCAAAGCGTTAGGACCTCAAATGAACTTACCTTCAAATATTATAATCTTTCTGTATAATTTATCTTAATATTTAAATAGCTAAACTAAAAGTCACGGGATAATCTAGCTATTGGATCAGTTATATTTACAAGATGAATTTGATTGCTCATGGAAAATTTCTAGAATTTAAGCAGTGGAAACAACTCACAGTACAATAAATTAAAAGGAAAAAAAAAAACTTATATATGGATATTAGTGTAACGCCCCAAAAAAAATTTTAATCCAATAATTAAATCGATTAAGGCACTACCGCCACGTATAATACTCTAAAGTATTACACGCTCAGGCTTCTTAAAAAAATTTTGTTTATGTTGAATATTGCTACTCAATTTTAGGTTATGAAATCATTCAATTAGATTCTGGCAACAATTGGATTTAGCAGCGGAAATAAATTTTATGAAACAATTTCGAAATAAAGACATTTCAAAACTTCCACTCTCTCAAGTGGAAAATTATTCAATTAAACAAACTTTACAAAAGTTTAATTACAAAACATGGGCTCCACTATGCCTTTTAAAGAATATAACAAGTTTACATCATAAGTGCAGCTCTCACTAATACAAAAAAGAAAGAAATAAAATAACTAAACTACATCCACGCTTCTACTCACTTCACTCATCACAAATCCTCTCCGACTCATCACAAGCACCTAAAACCCGAGTGAAGCATCACATCAATCATCATCATCAACTCTATCAATAACAACATCATCATCAACAAGGAACACCATCATCATCTTCATCAAACCGTCATTGACATCATCATCACCAACATTATGATCATCATCATCCTCGATATATCACCTGGAGAAAAGAACAATAACAACAATAATAAGCTGAAACTTAGTACACAGTAACATAAGCACATGCAGTATGATATACAGCTTAACTAAATGCAATGCATCAATCCACAAGTTATTATCTTTCCATAAAAATAAAAAAATCAACAATGGAGCACTCACACTTCGGAACAAACCAATGGGAATCTGGGGGTCCTAAGTAACAGCAGCTGCTCAAGGGGTTTATATAAGCAGTCCGAATACCTATATCCCCTATATCTATTCCATAAAAGTAATCTCATTTAGAGTTTATAATCGTTACTCAACTTTACTTAACTTAATCCATAACATCATTCAGTTCACACGTCCCCATAAACATTGAACTAAATCATATTATTTCATCTTAAGTTTAAGCAAACGTTATACAGACACTATACTCTCCATCGATCACCCGCTTAACCATAAAAGAATCGCTATTGCATCATAGCGTACCATTGCATCATGGTAACGCCATTACATCATGACTAAGGTTAAAGAGCCTAACTACCGTGTCATTGCATCATGACAAGGTTGCTACTCCTTGAACCAGATTCAACGGCGTAATAAACAATCAACACTCATCAATTATTAAGCCGAGTTTGAGTTCTTTATCTTTTTTAGATGCCTATCCTAACATCTAATACGCAAGTTACTGTGTACCTTGAATAAGAAATGCAAACATAGTCTCGAAAGAAATTTCAAAAATAATCCAGAAGATAAATCAGATATCCACTTCTGTTAAGGAAAGAACTCGCATAAGAAACTAAACTAAACTAATCATCTACTTTCTCCAATTTTTATTAACTCTATTTGATCAGACACTAACTTGAAACCCCACTATGGCTGCGAAGATCGCCTTGCCAAAATATGGACAGTTCTCCTTTGTCTGTCAAAGAATTTCTTTTCTCTTTATTTATAGTATTTTATTATAAAAGTATCAACAAAGAATTTATATACCAAAAACATTCATTTTCAAGTAAACACACATTTGAAACAACATATTTCCCATATTATTCAAAGATCATCCTAATTCATTTATCTAAGCTAATTATTAACTATTAACCCATTTTAGTTTAACCTTAGCCAAATTGATTAGAATTAGTCATTTAATCCATTTACTAAATCAAGTTGATTAAACTTAAACAATCTAATTCATTTTAGCTTAGTGAAGTTCATTAAGTCATGTTGTACTTAGATTCATTACTAATTCATCATACATCTAGGATCTATGTCAATTCGAGCTTACATTAACTTAAACTTAGCCAAATTAATTAACCTTAATCATTTAATTCAAAAACCAAGTCAAAGATGGTTAAACTAACTCAATCTAAATCATTTTAACTCATTTAAGTCTATTTAATCAAGTTGAACTAAGTTTGTTAGCTAAGTTCATTTTATAACTAACTCTATATTTAATTAAACTATTTATTAAATCTATAAATGCACTTAATTCATGCTTAATTATATCAATCAATTAACATAACACATCAAATATCACTTATCTATCTCATTTTATCTCAAAAAGATTCATTTACACTTAAAAACAAACATTTAGAAAGCAAAAACAAGTTTTGACTTTGTTTAGGAAAACACAATAGCTGGAAAGAACTAAAATTTAAGTATTGAGTTTAATGTTTCCAAGGCAACTTGAATCACCTCAATCGAAGGTCGGATGAAAATGTTATAGACAAAATACGATCAAGCTGCGAAATAGGGGAAAGTACACTACCTAATACACCACCGTGCTCGAGGCCGTGTAGGGCACTAAAAAGTGACATGAGAGCATTTTTTCAAGGTTTTATGACCTACACAACCACCTACACTCCCGTGTACAAGGTGGGGCAGAGATTAAAAAAGTAATCCGATGGCTTATTTTGATCAGCACAAGCTCGTACGTGCTGGTGTATAAGGTAGTGTTGATCTGGAAAATTTCTTTTGACAGCACCCACGTATTTTTCATGTTTCCTTTACACAATATATCAACTTTTACATGTTCTAATACAACTTAGACATCATAAAAACTTCATATAACATATTATACACTTCAAACAATATCAAAAGCACAAATTCCCCTCATCATATACATCAAACATCAAATCATTCTAACAAACTCCAACTTCACTATTCATCATCTTCTTCCTTATAATCCCAACCTCCAACATACAATCAACCAAGAATTACATATGTAAAAAGTACTTTGAACCCATTTCTAACATCTATATATCATTTAAATTCAAAATCATAAACAAAACAACATATAACAAATCTACTTAGCTTTTAGGCAACATGAAGCCCTCTTCTTTCTTAGTGTGGGGCTTTCTCTACCATGATTTTGTTCTTATAAATTTGATTTCTACTTTTAATTCTCTTGAACTTGAGAAATGGGGAAAAGGAACGGAAAAGAAGAAGAAGAAGAAGAAGAAGCTAAAGAGAGAATGAAAAAAAGATATGGATGAAAGAAAATGAGGAAAAAAAAGGTAAAGGAAGCAACAAAAAGAACATAAAAAGGATTAGGATTAAATATTTAAGATATTTTAGAATTTAGGTATAGGGTTAAAACTATTGGATCAATATCTATAGTTCTAAAAGTATTTAAAAGATAGTTTCTGAATCAACAGGTTGGAAATTAAGAACTGAAAATGATAACTTAATTTAGGAATTTACTTTAGATAAAAGGATATTTAATTTGAATTCAGGTTTAAGAACTGATATTTTTATTCAAGCAAATGAACTCAAATTTTATAGAGATTTAAGAATTGATATTTTGTCTATAGTTTAAAGGTTTACGAATCTTCTAAACATTTTAATGACATGTTTAGAGATTTAGGAATCCACGATCTCAATTTCAACTTAATTTATTACTATTATAATTATATCAACTTGTCTAATTATACCTTATAATTCATTTAATTCATTTAATCTATTTAAGCCTAATTTCTAATCTAGGAGGGGGATTGTGAAATAAAAGAAAACTAATTATATCTAAAGTAAGCAAACAAATTACAAAGTATGAATCAATATCAAAGAATTTTTAACCAAAGGTATTATCATAGCCTAGTTCACAGATTGATCATTGATGCAAAAATTTTCGTTCTTTATCTTGGATAAACTGTTATGGTTATTAACAAGCTTTAACAACCTATCTCTCCTTACTTTTTCAATAACCAAAACAAGCTTTTTAATTATTTTCCTTATCGATTAAACAATATAAACAAGCTCTTAGGGTTTAGTCTATCAACAGCATTAAGAACAAGAGAAATCACCAATTCAGGTTAACAAATCAATAGCATGATCTATTTAAACCAGATTATATATCTTCATAACACAATCAATTATCTATCTCATAATCAATCATGTTATTGTATCACAAAATTAGAACAATTAAACTATTACGGATTTGATATTCTAATTAGCATAAATTACCTTGCTAATCAAACAAACGGGCCCAGTTTGCATCCACCAAACAAGATAACGATGAAAATCAAATAGAAAATATTTAAATATCCAAAACAAAGATAAGAACAAAATAACTCGTTTAGATTTCACAATCCGTGAAGAACTAAACTTGCAACAAATCCTTTGCTAGAAAATAAAAACTTAGCCGCTCATCATCATAGGAATCTCTTTAGAGTTTTGGAAATCTTCTAATATCAGATATGATATAAAAAAATGGAAAGAATGAATTTGTCAACAGCAACTTCATCGACATTTATAGAGTAAAATATGGAATTTGATCCATCACAACGTACACCGGCGGTTTCAAAATGTATGTTGATGGCGTACCTTACTAGTATTGAATCAAAAATCAATTTTCGAGAAGAAACGTTGGTAATGTTGCAATGGTGTTGAGGTAGCTTTAATAATTTAGGTACTGTGCATGGCCCAAGGAAGGACGCAGTATTGTAATACTAAGGGGGCCGATTTGTCTTTCTTAGGTCAATATTGGATTTATCCATATTATGAATCCATTTAATTTTCTTAATATATTACATAAGATGAGATTAAAAAGACAAAATATAATACATAAAATATAATTACTAAATTTCTTATTACATAAATATTATTTTTTTTCATGGATGTTTAGAAATTACTAAAATACTATATAAAAAGTTTATTTTATTGGATGTGATAAGAAGTGACTCATCATTTGTATAAGGGAGTTCATGATAAATATGTATATTTATATGACATTTCTTTTACTAAAGGAAAAAGGATTGGAGAATCAAAGTCCTTCACCAAACCAAATATCCAAATGAATTGTCCTCATTTATATCTCTATGTTGTATGATCAAATCATGATGGATTTTCTAATTCGAACCTGTAACGTTGCTCTCACTGGGAATGTAAAAAATAATATATGAAATATTATAAAATACATTGTACATGTGGTAAAAGTTATAAGATGTCTTGTAAACATATAAAAAATTAGCTTAATAAAGTGTTTGAAAAAAAAATATTTTTATAATGTATGAGTTATTTCATTATGAAAATTTTAAAAATTATATTGTTTCAATAAGGAAATTCACTAAATTTTTAAAAATTCTAGCTAACACAAAACTAACAAAAAATAATAAATAAAATTGGGAGATTAAAGCCCCTTATCCTCTGTTGAATTGGTCCATAAAAATTAACAATATCTAATAAATTATTAATAATATATAATACAAAATTATCTCGATAGCATTTGTTTTGTGTAATAAGTTATTAATTTTTCTTACCATTAAATTATTAATTAATTTTATAAAAAAAATATCTACATTTCCTCATGTTAAAAACTATAACAAACATTAAATAAATTGAAACTACCCATTAAAAACTAAAATGGATCTAAAATAAATAAAAATTTTAACAAAAGAAGGATTCGGTGTACGGTTTTTCAAGACTCAATTCAATGCATAGGACGGGGGCTTCAACACACAGTAAATAATTCCATTTAAAAAAAAAAAAAAAAAAAGAAGGATTCGGTGCAGAGTTTTTCAGAACTCAATTGAATGCACATGACGCGGGTTTCGACAAACAGTAAATAAATCCACTAAAAATCAAAATGGGCAAATGAAGTTATCAAAAACTCGAACCCGGGACATGCGTCACGACGTTTAAGACTCTTACCGCTGCTTTGTTTCTCATGAGGCAACGTAAATGATGCAATGTTTTTTTATTGTGCTAACTATTTCCCTTATAATTATCACTTTACAAAAATGGCCCATCCCTAGCATGGCCTGCACCGGTCCAACGCTGGTGGGATTGAATTCCCCAGGAGCTGGCATATGTATAAAATTCGAACATTGGTGAAGTGATTTAGCGAACGCCGGCGGTATTGATGCTGGTGTTAATGTTTTTGCTTCTGTACATAGTCTGCGTCGGCTATACACCGGCAGTGTAGATTCCTGGTTTACCAGCGTACAGATTTGATAAATGAAGGCTAATGAATTTGATCCAAAGTCGGTGGTGTTCTCTGTTGTGTTTTGCCAGCAGCGTTGCTTTATTTTGTATGTAAGCCGCCTTATCTACAATGAAGGTCGGTGGTGTAGCTTGATGATCTTCCCTTGTTGGATGACTGGTTACATGTAAGCCGGCTGTGTTGATGTGATTTTGGCCAGCTTTGAATTGTCCTTGTTTCCAACTTACACATAACTTCTCCAATTGCTTGTATTTGATTTCAAGACTTGAGATATGACCTTTAGCACACTTAAGTACTAATTTTTTATGATTTCTATAAAACTTAATAACGAATTAGCATGATTTATTTAATGAAAGATGAGTATAATTTGTCTTTATCAAAATCTCCCATACTTGAACCTTTCTTGTCCTCAAGCCAAATAAAAACACAAATGAAATTTGTCATAAAGAGTGTTAATTTCCACTTTTACAATTTCAAGTATCTTCCTTAGAATATGACTTGCATTGCTAGCGCCTGTCATTCTAGCCAGACTGATTACGTGTAACTACATTACCACAACCAAAATTCAATAGCTAATCTAGACAAAGCAAACTTTAATCCAAATGTTTAGCAAAAGAATCTTCTAAAAAAGTAAATACTCAATCGAGTAAGGAAAAACACCCATTTAAACTTCATTGGACATTTAGCAGGTATATGCTCCTAACAACGAAAAGTAAAAGCATGTGGTATCAACTTTTTCCCTAGAAGTTCTCCCTTTTTATTATAAGTCTCATCTCACTTGGTATTTCAGCATCCATTTTCTTTTTGTTTTCATACAAGCCTATTCTTTTTCTTTTCTTTTCTTTTTCAAAGTTCATGTATTAAACTTTTGTCTTTCCACCCTTCTCATTATATTGAGTACATTGAGTTGGCACATTCTCGGCTCATCACCCAAGTGATCAGGTTTTAAAGAGACCCCTAGGCACTCTTCCTCACTCTAACATTCAAGTTTAGATACTCATAACTTAATTACTGAGTCAGTGAAGTAAAGGTCATGCTTGTTTCTTTCTTTTTCTTTTTCAATGCAATATCAATATTAAAGACTTTTTCATAAAGGATCACTAAGTAAAAAATGTCATCTACCTCTTTCACTAAGTGTTGAAAAGCCCTTTGAAAAGGACTTAAAGAAGTATATACATGGTAACTTTTTTCTTAGAAGTAGACCTGTTTATTTTTTATATAAGGACTCAACCTATTTTCAAACTTCCAATTCCAAAGTTAAATACAAAGTAATTTTGTTCCTTAAAGATTTTACTATTGAATTTTAACCAAGTATTCTAATCACAATAGTAGGTAAGTAAGGCACTTAAGCAAGTCAATTTCATTTTTGTACAGATGTTATTTCATATTTAGCACAATATCCTTTCATGAAAATTTTGAAAAATTTGGCACATAATTTGCCATATAATATTTAAGAACAAACAATCCAAAGTGTGGGTACAACAGTTCAACTCAAATGTCTCATATATGCAAATAATTTAAACAATTCAGACATTAGTAGACAACAATACTCAATTCTCTATTCTCCACATCATCTTACGCCTCCTCCACACTTAAATTGAACAGTGTCCTCATTGTTTCTAATTTAGCTCAATAAAGGAAAGAGGTAAAGATAAAAAAAGACAGGAATAACAATACTTCCCTAATTTAACATTTGAAGTGCTTAAAGTTCCAACCCTTTTCAGCATAAAAGAGAGTATCTTCTTATTATCTAACCTATCTACAAAACAAAGAAAACAAAACATTTTCTTCTAAACATGGGCTACCATACATAGAGCGCTTCTTTATAGTTTTAGCTGGACTTTTGCATCTCATTCTCATGGAGGCTCAAAGAGTCAAGATTCCCTATTTCCTCCAGGGTCTCCCTCAAATGCCAATTTCTCCTAGTAAACTTCAGCTTTTTCACCATCAAATGCTCTTAATAATTGATCAAATGAAACAATGCTAGAGATGCCAATCTTTTCATTCTCCTTACATTTTCTAGCACATTACATGACCTTCTCATCTTCCTTTTCAGCACTATCTTCTGTTCTTTTTCATTAATAAGGGCTCCAGCTGTGGTCAAATCTGGTTGTTCAAGGATAAGAGGCAATCATTCATCAGCTATCATGTCTTTTACCTAGACAGCATCTATAGCAAAAACATGAGAGACATTAGTAGGACATTTCATCGTATCATCAATATGAAATCTAATTGTTTCACCATCAAATTCCATGGTAAGTGTACCATCATGCATATCAATTTTGGTCCTAGATGTTTTGAGAAATGGTCTCCTTAATAAAATCAATGACGAGAGAATCATCATTGTTCATATCAATTACATAAAAATCAGCAGGGAAAACCAAACCGTTCACTTGCACTAAAACATCTTCTAATACTCCTTCAGGATAAACATTAAACCTATCAGCAAGTTGAAGAATTATACCTATTTCTTTCAATGAACCAACATTCAGATATTGATAAATAGATAGAGGCATAACATTAATCAATGCACCTAAATCACACATAGCTTTTTCAATCCCAAAATTGCCTATCTTACAAGGAATGGTTAACATACCTGGATCCTTGAATTTACGAGGGAGCTTCCTTTGGAGGATAGCTGAGACATTCTCACCCATACATATCATCTCATTTCCTTTCAACTTTTTCTTATTAGTACACAAATCCTTAAGAAACTTTGCATAGCGAGGTATTTGTTTAATAGCATTAAGTAATGGAATATTTACCTCAACCTTGTAAAAAGTATAGAAAATATCCTTTTCTTCCTCTTCTTTCTTAGACTTAGCTAATTTGGAAGGAAAGGGAGGTGTTGGCACCATTGCCTTGGGTGGTTCAGCTGAAGTCATCCAATTTGATTGTTTGAATGGTGTAGGGTCACTACCTCTTTTTCAGTCTCTTGCTCCATGTTCGTACGGTGTGATTTCTTGTTGGGTTCCTGCAGTTCCTTTCCATATCTTAAAGTAATTGTACTAACATTTTTCCTTGGATAAGTAACAATCTGAGAAGGTAATTTACCTTGAAATTCTATCCTACTCATGGAAGATGCTAGCTGGCTTACCTGATTCTCCAAGTTCTGAATGTTCTGCTTCGTCTCATCCTGAAATTGATTTGTGTTAATAGTAAGCAATTTAAAAATTTCTTCAAGAGACATACGTAAACTTGAAGAAGATTGTGGTGCTAGAATTGAGGGCCTTAGCTGATATTGCTATAAGTTTTGTGGTCTAAGTCTATAGCTGAAGTTAGGATGATCCATCCATCCAAGGCTGTAATTATTTGAATAGGGATCATATTTCTTCTGTGGTAATTTAGGAAATCCTCCTACTACATTGGCATGCTCATGGAAGTCCTCTTGAAGTGTAGGCACATGTTAGTGACATGGATAGAAGCAGCACAAATCCCATAAGTTTTCATCTGGATAAGAGAAGTTAGATTTGAAATGTGATTTTCAAGGTGAGAAACACTTATCTCATTCACCTTCCTTGAAGAGGAATCATGTCGGAATCAAAACTGTTGTGAATTAGTCGTCATGATGGAGATCAAATCCTTAGCCTGACCAAGGGTTTTGTTCACTATAGCACCTCCATTAGCTGCATCCATCATTTTCCTCTCCATTGGAAGCAACCCTTCAAAAGTATTGAATCAGTAGTTGTTCAAATATACCATGCTACAGAAAACTCGCACGCAATTGCTTGAACCTCTCCCAATACTCATGAAGATTTTTAGTATCCCTCTATTTAATTCTATAAATTTCGCTTCTTATGTTAGTTGCTCTTGAAGCAAGGAAAAATTTGTCCAGGAATAGCTTGACCATATCTATCCATGTAGTGATAGAACTTCAAGGCAGATAAAACAACCAATTCTTTGCTCTATCCCTTAAGGAGAACATGAAGGCATGTAACTTGATTAGTTCCTCATATACTCCTTATGGCTCATGCTAGAGCAAACCACATGGAATTACTTCAAGTGAGGATCTTCATTCTCTAGACCATGAAAAGCAGGCAACAAGTATATAAGACTAGATTTCAATTTAAAGGCAACATTCAACTTAGGATATTGAATACACAATGGTTGTTTGGTCAGATCTGGTGAAGCTAATTCTCTCAAAGTTCTTTCCCGGTTTGCCATTTCTCCTTCTTCCTTTTCACATTCTTCTTTTTTAGACTCATTAGAGGAATCAATCAAGTCCAGGCTAGGTTCAATCCAAGAGATGAAGATGTAGTGGCATCTTTTGCATGCAATTTGGCTTCTTTGTGTAGTTCCTTGACAGTCTTCTCAATTTCTAGATAGAATTCAAGTTCACCTGTATGAGAAGAACAAGTCATAAAAGAATAGAAATAAATTTTCAACACCAATCCCTGGCAACGGTACCAAAAATTTGGTGGATATCAAATCCAATAAATATAAATTCATACTCTAAAGATTTGTATATAGTAGTGAGCAGGGTCGTATCCATAGAGATTGGTAAAATTTATTTTTATTTGAGATCTAGACGAAGAAGAGAAAAGGGGGGGGGGGGGGGGGGGGGGGGGGGTTCTGAAATAAAAGAAAACTAATTATATCTAAAGCAAGAAAAAAAATTACAAAATATGAATCAATATCAAAGAGTTCCTAACCAAAGGTATTATCATAGCCTAGTTCACATGATTGATCATTGATGCAAAAATTTTCATTCTTTATCTTGGATAAACTGGTTATGGTTATTAACAAGCTCTAGCAACCTATCTCTCCTTACTTTTTCGATAACTAAAACAAGCTCTTTGATTCTTTCCCTTATCAATTAAACAACCCTAAACAAGCTCTTAGAATTTAGTCTATCAATAACATTATGAACAAGAGAAATCACCAATTCAGGTCAACAAACCAATAGCATGATCTATTTAAACCAGATTATATATCTTCATAACAATCAATTACTTATCTCATAATCAATCATGTTATTGTGCCACAAACATTAGAACAATCAAACAATTATAGATTTGATTTCTAATTGGTAGAAATTACATTGTTAATCAAACAAACGGGCCTTAGTTTGCATCAATCAAACAAGATAACAATGACAAATCAAACAAAAAGATATATAATATCTAAAACAAAGATCAGAACAAAAAAACTCATTTAGATCTTACAATCCCTAAAGAACAGGACTTACAACAAACCTTAGCTAGAAAATACAAACTTAGGCACTCATCATCATAGGAATCTCTCTAGGGTTTTGGAAATCTTCTATCTGATATAATAAAAATGAAGAAGAATGAATTTGTCAATAGCAGCTTCGTCGGCATTTGTAGAGCAAAATATGGAATTTGATCTATCATAACATACAACGGCAGTTTCAAAATGTACATTGGCGGCATACCTTGCCAGTGTTGAATCAAAAATCAATTTCCAAGAAGCAACACTAGCAATGTTGCCATGGCGTTGAGGCAACTTTAATAATTTAGGTACTATGCATGGCCTACATTGGTCCAACACTAGCTGCGTTGAATTCCTCAGGAGCTGGCATATGTGTAAAAATTCAAACATTGGTGAAGTTGTCTAGTGAACGTCGGTGGTGTTGATGCAGGGGTTAATGTTTTTGCTTCTATACATGGTATGCATCAGCTATACACTGGTGGTGTAGAATCCTAGTTTGCCGACGTACAGATCTGATAAATGAACGCTGATGAATTACGATCTACAGTTGGCAGTATTCTTTGTTGTGCTTTACCAGTGTTGCTTTGTTCTGCATGTAAGCCGCCTGATCTAAAATGAAGGCTGATGGTATAGCTTGATGATTTGTCGGTGTTAGATATCTGATTACATGCCGACTATGATGATGTGATTTTGGCCAGCTTTGAATTGTCCTTGTTTCCAACTTACACATAACTTCTCCAATTGCTTATATTTAACTTCAAGATTTGGAATATGACATTTAACACACTTAAGTACCAATTCCAGATGATTTCTATAAAAATCAATAACAAATTAGCATGGTTTGTATAATGAAAGATGAGTATAATTTGTCTTTATCAGATATGTTACTATTGGCATACTAAAGGAAAAATCATTCATAAGATTACAAGAACTTAAAATAAAATAATTTATATCTAATTCATAAATATAATAATTTTATAGTAATCGTGTATGTACACGTCAATGACTCAATATAGTAATCGTGTTCATGGAATAATACAAGAGTCATAGTTTATACAATGTTATGTGCATTTTCTCTCTCTTTTTCTTCTTCTTCTCTCTCCTTTTCTTTTTCATTTAATGTTTCTTGTAAGCACAATATTAGTAACTTGACTATAACTTCTACCAAAAACATTTATTAATTATGATTGGAGAATTTGAAGCTAGATAAAATTAATCCAAGGTTTCTCAAGCTGGAAGAGCTTCTACGTTTCATGTATTAATGAAAGAGGAACCTTCCCATAAGCATTTTAGCCTTCTAGCCTGTTTAAACAACTTATGTTTTGTTGGTAAATTTTGTTTGTTGCTTTACTTATTTAAGTCATGTGTGATATGATATCCTATGTCTATATTGATAATGGTATACAACTAAGTTGAAAAAAGTTAAAGGAGAAAATCAATTGATTCCCACATTTGTAATTATATCATTCATTTGTATTTGTTAGTTTCCTACTTGAATTATCTGTAATTATATCATTTATTTGCATTTATTAGTTTCCTATTTTTATGCTCATGTAACCGGTGTATATTCTAACCACAGCAATTTCTCTTTTCTTAAAATTCTTTATATACATGATATAGAATAGTCTACTTAGCTTTCCACTCATCCTTTTATGGGACCCATTTTTAAAATCTAGATAATGAGATTGATCTCTATGATCCAGTACTTCGGATATGATTTATATGTTTGTGGTAGGATTGATGCTAACTATCTGAAAGATGAGGATTATATTGATGTTTCTAGGATTGATGTTTGTGAGATTTTTTTTTCCCTTTATATTTGCCAAAAAAAAAAAAAAAAAAAGAAGCTCATTCAATAGGTTATCATTACATTAATCAAATGAATTGATAAAAAAGATTGATAAAGGAAGAGTTTGGGATCCATTTCATTAAATGGAAACATCTCTCTAAGTGCTAAAATATCTTTTATAAAGGGATACAATTTCTCCTAGATGAACAAAGCTCACCTTATTGATGAGCAAAACAAATCCTATAAAAGGGATAACATGATCCCACATGAGGGATGAAGCCAGCGAGATCTATTTAGTTTATGTATTATTATAAAAAAAAAATTATAATTATATGAATTTTAGTTTTAACTTAGTATTACTATTATACTTTGTCGATTTTATGTAATAAATCAGTTTGTTGAACTTGATGATCGGTTTCCTTTTTAAAATTATCAGAGATTGTATGTGATTGGATAGTTTTTACTTTATGAGTAAATCATGGAATTGAAGAAATACCTATAGAACTCCATTCAAGGATTGCAGGAATAAATTAAAGAGGCTCTGTTCCTTTAGACGTGACGTGACACTCAATATAATTCTAAGAAATGAATTTAGGATGGTTCCCTGTAGTACTGCAGATTTAGCTGGTGGAATTACCATTTTGTTCTATTCCACATGCATTTCTTTTAAGGTGGCTATTACTCTATTTGCTTACACTTAAATAAAAGAATCTTTGTTTTTTCATAATGTCTTATAGTCATTTCTTTCGAAAGGGTGTTATGCATTTCGACTTGTATCTATACCTATATTCAATTTGCATCTGTATTTTATTTATATCTAATCTATTTAATTATTTTAATAAAGTTATCTATTTTTCATCTATATGTATTTCTTGATGAACATTCTATTAAAAAACTTCTGTTTGTCATCGGTATGTAGACGAAACAAATCGACCCTAATCAATAATAGTCATTCTTTATTATCATTATTATTATTATTCCAAAATAACCCTATTATAATAATACTATTCCAATTTTATCCTTTGGAGAGATTAAAAGATATTGGAAATTTATCTTCATTCAAACAACACACTTTCAGCCTTACCGTCTTTCTTCAATGAAGGAAGCATATTTGTATTTTTGAGTATATGTTGTGTTATTACATTATAAATATATTATTATTATATTATAATATATAGCATTATATAAATGTGTAAAAGATTTTAGAATGTCAATCTAATTTACCTTTTTTTTTTCGCTTTTTCATTATTAACATAATATATATATACACACGCATACTAGTTATGGATCCATTACAAAAATAGAATTTGTGATTCCAAGACATTGTATGGATTAGTGCTTTAGATTTCTAATATCTTATAATATCAAACCTTTAAAAAAATTGCTTGCGAACTAACATTACTTATCATGATAGAAATGCCACTAAAAAATTTATATTTGATACCAAGTGGAGGTCAATTGCTAAAAAAATCAAATAAAAAAATTGACTTGAACACACTCTTTTATGTTGGATTGGTATATTATTAGCTCCTCTAAATTTAAGCATTTAGACCTCCGTGTTTCTCTATAACATACTTTCCTATTTTGTCATTGGATGAAAAATTGATAAACTATTAAAATTGAAGAAAAAATCATTACATAACATGAGAAAAAAGAGAGAGAACTCTTCGTATATATACATATATATTACACCGTATTCCTTTTACTTATTAAAACGTTGTACGACCCAACTATAGATGCTCCTCCACAAAACCCTTTTTACTGTGCTCGTATGCAAGTAAGTCTCTCGCCTCTCTTGGCTCAGCACTTCCATTTCAATCCCTTAACTTGTCCCCATTGTGTTATTAATGTTTAGTGTTAGATGTGTATAGATGTGTAACTATAAACACAAAACCTTCTTTGGGTGTAATAACTTGGAGTTTGTTGAAAATCTAAAGTTAAGCAGGCTCTAGACAGAGCAATCCTAGGATGGGCGGCCTCCTAGGAAGCGCTAACACCAAAAAGACAAAACCATGCGGTATGTCATCAAAATGGATAATACCTCGATAAATAGAGTTCTGGGGCATTATAGGTGATATCAAAGCAATTCACTGACTAACAGTGGAGAAGTATATCTTCCCTGCCTAGTGTAGCTCTGGATTTGTGTAATGAAACTAATGAGAACGTCAGTTCTATAAGTGGGGAAATATGTGATAACCCTCAAATATAGATGGTCGAACTCTAATCTCAGAGGCGTCTTTTGGTGTAATGGCTAGGAGTTATCAGAACTCTAAAGTTAAGCATGATCTAGGCAGAGCAATCCAGGATGAGTGATCCCCTAGGAAGCGCTGGCACCAAAGGGGCAAAAGCATGCGGCGTATGTGTCATGACCCAAATAGGGGCCTAGTAGGATTGCTCGTGTATCATATCACGCGTACACTCGTTACATGAGAGTCACCTTGCAAGTTAAAGTTTACAAGACTCTAATTAATTGTCTTCCTAATATGTTATACATATATGTATTTATTTATTTAGAAAATAAGTTTTGAATATCATCATTTCCACATATCACAAGGACATCAGAGAATCTGATATCCTACCAAAAGATAAGACGAGGTAACTTAAGTTATCCATCAACTACCATAAAATAAGTTTAAGAAAAGGAAACACAAGTTTTAAATCTTTTTCTCTCAACTGGATGTGGTCCATCAACATCTTAGTCCTCTAATTAGCTTAGCTCAATTTTTTGTACGCTCTGTGCTCAAATCCTGTCCCAACCATCGTTCATTTTCCTACTAAAGAACTATAGCGGTACAAGCAAAACCATGGCTCAATGAAGTAACTTAGACAATGAAATACCCCAAACCTTCACATATATTGAAATTGGGTTTAGATAGATTTGAATGAATTAAATTAATCATAGGATATAAATAGACAAGTTGACAAAGTTAGATTAGTAATTAATTAAATGAAATTTGAGATTTGAAATCTAAATTCTCTAAACAAGTCATTGAAATGTTTAGAGGATTCCTAAACTCTTGATTCTTAGCCTAAACACTTATTCCTAAATCTTTACAAATTTTGAGTTCATTTGCTTGAATAAAAATATCAGTTCTTAAACCCGAACTTAAATGAAATATCTTTCATCCAAAATAGATTCCTAAATTAAGTTCTTATTTTAAGTCCTTAATTTCTAACCTATCGGTTCTAAAATTATCTTTTAAGTACTTCTAGAACTAAAGATATTGATCTGAAAGTTCTAAATCCGATACCCTTATTTTAGAATATTCTAATTTTAACTTTATTTTTCCTTTTAGTTTTTCTCTTGCTGCCTCCTTATTATTTTTTATGTTCTTCCTTTGTAAATTCGTTTCTCTCTCTCTCTCTCCTTTCTTTCTCTTTTCTTTCTCTCTTTTCCTCTTCTTTCTCTCAAATTCATCTCCCCAAATCTCACTTTCAAAAGGAATAAGAGAGAAATCAAGTAGAAGATGAAGATAGGAGAAGATAAACCAAATTGGAACAAGAAGAAGAAGAATTGCATGATACGCTCAAAGAGATAAGTTTTCTATTTCTATTCTCTTTATTTTTACTTGTTATTTACATTTGTAATTGATGAGTTGATGTTGAAATGGGTTGAGAGCGCTGTTTATATATGTATTTGTTGGTTTCATGGTTGATGGAAGTTAGGTTTTGATGAGGAAGAAGATGATGAATAGTGGTTATGGAGGTTGATGAAGTTTGAGATGTTTGATGGGGTGAATGTGAAGTTTATGTTGTTTGAATGTTATATTGATCATATAACAAGCTTTGGGAAACTTTGGAATGAGTTTAAAGAACTTTGAGAAGTGTAAAATGCATTTAAAGAACAAAGGATTTCGTCATTTTCTCGTTCCAGTGTACACAACCTGATGCACGGCGTGCACTTGCCCATGCAGGCCTTAAAATCCTTAAAATATCATCTCGAGTCACTTTTTCATGCTCAGCACGGCCTCGAGCACGGCTGTGCACTCGGTTGTGCAGCCTTCCCCTATTTCGCAGCCTGTTTGTAATTTAACCGTAACTTTTTCATCCAACATCTAATTAAGGTGATTCAAGTTGCATTGGAAAGCTTAAAAAGAGATATACAATTTTCAAGTTTTGAGTTTTTATAAATTCGAAAATTATCGATGCTTAAATTTTATTTCTTTCCAGCCATTGTATTTTTCAAATAAAGTCAAAAACTTGTTTTTGTTTGTTAAATGTGTTTTTGCTTAGGAAATGGATCTTTTTGAGCTAAAATGAGATAGATAAGTGATATTTGATGTGTTAAGTGAATTAATTCATGTAATTAAACATGGATTAAGTAGATTTATAGATTTAACAAATAATTAGATTAAATCTAGAAGTTAGTTATAAAATGAACTTAGTTAACAAACCTAGGTTCAACTTGACTAAATGAACTTGAATGAACTAAAATGGATTAGATTATTTAACTTTGATGAATTTGGATAGGTTTAAGCTAAATTGGGATTGAGTGACTAGATCGTAGACATATAATGAATTAGTAATTAATCTAAGTCCAACTTGGCTTAGTGAATTTTACTAAGCTAAAATGAATTAGATCGTCTAAGTTTAATCAACTTGACTTAGTAAATGAATCAAATGACTAATTTTAATCAATTTGGCTAATGTTAAGCTAAAATGGGTTAATAGCTATTAATTAGCTTAGATAAATGAATTAAGATGATCTTTGAATAATATAGGAAATATGTTGTTTCAAATGTGTGTTTACTTGGAAAATGAATGTTTTTGGTTATGAATTCTTTGTTAATGCTTTGTAATAAAACACTATAAATAGAGAGAAAAGAAATTCTTTGACAGACAAAGGAGAACTGTCCATATTTTGGCGGGCGATCTTCGCACCATAGTGGGGTTCCTATTTAGTGTCTGATCAAATAGGGTTTAATGAAATGAGTTTGAGATGAATGGATAAATAGCTTAAGTTCTTATATGATTTTGATGAAGTAGATGATTAGTTTAGTTTAGTTTCTTATACGAGTTCTTTCCTTAACAGAAGTGGATATATGATTTATCTTCTGGATTATCTTCTGAAATTCCTTTCAAGGCTATGTTTGGATTTCATATTCAAGGTACGTAGTAACTTGCGTGACGATTGATAGGATAGGCATCCTAAATGGATTAAGAACTTAAAGACGACTTAATAATTGATGAGTATTGGTTGTGTTTTACGTTGTTGAATCCGGAACTGGGAGCGATAGCCTTGTCATGATGCAATGGCACGATAGTTTAGGCACTTAGCCCAATCCTTTGTCATGATGCAATGACCCAAATCCATGATGCAATGGTTCACCATGATCAATGTGGTTTCTTTTATGGCTAAGTGGGTAGCTAATAGGGTTAACTGTATCGGTATTCTTTACTTAGGCTTGGGAGGAAATAATATGTTTTAGTTCATGGGTATGAGACCATTGAACTAATTGATGTTATATACCAGGATAAGTGGAGTGTATAAAGGAGTATGAACCTAGATGATGCTATTAATATTGTTTATCGGTTAGATATAGGAGATATAGATATCCGGTCTATCTATATCAACCCCTTGAACAGCTGCTGTTACTCAGGACCCCTAGATTCCCATTAGCTTATTCCCGAGTGTGAGTGCTCAATTGCTGATTTGTTTATTTTAATGAAAAGATAATAACTTGTGGATTGATGCATTGCATTTAGTTAAGTTCGCGTGCCACTCCGTGTGTGATTGTGTTACTGTGTACTGGGCTTCGGCTCATCCTTGTTGTTGTTATTCTTTTTACAGGTTTTGTTGTTGATAAGATGATGTTGATGAAGTTGATGATGATGAGTTATTGTTATTGTTGTTGTTATTGATGTGATGATGTTTGTCTTGGGCATCGGGCGAATTTGAAGATTTGGGAGATGAGTGAAATGTAATAGGACCGAGATATATTTGTATTTTGTTTCTTCTTTGTTTTGTTCTATAAAGATTGGATTTAATTATAAATTTGTATTTTCATTTAAGGGCTTGTTAGTGCCCATGTTTTTGTAAATAAGCTTTTGTAAATATTTATCAAAGTGAAAGTTTTTCCACTTTTAATAGTGGAAGTTTGAAATGCTTTTATGTAGAAACGTTTTTATTAAAGTTTATTTTTCCACTGCTAAATCCAGTTGTTGCTAGAATCTAATTGAATGATTTCACAATCTAAAATCGAATAGCAATGTTTAACATAAACACCTTCTTTTAAGACAACCTTACGTATAATTCGTAAGAGTTATACATGGTTGGGGACTTGGTGTGCTTAATTTGAGAATTGAGCATGTCGAGTCTTTACAGACAATAAGCACATATCAACAAGACCAATCAAGTTTTATTAACACTCACATGCAATGCATCACTCAACCATATGCTTTCACATACACAAGTTCGAATGACCAGTTTTTAGACAAATCAGAGATTTATGCCCTCTCCGAAGGTTAAGGAACCAGCCCCCACACTAGTGCCTAGAGGATCAAAGTATACCAAGTATTCCCTTTAAAAACCTTTAAAACATTTTTCAACTTAGCATACTAGGAAACTTCCTAAGCATTACACACTTCATGTGGACCATCGATAGGCGGCGTCCCTCAAACCAAGTATTTCCTGTGAAATCCATGAGCCACATGATGGTATAGGTGGTACGAGAATTCACCATCAAAACCCCATCTAACTCATCATGGACTTGAAATGGTAATGCATGACAGAAGTGATCAAAAGTATGCAATGCTGATGCAATAAAGTTGTGCTATGCATGATCAATCAATTAGTGTGTCAAATAATATTAAATCAATTTCTTTAGTAGTCAAGCAGTTACAGACACTCATCATATACTATCAATACCACATGCTATCACCAAATCAAGTTATCACTATTATTATAGTGTTTTATTCAATCAATAAGCACAACAGCAAATATGAACCCAATTCCCCACAAAATCTAATTTTTTATCTTTATTTAAGTGCAATTAAACTACATAGGCACAAGTGTGGATTAAAGTCAAGTTACTCACTGGTCCATAATGATAGTCAAGCATCGTAATAATCGAAAGGGATGTCAGATAGGTACTCGAGCTCGCCTATAAGTAAGAAGAATAATGTGTATTATAGTGTTATATAATTGTTATCTACTTTCCTCATTGGTTTTTATTGTTGGGTCTAACTTAGTTGGGCTCTACTAAAGGCTTTAATTAATTATCCTTATGTGGACATAAGATCCTTTTTGGGCATTAACTTAAGCTTTTGGGCTCATTCCTACCTTTCAAGTTCCCATGCTATATTGATTTGCCACTTTGTGGGTCTTTTGTTTTAGAATAAAAAAGACTTCCTACTATGGTTTTATTTTCATTTTCTAAGTTATTTATTTTCAAATTTTGTGCTTATCTTCCCTTTTTGATTCTAGATGAAAGACCCATGGGCTTAGGACATTAAAAGCATATTGGGCCATTATTTCTATAGCATGTCTATGTAAACTAGCTTTTGGGGCTAAATTATCCTTGTCACTTCTCATATCTTATATAGGGCCTCACATCCATGCATATATGGTTAATGAACTTTCTTACTATGTTCCTATACTAATAGCTCATTAAGACATGTTAGGACCTAGAATCATAATCAAAAGCCCATGTCTAGATTCATAATCTTTTATTAACCCCTTTTCTTTATTCACTTGCCACTTAATTGGACTTAAGCATTAAAATGTCTCATTAAGCAAATATAGCCCAATTTTTATTTCATGTTTATGCATTAAGGCCATTAATGCTCCTCTAATTTCTTTCCATAATCTTGTGATAATTCCTTTTTACATCAAAAGACAATTTAATGCTAATATTAGTTAATTAAAAAATAATTTATTTCTCCTTTCCTCATTTTAACC
This sequence comes from Combretum micranthum, assembly GCA_024138025.1. Taxonomy (NCBI): domain Eukaryota; kingdom Viridiplantae; phylum Streptophyta; class Magnoliopsida; order Myrtales; family Combretaceae; genus Combretum; species Combretum micranthum. Next base: position 172,661 of record JAMXBD010001309.1, read on the forward strand.
AAGTCATGCTTGATCTTAAACATGATGAATTTGCCAATTTTTCCCATTATCACCCAATGCTATGGTAGTAAGATAACTCATATCATACTTAACTTATGCTTACTCAAGTTATAGGACAAAGTATTTTTATCTAACGGGGAATGGAATAACACAATTTGCAAATTCGGATCAAAATTCATCCTATAGAACCATGGCCTTAAAGTTACTCTAAATGGTGTGTTTTTGTTTTTAGGCCTTCCAATGGTTGATACAACATATATAGGTGTATATTAATTAAAACATCAATTTTTATTAAGTAAAACTTGTAACCATAGAAAAAATAAATTATGTAAATTTAGATTTCTTGGAGTTGCCCAAAATAATGAGTCTTATGGTTGAGTATGTGCAGATTTCTTATATTCTAAACATCCTAAGGGATTATATAATATATCTAGATGAAAAGGACTTAGAAAAGCATTACTTTTATAAGTCTAGTTATAAACGAAAGAAAATCAAGAGAAAAAAAGTCGGATCTCTTGAGTTTCCATAAAAATTGATCATATCCCTAAGTATGTATGGATCTTTGATCTTCTAGGCCTCCTAAGGTTATGTAACGCATCTAGGTCTAAAATGATCCAAAATAAATCATCTTAACTATTCATAAGAGATAAATTAAAAGAAACTAAAGAAAATAAATTCGAATCTTGAGAGATCCTACAAGAACATGTACCATAAACATGATATTACAAGATTTTTAATGTTCCAAACTTCATAGGTGGTTGTACAAGTTAAAATGGAGTTTTTGACTAAGGAAAACATTATTTTTAACTTCATATGTGATGGATCCAACCCTAGTATAGCTTGTACCACTAAAAATAGCATTTTGAAGAAGTTAGACCCATTTTTGGTGGCCTCAAGTTGGAACACGAATTTAAAAAGACACAGACCCACATTTTCCTTTGTTTTTCTAACATGAATGGTACCAAAAGTAGAGTTTGAGTATTTTTTACCTTGTGGATTGAGGAGTGATGGTGTTCACTCCCTCTTTAGGGTGTAGATCCGAACTTAAAAGCTGGTTAAAAGAGAGTTTTTAGCCAATAATAAAAGTTAGTTTTTACTAGAACTTGAATTCTTGGTGATTCTATCCAGATCCTTCTCTTTTTTAGCACAGGTTTTATTTTTCCATATAAGGGTTAAGGGTAAACTTTGTTTGTTTGTATGAAAAAGGGAAAAGGAGAGGAGGAGGACAAAAGAGAGATTGAAATAAAGAGAGAAAAGGGATATAGAAATGGGGCATATAGAGAGAGAGACACGGGGTGGAGGGGAGAGAGAGAGAAATGGAAGAAAGAGGCATGAGAAAGAGAGGGTGAGTGAGAGAAAAAAAGAGTCCCATTCCTTCTAAAAAAACATAATGTGATGTACTTTGAGGAGACCAGGCAATAAAGGGGAGCCTTGCAAGGAAGCTTGTCATGATGTTTAACTGTACAAAATATTATACTTTGGCATGAGGAGGTAGCTTGTAATTGATGGTTATCATAGGTGTAGTTGAATTTGTACAAATGTGTAGATAATTGTTAGATTGGCAAAAAGCAATTATTTGGTGTAAATGCCTTTGGTCATCTACGGTTTTGGCAAAGAAAAAAGATAGGATTTCCAAAATATTTGTTTCTTATTTACATGGGACAAACCAATTTATTATCTGATGAATATTTATGAATCGGAAGACAATTTTATTTATGAATTAAAGACATAAATATTGATACTGCATGGTGATACTAATCCAATACAGATAATTATTAAATCTAAATTTGGGTTTTCAAAATTACTAGATTACCTTTGTTAAGGGTCAAGCTATATTTTGAGTTTGTGTTTTTAAACTAAATTTTTAGCTCTAAAATTAATATTCAATAATAATGTTGTTGAGGTTAACCTTAGGATTTTGGTTCCTATTCTACAATATCGAAACAGTCTTTGTTCGTTCTTAAGTCTTGTCAGATGAATTTCGAGTTTTCAATATCTGTTCAAGTCACTATCTGATATTTTTAAGATCTTGTACCTATAAAGGAACGCTATGGTGCGACCTAACATAATATAATAAAGATTTATCTAGAACAGAAAATTCTGGGATTTTACATTTGCAGCTGCCATGTCTAACTTCTTAAAGAAGAGAATCGGAATGGGAATGGGAAAGGGAATGGACATGACATCTCCTTCATTTAATTCACTTGATGGGGTGTTGATTTAATCATTAGCACATATAAGGTTATATTATTATTATTATTATTATTATATAGGGTAGTTAATTATAACTTCTAGATCATATTTATATGCAAGATGAATTAAATATATTTATACATATCATTAAACATCTATTACATGATATGCTTGTATAATATGGTATATACATTAAGATATATTATGTACTTACTTAAATACCCGACCCACTAAATCCCGAGATTTATTGTACCGAGTCTCCAATCGCTATAATAATTTTTCATATTATATATAAGGTTGTCCTAAAACTAACGGTTTATGAGAATTGTTTAATTAAGTCTACCAAAACTTTATAAACAATTTTTGAGCGAAGAAGATTGCTTACAAAAGCAATCTATACATATACACATCATAATTACAAAGATTAGTGTCGATATAAGACAGTACAAAATTACAAGTTGTTCTTGGTACAAAAATAAACTAAAGAGACTTTAAAGTCTTTTACAACTTAGGCTTATTTAACAAGTCTCATATATAGAGAAATATGTTTTAAAACAAAAGCTTCTCCCAAAACCAAGGGCATTCGAGTCCACTCGTCCATGAACCTCTCAAAATCTGACCGTATCCCAGATTATCATATAAATCATCTTCAATACCTGCAACGCAGCAAAGTGAGCCAAAGGTCCACTACACAGTAACAATACAAAAAATGAAATGTCAAGCGAACTTAATTCTAATGCAATGCATCAACGATTAAGTCATTATCTTGCTAAATTTTCTTTTAACAAAACAACAATGGGGTATTCAAACGCCGAGATCACGCTTTAGGAATTTAGAAGTCTTGAGTAACATCAGCTGCTCAAGGAGTTGATATAAATAGTCTGAATACTTATATCTCCTATATCTATTCCATAAAGAACATAGTTTCATCTAGGGTTCAAAGCCATTGCCCGACTCTACTTAAACTCAGTTCACAACACGAATCTAGTTCACAAGTCCCCCTAAACTTTGAACTAAACCATAGTATTTCCTCCTAAGTTTAAGTAAACGTCACTCAAATACTATTCTCCCCATCAGTTACCCGCTTAACCATAAATAAATCGCTATTGCATCATAGCGTACCATTGCATCATGACTTAGGTTAAAGTGCCTAACTAACATGTCATTGCATCATGATAGGTTTGCTGCTCCTCAAACTAGATTAAGCAGCGTAATAAACATCCAGTTCATTAAAGTATTAAGTTGACTTGAATTAAGTCAAATTTAGTAATGCCTATTTCTAACATACAACAAACAAGCTACTGCATTCCTACCCAGTAGGGTATCACTATATCCACTCAGAGGGAAATAAATGAAGAATCTTTTAATTGAAATAAAAAAATATCAAAACAAATCAATAATCGAATGTAGAACTGCACACAAATACAATTCTAAGTTAATACAAAGAGATTTAATGAACTTACCAAATACCTCTAATACTTGATTCATACATAAACTGTTTATAAACTTATAGATTTCATTAGAAGACCATATATAAAGTAAAGGAAGGACAATTGAAGAAGTTTGAAATTGTAAAAACTCAAGATCGCAGGCAATTTACACAGCAAATTTGAGCTCTAAACGCCGGCAACGTTGGAACGTACATTCGGCGGCGTTAAGGTCGGCATGTCTTAAAATCAGTTCTGTTCGCATTCAACACGATTAAGTCCAGCAACGTTGAAGCCTTAGTGGTTGGTTTATGATTTGAAATGAACGCTGGACAATTTCTTCAAAAGCCAGTGGCATTAAGTAGCGTTTAGAAAAATCGATTCTGATCACATTCAACATCGCCTCTACGCCAGCGACATTGAAGTAGCAGATGCCAACGTAAATGTAAAAAATAGACCTTTGAAAAGTTTTTGTTTCTCCTGTTTTGCACTTTGCAAATTTGTAACATAAAGTACTTTTAATCCTTCTTCAAACACATATCTAGCTTCATATACTATCTTCTATCTACATTAACTACTCCTAACAACATTGACCATCATTTTGACACATCAAACATAACTTTAGTTCACTTCATCACATGAATTCATTATACTCCAACACTAATACTTATACACAAACCATAATTTAATCACAACACAACTCAAACACTTCTAACAATATGTCTACACTTCAAAGCCACCAAACCCTCTCCTACTCTTTACCTTAAACTTAACTACTCAACTTCAACATCAAGCTTTGCCATCAAATATTACTACTTCTATAACATATGTAACAAGTTAAATATCATCAAAACTCATCCTAACATTCATTAACATATAAGAACATTCAAATTCATATACAACTTCAAACTTACCAAACATGCCTAATACATTCAAAGCATAAAGAAAGAGTTAACAAGGACTTACATGAACAAGGCTTTGCTTATAGAGACTCTTGGTCCTTGGATGTATATTTCACTAAGGGTTTTGGGCTAGCTTAGATAGAGAGAAAATGAAGAACAAAGGAAACAAAGAAAGAAAGAAAAGAAAATTCTGGATGGAAAGAGGAGTTGCCTGAAATGGAGTCTTTTTCATCAATTTATAGGTTCAAACTTATCCTAAACTTGACTTTATGGGTACTTAATGGATTGGGTTGCAATTTGGCTTAATTTGGGCTCATTTTGAGGCTTAAAAAATGATTAAAACATGGGCCAAACTTGTTAAAATTTTGCCATAGCTTTAGGAATTTCCCAAAACTTATTTTGATACAAATAAACTTATCATATACAAATTAATATATAAAAGAAACCAACATTAATTATGCTATACACACATTAATACATATAGAACCATAGCCTTAATAACATAATATTAATTCATATTTACTACTAATACAAATTTCATGCTAACAAGAATATAAACATAATTCAAATTCCATTTTCATACACTCATTTCATACACCAAATGCACTTTTAAACTTATTATTTAGAATTAATATTATATTTATATGGAACTTAAGTTATTAATTGGGTTAAGTTATTTCATCCTTCCCTCCTTTAGGAAGTTTCGTCCCCAAAACTTAACTTACCTCAAATTTCAAAAAGTTCAGGTACTTCTATCTCATCACACTTTCTACTTCCCAAACCACTTCTCTCTCAAATTGATTGCTCCATTGAACTTTTATCATTGGTATCACTTTGTTTCTTAATTCTTTGTCCATTCTGCCCAAAATTTTGATCGGTTTCTCTTCTGTCAAATCTGGTAATATTTCTAGTTGGTTTGTATCCAATATCATGTCAGGATCTATTATACATTTTCTAAGCTGAGATACATGAAAAACGTCATGAACACCCGCTAAGCTTGGAGCTAGAGCTAATTTGTAAGTTACCGGTCCTATTCGTTCCAGAATTTCATAGGGTCCGATATATCTTGGATTCAATTTGCTTCTCACTCTAAATCTGAAAACACCCTTCATCAGTGATACTTTAAGGAATACATGATCGCCCATCTCAAATTCTAAAGGTCTTCTTCTCTTATCAGCATAATTTTTGTATCGATCTTTTGCTGCTTTTAATCTCTACTTGATCATTTGAACCTTGTCGATTGCTTGTTGCACCAGATATGAACCAATTAATGCTTTTTCGCCCACTTCGTCCCAATGCAAAGGAGATCCACATTTTCTCTCATATAAAGCTTCATATGGGGCCATCTGTATCGCTGTTTGGTAACTATTGTTATAAGCGAACTCAACTTGAGGTAAATGCTCATCCCAATTCTTTCCAAAGTCTAAAGCACAAACTCGAAGCACATCCTCAAGAATATGTATCATCCTTTCTTATTGACCATCGATTTATGGATGAAATGCCATGCTAAATTGTAATTTCGTTCCAAGAGCTTCATGAAGACTTCACTAAAATCGACTGACAAATCTCGTATCCTTGTCAGAAGTGATGGTCACAAATACACCGTGTAGCCGCACTATCTCTCGGATATAAATCTGAGGCAACTGTTCGAGCGAACACACAACTCTTAGTGGAATAAAATGAGCTGATTTTGTTAATCAATCAACAATAATCCAAACCATCTCATTCTTGGTTATTGTCCTCGATAGAGCCGTCACAAAATCTATTGTAATTTCATCCCATTTCCATTCTGGAATCCTCAATGGTTGCAATTCTCCTCTAGGCCATTGATGCTCGATTTTCACTTGTTGACACACTAAACACTTAGAAACAAATCTTGTAATATCCTTCTTCATTCCTTTCCACCAAAATTGTTGCTTTAAATCTTGATACATCTTTGTATTTCCAGAGTGAATTGAACATGAGGAGGAATGAGCTTCTTTCATAATTTGTTTTCTCAATTCACAGATTTCAGGTACATAAATTCTATCCTTGAACCTTATAACACCGTCATGATCAATTCTCATATCTTTTCTCTTTCCTTCACTTATCTCACTTCTCAATCTTTGGCTTTCTCGCTCTTCTTTTTGTCATTGTTTGATCTTATCAAGAATCGTCGGTTGCACAGTTAAGCTCACTAACAATACTTCAACTTTTCTAGTGTTATTTCAATATCCATTTTCTGAAGGTCTTCTTGCAATTCTTTTTGGCTTGTGATCATAGTTGCTACATTCGATTATTTCTTTCTACTCGGTGCATCAGCCATTACATTGGCTTTTCTTAGGTGGTGCAAAATCTCAACCTCGTAATCCTTGATTAACTCCAACCATCTTCGCTATCGCATATTCAGTTCTTTTTGGGTAAAAACGTATTTAAAACTCTTGTGATCGGTGAATATCTTACACCTTTCACTAAATAAGTAATGTTTCCAAAGCTTCAATGCTAGTATCACTATAGTAAGTTCCAGATCATGAATTAGATAATTTTTTTCGTGAGGCTTCAATTGTCTAGAGGCATAAGCAATTACTAGCTCATCTTGTATCAAAATGCATCCTAGTCCTTGAAGTGAAGCATCGCTGTAAATTACAAATTCCTTTCCATTGACTGGAAATGCTAAAATCGGTGCATAAATTAACCGATCCTTTTAACTCCTGAAAACTTCGATCACAATCTTCACCCCATTTAAACTTCACATATTTCCTTGTCAACTTGGTTAATGGTGAAGCAATTTTGGAAAATACTTGGACAAATCTTCATAATAACTTGCCAAACCTAGAAAACTTCATACTTCCATAACATGTGTAGGTTGTGGCCACTCTAAAACCGCTTTAATCTTCTCCATATCAACAAATATTCCTTCTTTGGTAATAATATGACCTAGGAAAGCAACTTCCCTCAACCAAAATTTGCACTTGTTAAATTTTGCATGAAGCTTCCGTTCTCTAACCTTTGTAAGAGAAGTTTCAAATGCTTCTCATGTCCTTCCTCATCCTTTGAATACACTAATATGTCATCAATGAAAATGATTACAAAGTGATCCAGATAGTCCTTGAACACCCTATTCATTAGATCCATAAAGACTGTTAGGGCATTGTTAAACCGAAAGGCATAACCATAAACTATCTTGTTCGGAAAGCTATCTTCGAAATATCTTATGGTTAATCCTGAGTTGATGGTATCCGGATCTCAAATCTATTTTGGAAAATAATGCAGCATCTCTCAATTGATCAAATAAGTCATCAATTCGAGGAAGAGGGTACTTGTTCTTGATCGTAACCTGATTTAGCTCTCTATAGTCCACACACAGTCTTAAGCTTCCATCCTTTTTCTTCATGAATAGCACTGGAGTACCCCAAGGAGAGATACTCGGACGTATAAATGCCAAGTTATGTAATTCTACTAACTGACTTTTCAACTCTTTCAATTCTGTATTAGCCATTCGATATGGAGCTTTAGATATCGTGATGTCCCTGGTATCAAGTCAATACCAAACTCAATCTCTGTATCAGGTGGTAGACCTGGTAATTCTTCAGGAAAAACATCGATAAATTCTTCGGAAAAACTCAATCTCCGTATCAACTCTGAGCTCTTCACTACCAATCTTCATTCCCACATTATTCTCCCACAACTCCATTGTATACATGCTCTTAGTTCTCTTCATCTCTAAAACATACAACAATTTCCCATTCTCCAATTCAAAACTCATCTCCGCCTTACTACAATCCATTGTAGCTTTATAAAGGTTTAACCAATTCAATTCAATAATAACATCAAAATCAACCAAAGGCAGAACAAACATATCTATAGGCATGCTTTTATCATAAATCACAGCATCAACGTTTCTACAAACACATGGTTCTTTTGATTGCATACCAAAAGGATTATTAATATTCATGATTCTATCATACAGCACTTCAGAAGACAAACCACACTCATTCACAAAACTTTCAGCAATACATGCATGAGTGGCATTAGTATCAATCAAAGCATATGCAAGATGATTTGCAATATGTATAGTACCTGTTAGTGTATCAACTGTAAGAGCTCTCTCATATTGTTGTAAAGCAAACACTCGAGCCGCTAACATTCCTTTTCCAAAATTTGGTCCATCATTCTTAGTTTTTTGTTTACAATTAGCTACATGATGTCCTCTCTGTTGACAGTGAGCACAGAAAATAGGCTTCAATTTTGGATCAGGACACTCATAAGCTTTATGACCTACTTTCCCACATGCAAAGCATGCTCTAGGAGTCCATTTACACTAAACTGATTCATGGGGTACAAAACATATAGGGCACCCCTTATCATATGGAATGGAAGAAATAGGAGTCTTTGTCACTTGTCCCAAACTTCGTTCTTCCCCACAAATGGTCGCTTACCCTTGTTAACATTACCAAGTCTTGAATAAGGAGTGTATGAGGTAACTGATCTCTTGCCCATAAATGTAGCCCGTCTATCTCTCTTAGCTTTATTCTCATTTATAATTTGTTTCACTAACTTCGCTTGACTATCGCTTCAGACAGTGTCGATAACTGAAACTTCTTGACCTAACTCTTAATTTCCATGTTCAAGCCATCTTGGAACTTTTGAACCTTCATACTTTCATCGTTGTAACCAGTGCCAGCGAATCTAAGCAACCTACAATACTCTACATGATATTCTTTAACAGTCTTATTCCCTTGCCTCAAATTCAGCCAACTCGACATCATTTGCTCTCTCACTATAGATGGAATGTACTACAAGAAAAAGGTTTCCTTGAATCTATTCCATGGTATTGGTCTTGCATTTCCTTCACTGTTCAATCTCCACCAATTATATGCATCTCCCTTCAGCATATATATTGGCAAATCAACTTTTCTATGCCCGGGTATTTCACAAGCTGCAAATGCTTTTTCAAGCTCTACTATCCAACCTTCAGTTCTAGTAGGGTCCAAAGCAGTTCCATCAAAATCAGTACCAATCTAACAAAGTCATGCAACTTGACTTGATCATTCCGGTCTTCCACTTGTACATGTTGTTCTTGTCTCGTAGTAGGTGGATTATATTGTTGCATAAATTGTTGTTGTTGTTGATACATCATTTACTGATACTATTGAACAATTGCAAACATATCCCGAAACATAGTAAACATATTATTTGGATCTCCCGTAGGCATCTGAGGCATAGCTGGATATGCAGGCATTTGAGGAGGCTATGGATTTGGTAGAGTAGAAGTTGAAGCTGGTGATGGAGCCGAAGTAAAAGCTGGAATACTAGCTGATGTAAAAGCTGAGATAATAGACTGAGAAAGAGGTGGTATACCCTTTCTTTCTAAAGACTGTCGAATCACTCTCCTTGACCTATCTATCTTTAAACAAACATACAACATATATATGACATATAATAATTTTGTATTGTCAAATCAACATCAAAATAATTACTAAATAAATCAAACATTCAAACAAAACACACAATTCAAGCAAGTCCTATACTTATCTGACTAAACTCACCGCATCTAAGGTCAAGTTACTCCTACTTAACCAAAAAATTTCATAAACGTGACTCTGATACCATTTGTAAAGCCTCGACCTACTAAATCACGAGATTTAATGTACCAAGTCTCTATCAGTTTACGAGAATTGTTTGATTAAGTCTACCAAAACTTTATGTAACAAGTCTCATATACAAAGAAATATGTTTTAAAACAAAAGCTTCTCCCAAAACCAAGAGCATTCAAGTCCTACTCATCCCACTCGTCCATGAACCTCTCAAAATCTGACCCGTATCCTATATTATCATACAAATCATCTTCAATACCTACAACGCAGCAAAAGTTAGCCAAAGGTCCAGTACGTAGTAGCTTGTTTGTTGTATGCTAGGAATAAGCATTACTAAATTTGACTCAATTCAAGTCAACTTAATACTTTGATGAATTGGATGTCTATTACGCTGTTTAATCTAGTTCGAGGAGTAAAAAACCTGTCATGATGTAATGACATGTTAGTTAGGTTCTTTAACATAAGTTATGATGCAATGACTTTACCATAATGCAATGGTATGCTATGATGCAATAGCGATTCGTTTATGGTTAAGTGGGTAGCTGATAGGGAGATTAGTATCTGAGTAACGTTTGCTTAAACTTAGGAGGAAATACCATGGTTTAGTTCAAAGTTTGTGGGGATTTGTGAACTAGATTCATGTTGTGGACTAAATTTAAGTAGAGTCGAGCAACGGCTTTGAACCCTAGATGAAGCTATTTTCTTTATGGAATAGATATAGATGATATAAGTATTCGGACTGCTTATATCAAACCCCAGGACCCCTAAATTCCTAGAGCATGATCCCGGGGTTTGAATACCCTACTGTTGTTTTGTTAAAAGGAAATTTAACAAGATAATGATTTAATCGTTGATGCATTGTGTTGGAATTATTCTAATATGATTTTCTAATGACAAAAGATGAAAAATTGATATATTTGTTTAAGGTTTCATCTATATATATCTTATTAGTTTCGAATATGTTTAATATTATTTGGAATATTATTTGGTTTTCCATAGTTCAGAATCTTCATTTTGATGATAGTTATATAGATAGAAGCAAGTTCAGAATCTTCATCTTAAACGAAAATAAAGCATGATCAAGTTTTATTAAAGTCAGAAGGAAAATCAGAAGTTATGCTTAAGCTTTGATGATGTTAGTCAGAAGTTTCTTTAGAACCTTAGGAAATGAAAAATAAGTTTTTGGAAGTGAGAAATACGTTAGTCAGAAGATGTTTAAGAACCTTCAGCAATGAAAAATAAGTCTGTCAGAAGTTATTTCAGAACCTTCAAAATGAGTTAATCGAAGGAATTTTTCTGAAGAATGCTCCAGAACTTATTTCAGAAGTTTTGATTGACATAAATATTTCTTGATTTATTTTTTATGGAATTCGAATTATTTTCAAAGTCAAGTATATTTTGGAAAATATACTTGATGTGTTCCACAAAAGTTGGATAATATTTTTGGGACTTATTACATTAAGTATATGTGAAGAATATTTATTTTGCGAAATGTTGGAATTATTTTACAAAAATGATTAAAGATATTTTCCAGGATTATTTTGATAAGGATATGGGTGAAAAATAGAAAGTTATCCTAGAAGATTTCATTGTTAGTCAAAGAGATATATTTATTAAATACGGTAATTTATCCATTCCTCTTTTCGTGGGATATTATCTGATTTGTTTTTCAGTTATGGATATCACGAAAATATCTTAGCAAACATATCTCCAACAGAAGGTTTATCTATAATATCACGGCAACAGAAGATATTACTCCAACAGATTCGGTTTTTGATTTCCATATTATATTCAAGAATATCTCGATTGGAAAAATTCAAAACAGTAGAATATCTCTTTCGAAACAGAAACTTCTAGCCGTTAGAATGATATTCTTTAGCAAAGGAGACGTTATGAATATGTATATAAATATCAGAACCTCCAGCTGAAGATATAAGCAAGCATTCAGAACGTGATACAGAAGATATAAGTAACAATCCATATTGAATTATTCAGTCTTCATTTTTTGTGAGAAAGAGAGCTTGGTCATTGTGATTTAAAGTGTAGAGATATAATATTTGTTCTCTTGTTTTAGTTTCATTTTGTGTGAGAATTGTAAATCCATCACTGAAGTTGAGTGGTTAGCTTTTGTAGAAGCTTGTGAGACTCATCAGTGAGACTAGACCTTTGAGAGGTTGATTTGTGACTTTTTATTTGAATAGTGGAACACAACTGGTAAAGACAACCAGGATCCCGGCATAGAGCTGGAAGAGTGGACTGACGCACAAGGTGGAACCACTATAAATCTTTTGCCTGATCTTCTTATCCCTTCTCTATTTATATTTCAGCAATTTATTTTATAGCAGTTTAGTTGTTCATATCGTTCTCGTTTCTTAAAATCAAAGGGGATTGTTTTTACAAAGAAAAAATCTTTAATTTTTGACATAATCAATTCAACCCCCTTTCTTGATTATTTTCAGGACCAACACATTGCATTAGAACTAAGTTCGCTTGACATTTCATTTTTATATTTGTTACTACATACTGGGTCTTTGGCTCACTTTTGCTGCGTTGCAGGTATTGAAGATGATTTGTATGATGATTTGGGATACGGGTCAAATTTTGAGAGGTTCATGAACGAGTGGGACGAGAATGCCCTTGGTTTTAGGAGAAGCTTTTGTTTCAAAACATATCTCTCTGTGTATGAGACTTGTTAAATAAGCCTAAGTTGTAAAAACTTTAAAGTCTCTTTAGTTTATTTTTGAACCAAGAACAACTTGTAATTTTGTACTATCTTATATTGACACTAATCTTTGTAATTATGATGTGTATATATATAGATTGCTTTTGTTAGCAATCCTCATTTGTTCATAATTGTTTATAAAGTTTTGGTAGACTTAATCAAACAATTCTTATAAACTGTTAGTTTTAGGACAACCTTACATATAATATGAAATTATTATATGTGGCTGGGGACAATACACTAAATCTCGAGATTTAGTAAGTTGGGTCTTTACACTTACATAATATTTGTTACGCTTAATTGATATTTTACATATGTTTTTATATATATATGTACATTATATATATTGATAGTCTATAGAATTGTATAAAATTTATATTTTAATGTCGATATATAATCTAAATGTTAAGTTACATTTACATAACAAGTTTATAGGACTTGTATTTTGTATTACACATACGAATGTATATATAAATGTCCATTTAATGTTTTATAAACCATTATAACACATAAAAGATGTAATAACCCAAATTCATAAAATTCAGAAATAATAATCATTAAGAAAATAATGTAAAATTATTGAAAAAGTTTTAAGAAAAGTCATGGAAGATATTTCAAATTTCTCGCGTTTTAAATATATTGAAATTTTAATAATTTGATGATTGTTCACAAATTATGAATTATTATGTTTTGAGATAAAATTCTATAAAAATAATAAGGACGAAATTAATATAATATATATATATATGTATATCCAAATGAATGGAAATGAGATTCAAGTTATAGTAACAATGACCAAAGTTATAAAACAAAACATTAAGGATAATTAAAGAAATGAATGATGAATAAATAATAATAAAGGAATGGTACTAAATTTGCATAACTTGAATATTAAGACGTTTTGTGGAAATAACATTGTTTGACCAAACCCCAAATTAATATAGCAAGAAAGTATAACTTAAGTAAAAATATTAGATGGATTAGATAATAGATATAGAAATATGAGATATTAACACAATAAATAATGGATTTTTCAATAATCTAGAATTGGAATGAAAGTGGAAACAATATCAAATTTCAATCTAAATTAATTGGAATAAAACAATGAAAAATGAGTGCGAGAATAAAATCTTAAAACGATCAAAAGCCTTTGAATCATAAAAACTAAAGTTAATTTGTTGTCAACTACTAATGGATGATTAATCTTGAAGTTGATTAGGGTGTAATTAATAATTGAGTTTAAAAAGTTTAATTAAAATAAGTAATGTGAATTATGAGTTATAAATGGATAGATTGACATGATAAATTAGTAAATAAACTTATTTGAAATTGAGATTTTGAATACTCTTTTTCAATCTTCTATTTACTTCAATTATCTATTTCATGAACCAAATTTCTTAAATCTCTTTTAGTTGACAAATTTGAACTCTATTTCTTTTAATTTGTTTGATTACTTTGATTATTTTACTATCAAACCAAACTTCACTATTTTATCAACTAATTTTAATTTGAATATCCATTTTTCTTGATCTATAAATTATCTAAGATTTTATTAAACTTGATATTTAGATTTCTAAAATACTTAAAGGTAGTCTCTATAATCTAAATTCTATACTTTCAATTTTCATGAATTTTGAGATTACCTACTTATCTAAAAATATTAGTTTCTAAGCTCAAATTTAACCAAATATCGATTCTACAAAATTGAATTTCGAAACTTTTAAGTTATTGATATTACTTATTTATATTCTAAAATCTTCTTCTAATTATTTTTAAAGCTCAATATAATGATCTGACAAGTTTAAATCAAGGTCATTAATCCTTAATTAGCCTTCTTCTTATCCTATCCAACCCTCCTCTCTCTCCTCTTAGCTGCTACTCCTCTTCTTTCTTTCTTTCTTATTTTGTTCCCTTATTTTTTTCTTCTTTCTTCATCTTCTCTTCTTATCTCTCAATTCCATTAACAAATCTCAATTCTAAGAAGTCTTTAAGAGAGATTAAAGCTAGGAAGGAAGTGAGGAAGCGAGGAATATGCTAGAGGAAGCTTCATTAACCTTGTAGTAGTGGTTGTGATGAAGAAAAGGAAATTGAAAATTCATCAACCATGTGAGTATGATGCTATCTCTTGTTTTTTTTTTTTATTGTTGTGATTGTAGTTATATGATAAATTAATGTTAGTTATGAGTAAAGCTTGAGTAGAAACTTGTAAACTTATGATATATGAGTATATGCCAGAACTTAAGCTTGAGTGAGTATGTCTGGATCAAAGGAATTGATGATATGAATTGATTAAATGAGAAGAAGAAATATGAGTAGAAGTGTCATAGGTTATATTGTTGAGTTAATATGGTGTTGGGAATGGTGTTTGATGATTAAATCATGTAGACAAGTGGCTTGAAGAGGTAAAAGAAGAACAGAGGATACATTTTTGGGCTGGCACGTCCCTCACCATGGGCCGTGGCAGGGGGCGTGGTAGCTACTGTGCCCCATTGTTGGGCCATCATTGGGTGGTGGCAAGGGGTGTGGTGGCTAGGGATGCAACGGGGGCGGATTCGGGATAGGTTTTTTGAAACCTAAACCCGACCAGAGTCCTTAATGGGTGTCCCAAAACCCGAGAAAAAACCCTATCGGGTTTTTTTGTCAATCCCAAACCGAACCCGCTAGGATTTAAGGAACTCATAACCTGACCCAACCCGACGCGACTCGACTCCGAGATTTTTAATTTTTTTCTTTAAAAAAAATAAAAAGAAAGAAATTTTGTTTTAAGTTATTAATGATACAAACACTTATATTGAAAGAATGAAGTTTAGAAAATAATATCATATAAAATGATGCAAACACTTCATTTCTACTTACTTTCACATACATATAATATAAATGGGATCCTTGCTTTAATAACTTAATATTTTTAATTTTTTAATATTTTGAATATATACTGGGTCGGGTTTTTCCAACGGGTTACATAATAAACCCAAAACCCAACCCTATAACTTATCGGGTTTTTTTTTTTTAATCCCAAAACCCTATAGGGTTTGACCTTATAGGGTTTTTAGCGGGTTGGGCAGTCGGGTACCCTATAACGACCCGCCCCGCTTGCATCCCTAGTGGTGGCCTCTGCCCACTTTCCAATTTCCACATGCTCTTTGATATAGGGCATAGTGAGGGGCGTGGTGATCACCACCACCCTTGGCACGGCCCGTATGGATCCAAAACTCCTTTGTTCTTCTTTCCTTTGTCAAGTTAACATGATTTCATCATCCAAACCCGGATTAAAGTGATTTCAAATTCTATGAAAAGCTTAGAAAGAATCCTATAATTGTTATGTCGTAAGTTCTAGGAAACTCTAGGAATAACAAAGCTTAAAATGGAATTGTTTCATTAGTTGTGTATAAGAAGTTAAGCTTAATAATATCATAATTTCTTTAAGACCATTAGACTAAGGAGTTGATATAACAAGTTTAGAATTATTAGACATAAAATGAACTTAGTTAACAAATCTAAGTCTCAATTGGCTTAATCTAATTTAGTAACAAAATGAGACTTAAAATAGTCTATGCATATCAAATGAATCCAAGTTCATGAATAAATATTTGCTTTTGTGTTGTATTCTCTTCATTAGCCTTTAGCCAACTTTCTATTCTTGTTTGGATTTCATATGAAGGATGATGATCTGGTGATGATGATAATGTTGTGGATGATATGATGATTGATGGGGATGGTGCTTTGGTCTTCCTAGAGAATTGTTAAGGATTAGCTTGGATGCCAGGTGGGTAACAACAATCTCATCACATTGCTTGTTTTTGTATTATAGTTGTACTTAAGTTAATATTAATATAACCGATTATGCATGGGGTTGGGGATTTGTTTGCTATTTGATGATTGAATTGAGTGATAACCTTTGTGTTGTGTGAATTGTGCATTATGAATTGTTGAGTGTTTGAAATTTATATGGTCATTAACTAATATTATATAAATCTTAGTTGACCCTAAATGAATTGGTCATGCATTGTATCACATCACATTTGCATTGGTCGAGGTTCACATCATGTATTAATATTCTGATTCTATAGTAGTGCATGTTGGGACCAGTAGGTCTGCTTGTTGGCTACTAGTAGGGTTGTTGACTTCGTGGGAACTAAGCAGGCACCGAAGGACGTCGCTAGTGTCGGAGTCGATTGAAGGGATTAATACTTAGGGAAGGTTTGGTGGTTCTAAGGAAGTGGCATTCTCCAAAAGACTACTTGTGTCCTGTGGAGCTATGGTATAGGCTATTCCCTTAGGCGGGATAGGTGAGGAGATGGGACTTAAAAAGAAACTTGAATTGGTGAAGCAAATGTTTTGGTTCTATGCACAAAATTATTTCAAAAAGACGTCCCTCTACTCCTTTGTCTTGTCTAGGAGTAGATAGAGGCTAATGCTTCAATAAAATGAGTTTCAAAAAAATCCTCCATCCTTAGCTAATATTCAAGGAGAAGTTGAGGTTTATTTTCAATAAAAAGTATCTATAAATGAAATCCTCCTCCTTAGCGATATCTAAAGGGTCGTTGACGGTTATATCTATGTATAAAAAATGATTTTTGTACGAAAGAAAGAAATGAGCTGAAGGCTCAAGTTGAGTATGCACCCCTTCCTTAGTTCATAGTTCTCCTAGGAGTGAATGGCCTATATTTAATCCTTCAACCCCTAAGAGAGGGCGTAAATCTCCATTAGTTTGAATTCCGGTCATCTAAACTGTGCATATTACATTGTTGAGTGAGCATTACATATGTTTGTTAAATAAAACTTGTTTGACTTTTGATTGTGTTGTGATTTGATTTTGTTATCTACTGAGCTATGTTTGAGCTCACATCCCTACAGTATTGTTTCAAGAATAGCTGAGGCTCTGGTTTGGGGATAGATCAATGTGGAGAAGAACCTTTGAAGATAGAAGACAAGTTTGAAATGAGAAATAGATAGATGATATAGTTTGTTAAGATTATATCTCTTGAATAATATAAGCTTTGTTTATGGATTAGAAATGTAATGTTATAGTTTCAAGTTGGAAAAAAATATTGATGCTTTATTCTATTTTACTATTTGGTAGGAGATACCGACTCCATGCGGTTCTGATGGACTATAGAAAATCGGATTTCCTTTATTTATAACAAATATAATTTCATATTAGATATTTACACAATAATTATTCAGATAGAGCCTTGCAAACTCTAACATGCAAGACAGTTCTCATATTACGGGTGCACACGTAATATGATAACTTTAGGTTATCAGTCTAGGCTAGTTTTTAGGGTGTGACAAAAGAAAAATTTATAATATATTATATATGTTATACATCAATTTATATTTACTAAGATATGTTTGAAGTTATACTCAAATTTGATATCACATACCAATTTATATATATGTATATATGTATTACCATTATTATTATTGTTGTTAACATTTCCTCTTATATTTTATAACTATTAATATGATAATTATACTAATGAAATGTTTTTTTTTTTATAATAGTAATACTGCTACTATAATATCATAACATGACATATAATTACATAATATAGTACTTGTTAGTATGTGTTATAAAAATTATTATAATATTATATTATTTGTTATATTACATTAGATGTTATAATGGCTCATCGTTACAATATCGCAATAATAGTATTTTGTTATATTAATGTTATTGTGATACGATAATCATACCTTCTTTTTATCATATATTATAATCATGATGTTAAATTTTAAGGGTACTTATTATAATATCCATTAATATTATGAAATTAACTATATATAAATATAAATTATATAGTAAAATTACAAGTCGATAAGTTATCATGATTAATATAATATTAGTGACATAATAAATATGGTCATATATAATTGATATTGTTAACTTGTCAAAAATTGTTTTAATATGTGGATCAAGTGTTGCATTATTTATTATATGAAAAAAATAATCGTATTTATTATTTACTAGAATGTGTTCAAGTTAATATTGTTGATCACAATATACTATTGATACTAGTAATATTATTACCACTATTTTTGCAAATTATAGTAATAGTATGCCATACACTTACATAGATATCATGAATCATGTACCCAATATAATCACATTAATAATATAAAATAATTTTATGGGTATAATAATTTAGAACTTCTAAATTATATTTTATTATAATTACTTCTTTTATGTTTTGGATATTTTCTTATATAATAATTATTTACATGATATGATAACTTCCAAGAGAGATTAAGGAGGTGATGCTGTTGGCTTTTTCAAGAGGTTTCTTCTTTAGAAGCTACTTCTAAGAGAAGTTACTTCTGTAAGATGATATTTCTTTTATGAATAACTTCTTTAAGGAGGTACCTAGATAGCTTCTTTAAAGGGTTACCATCATTTTTAATTATAAGTTTAAAAGAAAATATTTATTTGCACGACTGTTTTGGAGATTTATTTGCTAGATGTTATTTAACTCTACGTGTTTGATGAATCGAGAGTTTAAATGATGATATATTTATTTATCTTTATTTATCGATGTTGAGGTTTTGCATGGTGATTAACACAGTGCGATTCTTATTTAAGAACTTTCGGGCTTGTTTATTATTCTTCTATTTATATTTCAAAATTGATCGATAGTTCTTTCAAATATACTAGAGCCTTAATATTTTCCTCACTAATTCTTTGATTTATCATCGATCATTGACTGTGAAAATTTACAACAAATTGTATCTCAAAATTTTATTGATGACAATTCTAGCTCTTAAACTACGATTAAACTATTTGTATTTTAATATTCTTAATTCTTAAAAGAAAGAAAGGAAAGGAAAAAGAAAAGAAAAAAATATGTAGCAATATTTGCTACTTTTCTTAAAGCCTTTTAAAAAATTTTACCTTATATACTTGGTGATTATCATATTCAGGTTATGTAAATTAGGGTGTTCATAGTATGGTCAAAGCAGACAATATCTTGGTGAGTAGAGTTTCGAGATGTTACAAATTGAAAGAAAGTCTTTAGCTTGTTTAAGTAGCCATGCTCCTACTCTCAATTGTTTTAGGGATGTAATTTTTCAATCTTGTTTCTTTTTTTTTTTTCTTATTAATAAACTCATAGATCACTATTACAATAGTTTGTTAATTCCATTAAGTATATGTTATTAATAACTAATATTGTTAAAATCTACTTCAACTATCATCTATCAACAAGTAATCTTGTATCCAAATAGGGCTACAAACGAGCTAAGCTATTCGCGAGCTACTCAAGCTCGGCTCGACTCTACCTAAGCTCGATTAGTTTACAAGTCGATCCCAGCCCAAGGTAATGCCTGTTTATCTAAACGAACCAAGCTTGAGCTTTGGTTTAAGCTCGTGAGCCAACTCATGAATAAGCTCGTTTAGGCTCGAGAACAGCTTGCGACTAAGCTTGTTAATAAGCTCATTAGCAGATTTATAAATTATATGCATGATATATTATCTATAACTACATAATAAAAACGATAAAAACTTATTTATATTTAATAATTATGTACATATATTATAGCAACACTTATATTTATACATATATTATATTTTAAGTTTAAAAAAAATAGAAAACAAGGTCTTTAAATGAGTCGAGTTCGAATTTAAATTTTAGGCTTGATAAAAAGCTTAGCTCGGCTCGGCTCTGCTCCGCTCAAGCTCGTTTAATAAACGAGCCTAGCTCGAGCCTCAATTTCAAGCTTGATAAAAAGCTCAGCTCAAGCTTACTAAATTTTAAATTAGCCAAACCCGAATCTTTAAAAGCTTGGCTCGACTCGTTTACATTCTTATATCCAAATAAGCTTCCTCCTCATTCTTGTACTGTGCCACTATGTTGTATCAATATATACATGCATATTAAATTGTTCATTATTTTGCTAACTTAATGTTTCAATTTAGTTTTTCAATTTTTTTTTTTTCTTGGGGAAAGTAGTCACGTAGGAATTTAGGAGAGTACTTTTTTTTTTTTTTTTTTTTTTCTTTTTAAAGATTCGAGTGTTTAAGGTTTAACTTCAAAGATAACGAGATTGCGTGCATATACATGTATACATATAATCGATATAATGGAGGCATTCATAGTTTAAAACACAAAGATTGATGACCAATCCAACTATGTATAGCAGCCAACAATTGATGAGAAAGCCAATTGTGAGCATAAGCAAACAAAGGCGATAATTTAAGTGGTCCAAGCATCCCACCACTCCTTTAATTATTAGCTACACAAATTATATTAATTAATTATTAGCTACACAAATTATATTATTTTTTAGGCTATAAATAGGCTAAGATGGAATTGCCTTTCATATCATCGCCTCATCTCCTTACATAGTAATATCTTTGTAGAGAAGCATAGTTGGAAAAAAATGAATTCCAAAGTTCGTGTTTTGTTAGGTCTAGTGATGGTCCTTGCTTTTTTCCTCTCTTCAGGGGTAGCCGTGAGGTCCTTGCTTGAGACTTCCAAAGGGCAGACCGACGGTGAGGATGCAATTTTCATGAGCTTTTCGCTTCTTTTATCATGTCAAGTGACATTTAGCATGTAGAATTTTCCACTTCTTTCATTGTGATATAATTATCACGGATCATAGAATTTTTCTAATCATGTAATTATTATTATTTTTTTTTTCAGTTAAGGAAACTTCAGCAAAACCTGTTTCAAAGCCTTGCTCGACAAGAGGATCTGCATATGCTCGTTGCGTTCCCAAGCGTTCTCCACCTCCGGTACCCTGCCGAAGATATTCACGACTCTGCAGACCACCAAGTGCTAGTGAAGTTATTAAAGCAAAGCCTTAGAATAAAAAACTAAGGGTTGTCTAAGAGGAATATAAATGTGTCATGAAGTGATAGCCACATGTATTTGGCTTGTAACATGTAAAACGAATAAATAAAATCAACAAACATGTTTAAACAGCCAAAATTATTATGTTTCTACTATTACATGTTTTCCGTGTACTGTTATGACATCTTAATAAAGGCACGAGACACTTGGATAATCTCAATCCTCTCAACTATTGATTTGAAAAATTAAGATTAAAAAGAAAAGAAGAAGTGAATTTAGAGTAGCCCACATCACCATTATCAAATTAATGGGATAAAAAGTCAATAACCTTATAGTTTAGTGATATCACTCCTGATCTTTCAAGTGACAAGTATTAGATTCGAATCTCCTCTTATCTATTATAATGACAAAAAAAAAAGGATAAAGGTAAATGAAGTGTTTATAGTTTCAAATTTTATCAATTTATTATCAAAACTTTCATTTTTAACAATTTAGATGCTTATTTTTCAATTTAGCATTTCCATTAATGGGAAATAATGACCATTGCATTTTTTGTATTTAAGTGTTTATATGTTACTTTTGATTTATTTTAGTGCCAACACTTTTGTCTTAATGCACTTTAGTACGTGTTCTATTATTTCATTCATTTAAAATTAATATTTTCTTTTCAATTGATGCGATAAAAAATACTTTATAACTAATAATTTCAACGTGAATGTAATTTTCAATTTTGATAAAATTTTATATTTTTATTAGAAAAATCTTGACGTCAAGTTTAGTTGAAAATATGACCTTACTATGTATTCCAAGATTAGATAAAAGGTAAAATTTTGAAATTGTCATAATTTATAAATCTGTGTCAATTGACCTTATAACTTGAATTTTCAAATTTGTTGAATATTGACCTCTACATAATCAGATACTTCTTTAGATATTTTCGTGATTATTTCCTCAAGCAACCTTGAAATATTGTTTGAAAAGCCACCTCTTGATCTAATATCATGCTATTTATACATAACTAGCTCACATGTCTAAGTAGGAGAAAAACCCTTTTTCTAATTACTCTAGAAAAATTGTTGTTGTTGCTTGAAATAGGCAATAACCTTATCCTTTAAGCGAAAGGCTTGAATTAAATTTTTCATGGCACGAAAATCCATTTAATCGTAATAGTCCTCGGGAAGGTCTAGTCTTTCTCCCAAGTCTCCTAATTAAAAGAAATTACTCTAATAAGTATTTCTATGAAGTTTAAATGAACTTATAAATTCTATTCTAACAAGTTCGTCAAAATTCGTCTGAAAGGAAAATCCAATTTAAAATGGCCATAATTGGTCATTTTAACTCGGAATTTCGCATATTATATACCGGTTTCTACCTATTCGACGAGAGCTATCTATTTCTAGAGTTATTTCCAACAAACAAGGTCGTTTGGTCGATGAACAGTAGGGTACAGAATACTATACGAATTTCCCATTCCACAATTCAACTCCTAATTTCAAACCAAGCATCATACTAAAGTTTTGATCGATACTTAGCTATCATTATATCTTGTAAGACTCTATTATATACATATATAACTCATTATCATGCATAATTCATGTGTGTTGGTTATTCTAATTCCTCATGTACTTAGATAATGTCAAATAGGATGTATAGGACATTATTTTTCTAACTTTGTTCCTACCAAGTGCAGCATGTATATATGCAATACCTACAGCTATTGTCATGAAGGTTATGAGATGAACTATCTATATGTATATTCTTAATGATATAGTACCAAGAATTCTTTTTGAAAAACTTTTGCTTTGCAAAACTTTTGAAATTTACTAGACTTAAGAAAAATAGTTTTTCTTCTTATAAAATTACACTTGCTTTTATCAAAACTCAACCTTGATGACCTATATAGCCAACACCTTCATTATTTTAATAAAAATCTTTATTTTTGGGTTAGAAAATAGATGTTTAAATAGGTGGTTTACCTAATTACGAATTTTATAAAACTTTTAAAAAATGAAATCATGTTTAATCTATTTTTTGAAATCATTCCTTGCTTTAGGATTATACTTTGATAAACCTCTCTTATCCTTCTCAAAATTAGGTCTTTATTACATGTATCCCCTAGGACTTCTATTTTTCTATGAAAATCATCATTTTGGCATTTGGAAATAGGTGTTTAAATAGTGGCCATTTTCAAATCCGAATTTTAAAATTTCCATTTAGGATTGTTTCTTTTGTAAAACCCATTTAATCTTTCAAAAACTATTCCCTAATCAAACCTACACCTTAAGGCTTCTATTTTCTAATAAAAATCTTGTTTTGGGTTGAAAAATGGTGTTTACACTTCAAGCTTCTTATTACTAATTTAAAACTTGTTATTGGGATTGAAACATAACTTTTGTAAACTTTTCCTTGTTTTGAAGATATTCCTTAGTAGATCTAAGCTTTACTCATTAAGATCATCCATTTATGATATCTATTCCCTGAGCCCTTCATTTTCAATGTAAAATACATATTTTGAAGTTGAAAAATAGTTTTTCTAAATATGGTTTTTTTTTATCCGAATTTTCAAAAATCATTTTTTTAAACTAAAGTAGATCTTGAGCTTTCTAATATTTTCCTACTATCATCATGCTATTACAAGTTATTTATATGCATAAAACAAAAGTTTAAGGCATTTATGAACTAAAACAACTGGATCTAGTTTATTATACTAGTTATAAATGCATGAACACTATGACTATTATGTGGATATGGCTAGATGATGAATACATGCACAAAACATTAATAACAACAACATATCTTAACTATAAAACAATTAATAGCAAAATAATCTTAAATAACAAGATCTACTACATTGTGATGGCAAGGATCTCATGTTCAAGTGTTTCCACATCCCTAGCTTAAAGCTCATGATTTTTTAGTGAAATCACACATGAATGATCTTACCATTACATGATTTTAAGGTTGTAAAGTGTAGATCTATTACCTATTGGATGTGTGGAGTAAGAAACTTGAAAAAAAAAAAACAAAAGAGTGTGTGTGTATTGAGGGAGGGAGGCTCAAGGTAATTGAGAGGAGAGAGAGAGAGTTTTGAAAAATTTTTCTAAAGAGAAAATTAAGAAAGAAAGAGAGTGAAATGGTGAAGGCATAAAGGGGTATTTATAGAAAAAAATTTTAGGGTTTGTGTGATTAAAAAATGAAAGAAAAATCAACAAATGAGAGAGAACAAGGGGGAGGAGGTGCCAGTTTGGGGAGTATGGGAGAGAGAGAGGTGTGTTGTATACGTTTCAAAATTAAATAAGTAATTTAAGTAATAAAAGTTGTATTGGAAAAGTAAATTGTAAGGAAAATGATGAAATTGTAGGAATAGGTTGTAAGGATGTAAGAAATAGGTTATGTGTAGTTGTACTTGATGAATAGTGTGGAAGAAATCAAAAAGTAGATTGGACATTTAAAGTACTGGTAGTAATGAAAATACGATAAAAGATTATAATTGTAACTTTTATAACTTGAAAAATTATATAACTGATATATTTAGAAATTTTATGAAATTACGAGTCTAACGGTATTAATATCACATATTTAATATCTCGAGCTCCGGAACACGCTTTTCAAAGTCTGTATTAGATCGGATTCGAAATAGGTCGAAAATTTGCTAATCTGATCTTTTTAAGCATCCTAATATTATTACGAACCAAACTATATTCTTTACTCATATTTTGACTTCTTGGTTTAAAAACGCGGGTTGCCGGATCTAAACTACTAGGGTTTCCTAGGAAATTGGTTGACTTAAGGTCTCAGTTAACTTTCCAGTTTAGGGTTTGAACTTGATATTATCCTAAAAATTAGGGGTTTACAATTATAAAGGTGGAGCTGCATGTAAGATTGGAATTGAACTAACATATCACACAAGAGAATAAACAGCCTAATAGTATTAACTCACTAGAAAGGCTAAATACTAGCATATATAAAGGAGAACATCAACAATAGAGGGCATTTAGGTAAACCCTAACATATCCAAATATAGATCAAGGATCAAAGTTTACATTCATACAGTTCTTTGGAAGCATTTATTTTGTGATTAATGACATGTGTGTCAAATTCGAGGCAATTGTGTGATAGTCAATTTTTTCCAATAACTTCACATGGTTAATTGTATAATTTGGTAAAGTTTAAATATTAAATATGACATTTATCCTATATATAATTAAGCCAAAGCTTGTTATTTGATTTACAACATCAAGTAAAATCCAATTTAATCACACATGTCATAGGAGGTTTCAGATTTCCATACAATTATTCATTACCGATGAAATTATACTCCTCAAAATATAACCAGGTATTGTTGTCATGTCTTAAAATCCATCTTAATCACTATAGTCACATCAACTATTTAGAGCTACTGAAGAATAGTAAGTGTGTCCATTTTGACACTTGCTAGGAATCTTCACTCCACTAATTCCAATTTTGTGTGGTCCACTAACTTGTGATATTATTTCAAGCTTGGGATATCTCCAATAGCTACCCTACACTCTTATGGTAGAATTAGAGCTGGGCAAATAGGTTTTAGTCCACGAGTCAGCCCATGTAACCCGTTATAAAAATGGATTAGGGCCAACTTTTTTTAACCCATTAAAAAGTAGGTCAATTTTAACAAACTCATTTAACCTGCAGACTGAAATGGGCTAGCCCAAGGGTTAAGTGGATTGGCTCGTTAACCCACTTTTATAAAAAAATAAAAAATGAAAAATTATAGGGGAAATACCTATTAATATAGTATTGTTCTTGAAACTTTTATACTTGAGATTAAACTTATGTGTCAATTATAACAAAAAATGACAAATTGATACACATGCATCATAATATTTTTTTTAAGTATAATATTATTGTTTTAAATGAAATATAATATCTAATAAGTTATTTGAGAAAACTTATTTTTATATAAAAAGTAATTAAAATAATAATGAAATTAATCATTAATATACATATATAACCCTATAAAATTCATTATTATTATTATTATTATTATATATCTTATTTAATTAGTATAAATAAGTTAAATGGGTCAACTTGGCTCATTTAACCCACAAAATATATAAGTGGGTTAAAAGGATAAAAGTAGGATAGCCTATTTAATCCACGGGCCAAAGTGGATTGGGTTAGGATCAAGAAGTTTTAACCCTTTTTTAAAGGCAAGCCAAATTTTTTGGCCCGTCTAACCACAGACCAAAGTAGGCTAGATCAAATTGATTCATTTAACCCACTTATCCACCTTTAAGTAGAATCGTCCAAAAAATTTAGACTAAAGACTTTGCACCTAACGATGACTCGAGTTTGGAAAGTTTAGGTTAAAAAGAAAAATACTAAGGGAAAAATCTATTTAATTTGAAGAGCACACAAATAAATTTGATATAATATTTAAACAGCTAAACTGAAAGTCGTGGGATAATCTAGTTATTGGATTGGTTATATTTACAAGATGAATTTGATTGCTCATGGAAGATTTCTTATAAAAATATATAGTTTTTTAAACAGTGAAAACAACTCATAGTACAATAAAAAAATAATAAAAAGTCTTATAAGGATATGGTACTATTACTACACTAAAGCAAAAATCATTCATAAGATTAAACAAAAAAAAGAAAAAGAACAATCTAAATCTTTAATTCATAAATAAAATAGTTTCATAAATATATGTGTACGTATGTCAATGACGCGATATGGTACCCGTGTCGATGGAGCAATACAAGTCATAGTTTATACAATGTGATGTGCATTCTCTCTCTCTCTATATATATATATATATATATATTCATATATATGTTTTCTTGTAAGCACAATATTAGTAACTTGATGGGTAAATTTTACTAGTAATACCTGACCTTTTTTAATATAATAAAATTATAGCTAAACAAAATTTTGCTGGAAAAAATATCTAAACATTTTAAATTTTGTATCCACTATAATTCCGCCGAATTCCAACTAATTCTCTGCTAAATGCTGATGTTGGACAGAATATATATTAAGAAAATAATTCTCTTTTCTACTTTACATTTTCTTTTCTTTTTCTTTTTTTTTTTAATTTTCCTCTCCAAAATCAAACAACCCCATAAAATAATCAAAAAAAGACCCAAATTAAAAAAAAAAAAACTATCTATTTTTTTTGTTTTTTATATGTTTGTGATTTGAATAGTTTATTGGTTTGTTAATTTTATCATTTACTGCCTATTTTGAACTTCATATGTTATTCAAAGACAACAGATCTCCCCTCTTATATAATTATTTTATGAATAAAGAATGATTATAGAGCATCAACATTCACATTCAACATAGAGAACAATTAATGTCTTTCCATCATTAAAAAAAAAAAAAATCTATATTTTTTGAAGGACAAAAGTTGCCTTCCACGCCCTATTGTGGTTGAACAAGCAAATGCTTATGATGTATTCCTCAACTGACAGCTGAATGCATATATCCAGGGAGGCTACTAGATGAAGAAGACGATGGATTTGATCTGGTACTTGGTAGTATCCTCATTTAAGTTGCATTTCTCGATAACTAGTAAGCTGACTGTTGTCAATGTTTTTTTTGTGTTTTTGTGTGTGTGTCCTGGTCCTATCATGCACTTGGAGGGATTCCTAACTTGTGTTTTCTCCGCAACGACGGTGAAACACCGAAATAAAATAGACATAAGAATAATGTGTAACTTGTCGTGCTACTGCTGCGTTGAGCGTTTCTTTTTCACCATAATGTGTCTAGACAAAAAAATATATATTATAGTTTTTGGGGTTTTTTTTATGGGGTTTGTTTGATTAGGGATTTTAGATTTTTTTTTTTTTTTTCATGAGGAGGAGGAAGAATCAGGCAAAAATACGTTACAGACATAAGATTTAAAAATTTAATATTTTTTAGATAAAAATTTGATTTAGATATAATTCCATTATATTAAAATATACTACTAATGAAACTTACCATAACTTAACTATAATTTCTACCAAGATCATTCAATAATTTTGATTGGGAATTTAATGCTAGATAAGATTAATCCGAAGTTAGTCAAATTGACAAGAATAGTCAACCAGGAAGAGCTTCTACGTTTCATCTGCCAATGAAAAAGGAACCTTCCCCTAAGCATTCTAGCCTCTTTGAACAACTTATGTTTTGTTGGTGAATTGTTTGTTGCATTAGTTGTTTGAAGTCGCGTGTGGTATACCATCACATGTGTCTATACTCTATAAGGAGTAGTCTTTAGGCTTTGTACTCACCCCTTCATGGGACCTATTTTTTAGGTCAGGATAATGGGATTGATCTCTATGACTTGGTTTATATGTTTGTGGTGGGTTTGTTGCTAGCTATATGAAAGATGAGGATTATATTGATCCTTCTAAGACTGATGTTTGGCAGATCGATTTTTTCTTTCTTTATTATTTCAAAAAAAAAAAAGCATTTCATTCAATAGAGTATAATTACATTATTCAAAGGGATTGATACAAAAGGATTGATGGTTGAAGAGTTAGCAATCCATTTAAATAAAAAAAACATATCTCATCAAGCATTAAAATATCATTTATAAGAGATAATTTCTGGTGGAAGAACAAAACCCACCTTGTTGACGGGTAAAGATCGTATGTGATTGGGTAGTTTTTACTTTATGAGTAAAATCATGGAATCCAAAAATACCTATAAAGGTCCATCCAAGGGTCGTAGCAATAAATCAAAGAGGCTCTCTATGTGACGTGACATTTGATGTGATTCTTAGGGATGGATGTATGGAAGGGTTGCTATGTTCTACTATCCATTTAGCTAGAATTCCACGTGTATTTCTTGTAAGATGGTTGTTACTATGTTTGGTTACACTTAAATAAAAGAGATAACAGCAAGGAAAGTGCCTCTATTTGCATTTTTTGATAATTTATTATCTAATGTTTAAATTTAGGCAAAAAAGTGTGTTATTTTAAAATACTAGCATTTATGTGTCTTCGTTCTTTAAAATAAAGTTCCTATATTTTTGCTTTTTGGCAATTTGATTACTGAAATGTGAGTTGTTTAAAATAATAGGCACTTTTTTAATAAAATTTAAACATCAAGTACTAAATTGTTAAAAAGTAAAAATACAGGCACTCTCTATGCCATTATTCCTAAATAAAAGAATCTTCATTTTTTTTCCAATGCTTTGCAATCATTCCTTCCAAAACAATCAATAATAGCTACTCTTTATTTTTTCGCCTTATTCCTCCATAATAACTATATTATAATATTATTATTCTAATTTTATCCTTCGAAGATACAAAAAAGATATTGGAAATTAGGGAAAATTACATCAGGGGTCATAACATTTGAGAGTAAGTTCATTTGAAGTCATAACATTCGAATGATTCATTTAAGATCACAATGTTTAGAGAAGTTGGTCAATTGATATCACCATTGACACGTCAATCGGAGAAAATTTTTATTAAAAGTCAGAATATTCGTCACATTGCAACATGTGTTAATGGTGACCTTAATTTACTCACTTCCCTAAAAGTTGTGACCTCAAATAAATTTGCCTTCAAATATTGTAACCTTTCGATATAATTTATCCTTAAAAATATTATCGTCGTTCAAGCAACACATTTCCAAGCTTACTATCTTTCTTCAATGATAGAAGCATATTTGTAATATTGTGTATATGTTGTGTTGTTACATTATATATAGTATTATCATATTATAATATATAACATTATATATAGGTACAGAAGATTTTAGAATACATATATAACATTGTGTATAAACTAGTAATGTATGATTGCTAGACATGTATGAATTAGAACTTTAGGTTTCTAATATCTTAAAATATCAAACTTTTTTACAATTTGCTTGCGAACTAACATTACTTATCATAATAGAAATGCCACTAGAAAATTTATATTTCATACTAAGTGGACGACAATTGTTAAAAATTTAAATAAATTGGCTCAATACACCTCTTTTATGTTTGATTGATATAGATTATTAGTTCCTCTAAATTTAAGCATTTAAACTCCATGTTTCTATATAACATATTTCACTATTTTTCCATTAGATGGAATAATGATAAACTATTAAAATTAAAATAATAATAATAATTACATAACATTAGAAAAAAAGAGAGAGAACTCCTAGTATATATACATATATATATATATATATATATTACACCTATTCCTTTCACTTATTAAAAAAGTTGTTGTATGGCCTAACTATAAAAGCTCCAATTGTATTACTACCGTTTATTGTTTGATGTGCACAAAAAAAGGAAGAAAGTGTTTGGTTTGTTTGAGTAGCCACACTTCCACTCCCAATCGTTTAGGGGATGTAATTTTTCGATCCCTTTTCTTTTTTTTTTTTTTTATCCTTTTCTTGTTTATACACTCATAGGTCACGGTTACAATAGTTTGTTAATAATCTGTTCTTAATAACTAATATCGTTGAAATCTACTGTAACTATCATCTATCAACAAATAATCTTGTATCCAAATAGGCTTCCCCTTACTCTTGCTCTATCGCTTTTTTGCTATCTTATTGTTTCAATTTGGTTTGTCATTTTTTTTTTTTTTTTTCATGGGGAAAGTGGTCATGTAGGAATTTAGGAGAGCACATTTTATGTTCTTTTTTACTTTTTTTTTTTTTTAAGATTTGGAGATAAAGAGTGATGACTAATTCGACTCTGTATAGCGGCCAACAATTGATAAGAAAGCCAACACTGAGCATAAGCAAGCAAAGACAATAATTTGAGTGGCCCGAGAATCCCATCACTCCTTCAATTATTAGCTACACAAATTATGTTAATTTTTAGGCTATAAATAGGCTAAGATGAAGCTACCTTTACATCATCGCCTCGTCTCCTTAGATAGCATTATCTTTGTAGAGAAGCATAGTTGGAGAAAAATGAATTCCAAAGTTCATGTTTTGTTAGGTCTTGTAATGGTCCTTGCTTTTTACCTCTCTTCAGGGGTAGCCGTGAGGTCCTTGGTTGAGACTTCCAAAGAGCAGATCAATGGTGAGGAGGATGCAATTTTCGTGAGCTTTTCTCTTCTTTTATCATGTCAAACAAATTATTGCATTCAGCATGTAGAATTTTCCTTTTTTCATCATGATATAGCTATTTGTAATGCTCTAAAAAATTTAATCCAATATTAAATCAATTAATGTGCTATCGCCACATGTAATACTTTAAAATATTACATGCTCAAGCTTCTTTAAAAGATTTTGTTTATGTTAAACATTGCTACTCAATTTTAGGTTAAAATCATTTAATTAGATTTTCAAATAACTGGATTTAGCAAGCGGTGTACTAAACTTTATTAAACACATTTTTAGAATCTCTACTCTCATGAAAGTAGACAAATTTTCTAAGAAACAAAACTTTATAAAAACATTTTATAATCTACCCTTAAAGGTAGATCTAAAATTTCAAAATATTTAGACTCCATAGGCCCCTTAAATAATATTACAAATTTCAAAATGTAAATCCAGCTCTTAAAATATAAATAAAAAGATATAAATGATATCCACGGCCTTATATCGTATCACTCCTCAAACATCGCCCTAAACCCGAGCTAAGCATCATCACATCAATCATCATCAACAACAACTCCATCATCAACAACATCATCATCTTCATGATCATCAAATCATCAACCTCCTCATCATCACCAACATTATCATCATCAACAAAAATAACAATAATCATCACCATCATCAAATCAAGATCTAGAAAAAGAACAACAATAACAACGATGAGCCAAAGCTCAGTACACAGTAACACAAGTATATGCAGTGTGACACACGGCTTAACTAAATGCAATGCATCAATCAACAAGTTCTTATCTTTCCATTAAAATAAACAAATCAACACTGGAGCACTCACACTCCGGAACAAGCAAATGGGAATCTGGGGATCCTGAGTAACAGCAGCTGCTCAAGGAATTGATATAGGTAACCTGGATACCTATATCTCCTAAATCTAACCGAAAAGATTAGTATTCTCATTTAGGATTAATAACCATTACTCAACTTTACTTAACATAATACATAATATCATCTAGTCCAACCAGTCTCATAAACGTGAACTAAATCATATTATTTTCTCTTAAGAATAAGCAATTGTTACCCCGATACTATCCACCGAATCGATTACCCGCCTAGCCATTTAAAAAGAAGTCACCATTGCATCATGGTATGAAGTCATTGCATCATGACAAAGGTGGCCTAAGCGCCTAACTACCGTGTCATTGCATCATAACAGGGTTGCCGCTCTTCGGACTAGATACCGATTTTCACTCCAGGGCAAGAATCGGATTTCAACGGTGGAAAGCACAACCAAAACTCATCAATTAACTAAGCCATGTTTAAGTTCTTAATCCATTTTAGATGTTTGTCCTAGCATACAACATGCAAGTTACTATGTACCTCTCATATGAAATCCAAACAAGGTCATGGAAGTTAAGACAAAAGCCATCTCAAAGGATATATCAAATATCTATATCTGTTCAAGAATTAAATTTATATAAGAACTTAAGCTAATAATCCACTTATAAAACAAACTCATATAAGAACTTATATCAATTATTCACTCATCTCAATCTTTTATTATAACTCTTTTTTATCAGACACTAATTTGGAACCCCACTATGGCTGCGAAGATCGCCCTGCTAAAATATGGACAATTCTCCTTTATCTGTCAAAGTATTTCTTTTCACTTTATTTTTGGTCTTTTATAAAAAAAAAAAAAGCATAATCAAGACATTCATGCACCAAAACATCTATTTCTTAAGCAAACACACCTTTGAAACAAACATATTCACCATGTTAATCTAAGGTTATCCTATCTCATTAACTTAAACAAATTATTAAACATTAACTCCTTTTAACTAAATCCTAGCCAAATTGATTGAAATTAGTCATTTAATTCATTTACAAGTCAAGTTAATTAAACTTAAACAATCTAACCCGTTTTAGCTTAGTGAAGCTCATTGAGTCATGATGTACTTAGATTCATTACAGATTCATTATACATCTAGGATCCATGTCAACTTGCGCTTATATTAAATTAAACTTAGCCAAATTAATTAACCTTAATCATTTAATTCAAAAACTAAGTCAAATATGGTTAAACTAAATCAATCTAATTCATCTTAACTCATTCAAGTCTATTTAATCAAGTTGAACATAAGTTTGTTAGCCAAGTTCATTTTATAACTAACTTCTATATTTAATCTAATTATTTATTAAATCTATAAATCCACTTAATTCATGCTTAATTATATTACTCAATTAACATAACACATCAATTATCATATGTCTATCTCATTTTAGGTCAAAAAGATCCATTTCCTAAGCAAACACACATTTAACAAACAAAAACAAGTTTTAAACTTTGTTTATAAAAATATAGCAGCTAGAAAGAATTGAAATTTGAGCATCGATAGTTTTGGAATTTGTAAAAACTCAAAACATGAAAGTTATAGATCTCTTTTTAAGCTTTCCAACGCAATTTGAATCACCTCAATCCGATATTATATGTAAAATTTATGATTAAATTACAAAAAACATATCAAGCTACAAGGGATCTATCACGCCCGTGACTTGAGAAAAACATATGATTAGAGTGTATCACGACTCTTATCATGCCTGTGATGTTTGAAAAATGCATGATCATAGTGTTTTACTTCCTTTATCACACCCATGATTGCTCTCTTGATAGTTGTTATGAATTTCCTTTGTTTGAAAACTTCATTTTTACACATTTTTATCAACTTATACACCTTCTACATTAATTCTAACATCAAATAAACACCTATAACAACTTCTAACACTTCAAACTTCATCCAACAACATCAAACACAACCCAACCATCCCAATTCACTATTCATCATCTTCCTCATCATAACCCCAACTCATATCAAACTTTAAACCAACAAATATCAAATATAAATAGCACCTTAACTCATTTCCAACATCAAAGCAATATATAAACTTATAAACTACATACAAAATAATATAAACCATATACTTAGCTTTTGGAAGACATGAAACTCCTCTTCTTTTTTTTGTTGTTGGAGCTACTTCTACTTGATTTCCTTCTCCAATCTTGTTTCCCACTTCAATTTCCTCTTTTATCTTGTTTGAATTTGAGATTTGAGTAGATAAATTTGAGAAAGAAAAAGAAAAAGGAAAGGATAAGAAGAGAAAGGAGAAGGATATGGGAGAGAAGGAAAAAAGAAAAGAGAGAGAAAAGAATGAAAAAGAGAAGGAGGTGGAAAAATAAAAAGACAAAGGGAAAGGATTAAAAATTAAGATATTTTTAGGATAAAGGTATTAGATATAGAACTTTCATATCAATATATTTAGTTCTAGAAGTATTTAAAAGATAATTTCATAACCAATATGATAGGAATTAAGATCTTAAAATAAGAATTTAGTTTAGGAATTTATTTTAGATAAAAAAATATTTAATTTGAGTTCAGGTTTAAGAACTAATAGTTGTGTAGAAACAAATGAACTCAAATTTTATAAGGATTTAAGAATTGGAATTTAAGCTAAACATTGAGGGTTTATGAATCCTCTAAACATTTTAATGACATGTTTAGAGATTTAAGAATCCAAAATCTCAGTTTCAACTTAATTTATTACTATTATAATTATATCAACTTGTCTAATTATCCTATAATTCATTTAATCTATCTAAACTCATTTTCTAATTTAAGGTGAAGGTTTGGGGTATTTTATTCTTCCCCTCTTATAAGAATTTCATCCTCGAAATTCACTTGAATATTTGTTGATAGAAGATATTTTATAGTATCTTTAAACTTTGTTGTTCAAAGGCTTTTTATCAATTTTAAGATTTTCACTTTACCTTTATTGTTCCATTACGCTTATATTGTCCACTTTGATCATTTTCTTTTGAGCTTTTTTATTACATTTTATTTGAATTATTGCTGAACATATATGGATTTCAATCTTATATATGGCGTATGTGGTTACTGTCATCTCTATTTAATGTTTCTCGATTTTTTTTAATTTCATTAAACATATGAAAATTTTGTATCATTTTCTTTGACTAATTATATTTAAGATTTCTTGTCATTTACATTTTTGTTTGATGAAAAAATTTGGAATTTAAATTATATCAATTTAATGTTCTTTCTTCATAAACATCCATTCACTCAACATTTACCTTTCGATTTTTGAAATTTCGAGATCTTTCAATGTTTCATCAACTTGACATAACCGATATTCCATGCAACTTCAGTATATATATATATATATATATATATAACAGTAGGAATTAGTTTAGCAATTCAACCTTCAATGACTCAATTTGAAGAAGACTCAAACTCCAAAAGAACAACCAACGACTCTAACTCCAACTCAGACTCAACTTGAATCTAAAGACTCATAAGGACATGACATAACCGAAAAAGACACCAACACTTAACAAATGAAGGTGATGAATCTGCTATTCCATTCTTATCTATATATATGTGGCATCTTGCATATGAAACATACAGTATCCAAATTCTTTTAGTCATGAAAGATGTTATGTTTGGTAATCATCTTGATATGGTAGTAATCAAGATGTCTTGTCGTATTTTTGGTGCATATATATGGAATCAGTTTTGTTTTGGCGATACATATGGAAATATTTCATTATAGATTTTGTCTTCTATATGGTATGGTATGATGAATTTGATTTACTATGTAGAGTCACTAGCCATATTTCTCGTGATATTGAGAATTTATCACAATTATCATCGCATGTATATATGGAATCAGTGATAAACAGGTATCCATTCATTGTTTAGGATTTCGAATCTTGGTTTCTATTTTGTCATGATATTGATTTTTGACAATTATTTGTGAATACTTTTTTATTTTGATATATTTGAGATATCTCTTAAATTGTATTATTTAATCATTACGTTGTTATGAACGACTTGTTCTTTGATTTCGGGAGAATCATGAATTGGACTTAGATTTTGATATTCGATTTAAAATTTCTAGTTTGATAGTTCATTATATTTCATAGCATATTAGTAGAGTTTGATAGGTTGAAGTTTACCTTCCAATCCACTTGAAATTTTGAATCATTCTCTTTATTTTGAATTTTGACATTTCATTTAAATTTAAGGATATATACACATATTACATGTAAACTTTAAAAAATTAAAATCCCTTGGAATATTGAGTTTTCTTTCATTTTTGCTTTCCTTTAGTTTGTCAACATATCGATAAATTAGACTTAAGAGAGGAAGCTCCTATTTAGTCTATCAAATTTTATTAAACTAAACACACTCAAAACACAACACACAAACACCTAATGTTTATCTCAAATTTTAAAAGGATTTATGGGCAAATTTTAGTATTTTTCTAAATCATTTGTGCTCTAATTACGATTAGCCAAAGTTGAATTAGGTTCATTTTAAGACAAACATCAAACATATACATCAATCATATCATAAATAAAACACTTACAAGATACAAACATATATCACATAATGCACATATATCACATAACATTCACAATTATACTATAAAACAGATCAGTTTAAAAGAAAAAATATATATATATATATATATATATGTAAACAACACATAGAAAATCAAGCAATGTTCAATTAGATTCGTTTTAAGATATCAATGGAAAAGTAAATTTAACCCAAGTTAATTAATTTAGTGAGATTAGTTAATTTTATTAACTATTAACTAATGATTTATCAAACAACATAAAACAACAAACAAACAAATAGAATTCCCAAATTTTCCTGCACTCATCTCACTCATTATAAAATGCATCCTAATTTGTTATGCAAAAGTAATATTTAAGATAAACATTGCTCTAATACCACTCTGTAACGCCCAAAAAAAATTAATCCAACATTAAATCAATTAAGGCGCTACCGCCACATGCAATACTCTAAAGTATTACATGCTTAAGCTTCCTTTAAAAGATTTTGTTTATGTTAAACATTGCTCTACTATATTTTAGGTTATGAAATCGTTTAATTAGATTTTCAAATACTAGATTTAGCAGCGGTATACTAAACTTTATTAAATACATTTTTAAAATTCTACTCTCAAAGTAGATAAATTTTCTAAGAAACAAAATTTTATAAAAACATTTTATAATCTATCCTTAAAGGTAAATCTACAATTTCAAAACATTTGGCTCCGCAAGTCCCTTAAATAATATTACAGATTTCAAAATGTAAATCCAGCACTTAAAATATAAATAAAAAATATAAATGATATCCAAGGCCTTATACCATATCACTCCTCAAACATCGCCCTAAACCGAGCTAAGCATCATCACATCAATCATCATCAACAACAACATCATCTTCATGATCATCAAATTATCAACCTCCTCATCATCTTATCATCATCACACATTATCATCATCAACAAAAATAAAAAAATCATCACCATCATCAAATCAAGACCTATAAAAAGAACAAAAATAACAACGATGAATCGAAGCTTAATACACAGTAAATAAGCACATGCAGTATGATACACGGCTTAACTAAATGCAATGCATCAATCAACAAGTTATTATCTTTCCATTAAAATAAACAAATCAACACTGGAGCAGTCATACTCCGGAATAAGCTAATAAGAATCTGAGGGTCTTAAGTAACCGCAGCTGCTTAGGGGATTGATATAGGTAGTCCAGATACCTATATCTCCTAAATCTAACCGAAAAGATTAGTATTCTCATTTAGGATTAATAGTCATTACTCAACTTTACTTAACTTAATCCATAATATCATCTAGTCCAACCAATCCCATAAACGTGAATTAAATCATATTATTTTCTCTTAAGAATAAGCAAATGTTACCCCGATACTATCTACCCTATCGATTGCCTACTTAGCCATTTAAAAAGACATCATCATTGCATCATGGTGTACCATTGCATCATGATATGAAGTCATTGCATCATGACAAAAGTGGCCTAAGCGCCTAACTACCGTATCATTGCATCATAACGGGTTGCCGCTCCGACTAATACTGATCTTCACTCCAGGGCAAGAATCGGATTTCAGTGGAAAGCACAACCAAAACTCATCAATTAACTAAGCGTCTTTAAGTTCTTAATCCATTTTAGATGTTTATCCTAACATCCAACACGCAAGTTACTGCGTACCTCTTATACGAAATGCAAACAGGTCTCAGAAGTTAAGATAGAAGCTATCTCAAAGGATATACCAAATATCCATATCTGTTCAAGAATTAAATTCATATAAGAACTTAAACCAATAATCCACTTATATATAGAACTTATATCAATTATTCACTTATCACAAACTTTTATTATAATCCTATTTGATCAAACACTAATTTGGAACCCCACTATGGCTGCGAAGATCGCCCCGCCAAAATATGGATAGTTCTCATTTATCTGTCAAAGTATTTCTTTTCACTTTTTTTTGGTCTTTTATAAAAAAAAAAAACATAATCAAGGCATTCATGCACAAAACATCTATTTCTTAAGCAAACACACCTTTAAAACAAACATATTCACCATGTTAATCTAAGGTTATCTATCTCATTAACTTAAACAAATTATTAAACATTAACTCCTTTTAACTAAATCCTAGCCAAATTGATTAAATTAGTCATTTAATTCATTTACAAGTCAAGTTAATTAAACTTAAACAATCTAACCCGTTTTAGCTTAGTAAGCTCATTGAGTCATGTTGTACTTAGATTCATTACAATTCATTATACATCTAGGATCCATGTCAACTTGCGCTTATATTAAATTAAACTTAGCTAAATTAATTAACCTTAATCATTTAATTCAAAAACTAAGTCAAATGTGGTTAAACTAAATCAATCTAATTCATCTTAACTCATTCAAGTCTATTTAATCAAGTTGAACATAAGTTTGTTAGCTAAGTTCATTTTATAACTAACTTCTATATTTAATCCAATTATTTATTAAATCTATAAATCCACTTAATTCATGCTTAATTATATCCTCAATTAACATAACACATCAATTATCATATGTCTATCTCATTTTAGGTCAAAAAGATCCATTTCCTAAGCAAACACACATTTAACAAACAAAACAAGTTTTAAACTTTGTTTATAAAAGCAGCTAGAAAGAATTGAAATTTGAGCATCGATAGTTTTGAATTTGTAAAAACTCAAAACATGAAAGTTATAGATCTCTTTTTAAGCTTTCCAACGCAATTTGAATCACCTCAATCCGATATTATATGTAAAATTTATGATTAAATTACAAAAAACATGTCAAGCTACAAGGGATCTATCACGCCCGTGATTGAGAAAAACATATGAAGATATCACGACTCTTTCATGCCGTGATGTTTGAAAAATACATGATAAAAGTGTTTTACTCCCTTTATCATGCCGTGATTGCTTCCCTTATAGTTGTTACGAATTTTCTTTGTTTTAAAACTTCATTTTTACACATTTTCATCAACTTATACACCTCCTACATCAATTCTAACATCAAATAAATACCTATAACAACTTTAACACTTCAAACTTCACCCAACAACATCAAACACAACCTAACCATTCCAATTCACTATTCATCATCTTCTTCATCACAACTCAACTCATATCAAACTTCAAACCTACAAATACAAATATAAATAGCACTTCAACTCATTTCCAACATCAAAGCAATATATAAACTCATAAACTACAAACAAAACATAAACCATATACTTAGCTTTTGGAAGACATGAAACTCCTCTTCTTTTTTTGTTGTTGGAGCTACTTCTACTTGTTTCCTTCTCCAATCTTGTTCCCACTTCAATTTCCTTTTTTATCTTGTTTAAATTTGAGATATGAGTAGATAAATTTGAGAAAGAAAAAGAAAAAGGAAAGCAGAAGAAGAGAAAGGAGAAGGATATGGGAGAGAAGGAAAAAAAAAAAGAGAGAAAAGAATGAAAAAGAGAGGCAAGTGGAAAAATAAAAAGACAAAGGGAAATGATTATAAATAAATACTTTTAGATAAAAGTTTTAGATTTAGAACTTTTAGTCAATATCTTTAGTTTAGAAGTATTTAAAAGATAATTTCAGAACCAATAGGATAGGAATTAAGATCTTAAAATAAAAACTTAGTTTAGGAATTTATTTTAGATAAAAAGATATTTAATTCGAGTTCGGGTTTAAGAACTAATAGTTATATAGAAGCAAATGAACTCAAATTTTATAAAGATTTAAGAATTGAATTTAAGCTAAAGATTGAGGGTTTTGAATCCTCTAAATATTTAATGACATATTTGAGATTTAGGAATCCAAAATCTCAATTTCAACTTAATTTATTACTATTATAATTATATCAACTTGTCTAATTATCCTATAATTCATTTAATCTATTAAGCTCATTTTCTAATTTAAGGTAAAACTTTTGGGTATTTCACTATCACAGGACCGTAGAATTTTCCATAATTACTTTTTTTTTCTGTTAAGGAAACTCCAGCATCAACTATTACAAAGCCTAATGTTAGGCTTAGTAGCGTAACTCCTTGTACGGAAAAACCACATGAGCCTTGCCTTCCTCCTTGACCTAAAAAATGCGAAATGTATCAACGCTACCGACCACCAAGTGCTAGTGAAGTCATTGAAGTAGCCTTAGAATAAAAAACTAAGGCTTATTTAAGAGGAGTAAAAATATATCATGAAATACACGTATTTTGGCTAGTGATATGTTAAAGAACCAATAAAATCAACAAACATGTATAAGCAACCAAAATTACTTTGTTGCTATTGTTACATTTTTAAAACATCAACATATTATTGCTTCCATAACACCCATAGGTTTAGGAAACATATATCATGGTCATGTTAAGTTGCATGACATGAAGATGAATGTAGGAATCTTTACCTAAAATTGTTTGTTGGTTAAAAAAGAAATGAAGTTTTAAGTAGAAATATATGGATGGTAATTTTATGGAAAGAAGAGAAAGTTGGGAAGAGAATTTGGAGAGGAAAATTAGAGAGAAAAGTTAAGAAATGATTTTGGTAGAGTTTTGTTATGATAAAAGAAAAGTGTGTAAGAAGTGAAGAAGGGAAATGATATTTATAAATAAAGTTAGAGGAAAATTGTATTTAATTAAATAAATGAAAAAGAAAAGAAAAGAAAATTGATGGCATGAAGGGGAAGAGTAATTAAAAATTACTTTTAGAAGAAAAATATAAGAGAAGTTTAGTAATATGCTATGTAGAATTTTTATGGGAAAAAGAAAATTGTAAGAAATAGGTATATAGGTTGTAAGAATAGGTAGTAAAAAAAATAGAAATAAGTGAATAGTATTGAATGGTAGGAATAGTATAATGAATAGTAAACAAGACAAATAAATTACCGATAGTAAAGAAAATACGTGTAAAAATGTTATATATGATATTTTTAGATAAAAAAAATTACAAAATTGATATTTTATGAATCCTTACGAAATTACGAATCTATATTGGTTTTCAGAATATTTTTACTGTTCGAAACCTCATGACATGTTTTTCAAAAACTGATCCCATTTGGGTTTGGAACAATCAAAATTTTAACGAATCTGATCTTTTTAAGCTTACTATATTATTACGGACTATAATCTACGATTATCTAAATTTTATTGTTCAAGGATTTAGAGCGTGATTGTCAGATCTAAATTCACTAGAGTTTGTTGTTACTCTAGGTTGACTTTAGGGTTCGGTTGACTTCCGTCTTTTGATTTATTCGTAAGGTCATAAAATTTTGGGTTTTTCATCGTGTTATATTTTTGTTCAAAAT
The DNA here is from genome assembly GCA_024138025.1 of Combretum micranthum. Taxonomy (NCBI): domain Eukaryota; kingdom Viridiplantae; phylum Streptophyta; class Magnoliopsida; order Myrtales; family Combretaceae; genus Combretum; species Combretum micranthum. Next base: position 215,061 of record JAMXBD010001309.1, read on the forward strand.
TTATATTTTACTTTATTTTATGATTTATTTAATATTTTTCAGTTTTCTGGGATTGTTTAATTGAGTATAGGATTATGTTCACTTAGTTTAATTTCGGTATTAATTGAAATTATTGATTCAAAAATTAACTGAAGGGTTTAAGGTGTTATACTTTTATCACCGAATATTTGCTTGGATATACTTTCTCGATTTTCGTGTTAATGTTAGATAGGTAATTGTTTAGCGTGCAATTTTGAGTTGAACGATTGTTGATTTTTCCATCTTGTTTTTTAAGGTTCTCATTCTTTTAAGGTTAAGGATTTTTATATTTGATCTTGTCTAGAATTCGATTTTAGTTTGGATCGATTTTTAGGATTTTGGTTTCGGTATTTAACTCTAAGATTATTTTCTAAGAGCACCGAAAAATTTAGGGGTTTACAAATTTACCCTTAGAAACAATATCTTCATTCATGCAACACACTTCCAAACTTACTATCTTTCTTTAATGGCAGAAGCATATTTGTAATATTGTGTATATGTTGTGTTATTACATTAGACGTAATATTACTATATTATAATATATAACATTATAATCTGTTCTTAATTACTAATATCGTTGAAATCGACTATACCATCATCTATCAACAAATAATCTTTTATCCAAATAGGCTTCCTCCTTACTCTTGTTCTATGCCACTGTGTTGTATCAATATATACGTGTACATTAAATTGTTCTCTATTTTGCTATCTTAACGTTTCAATTTGGTTTTTTAATCTTTTTTTTTTATTTTTTTCATGGGGAAAGTGGCCATGTAGGAATTTAGAGGAGCACATTTTATGTTCTTTTTTTCTTTTTTCTTTTGTTTTAAGATTTGGAGATAAAGAGTGATGACCAATTCAACTCTGTACAGCGGCCGACAATTGATGAGAAAGGCAACAGTGAGCATACGCAAGCAAAGACAATAATTTGAGTGGGCCGAGCATCCCACCACTCCTTCAATTATTAGCTACACAAATTATGCTAAACTTTAGGCTATAAATAGGCTAAGATGAAGCTACCTTTACACCATCGCCTCGTCTCCTTAGATAGCAATATCTTTGTAGAGAAGCATAGTTGGAAAAAAAAATGAATTCCAAAGTTCATGTTTTGTTAGGTCTAGTAATAGTCCTTGCTTTTTACCTCTCTTCAGGGGTGGCCGGAAGGTCCTTTGTTGAGACTTCCAAAGAGCAGATCAATGGTGAGGAGGATGCAATTTTCGTGAGCTTTTCTCTTCTTTTATCATGTCAAACATATTATTGCATTCAGCATGTAGAATTTTTCTTTTTCTTTTTTTTTTCATCATGATATAACTATCATTGAACCGTAGGATTTTTCGTAATTATTGTTAATTATTATTTTTTTTTTTTCAGTTAAGGAAACTCCAGCATCAACTGTTGCAAAGCCTAATGTTGGGCTTGGTGCCGCAACTCCTTGTACGGGAAAACCAGATAAGCCTTGCTATCCTCCACCTAAAAAATGCGGAATATATGAACGCTGCCGACCACCAAGTGCTAGTGAAGTTATTGAAGCAGAGCCTTAGAATACAAAACTAAGGCTTATTTAAGTGGAATAAAAATATATGTTAAAGAACAACAAAATCAACAAACATGTTTAAGCAGCCAAAATTACTATGTTTCTACTATTACATGTTTTCCTGTATACCATGATGACGTCGTAATAAAGACACAAGATACTTTGCTCTCTCAACACTGTCAACTATTTTTTATTTGTAAATTTAAAAAAAAAATTAAGATATTAAAAAAAAAAAAAAAGAAACAAGTGAATTTAGAAGAGCCCAATCATCGTTGTCAAATAACTGGATAAAATCACATGAAGTGCTCGTAGTTTTAAATTTTAGTAATTTATTATTAAATTTTCATGTTTAATCGTTTAGTGGTTATTTTTCAATTTATTAATGGACCATTGCATTTTTTGCATTTAAGTGTTTGTAACTTTTGTATTAATGCATTTTAGTATATGTTTATTATTTTATTCATTTAAAATTAATTTTTTAGTTTCAATTGATAATTAATTTTTAAAAAATTATAGCTAATTATTTTAACTATGAATAACTTTTTGGATGTGATTCTCGATTTTAATAAAATCTTATGTTATTAGAAAATTCTTAACATCAATTTTATTTAAAAAAATTATCATACTATGTATTCCAAAATTAGACAAAACATGTGAAAGTTTGAAATTTGTGTAATTTATAAAGATTTAAGAATTGGAATTTAAGCTAAAGATTGAGGATTTAAGAATCCTCTAAACATTTTAATGACATGTTTAGAGATTTAGGAATCCAAAATCTCAATTTCAACTTAATTTATTACTATTATAATTATATCAACTTGTTTAATTATCCTATAATTCATTTAATCTATCTAAGCTCATTTTCTAATTTAAGGTAAAACTTTCGAGTATTTCACTATCACAGGACCGTAGAATTTTCCATAATTACTTTTTTTTTTCTGTTAAGGAAACTCCAGCATCAACTATTACAAAGCCTAATATTAGGCTTAGTAGCGTAACTCCTTGTACGAAAAAACCACATGAGCCTTGCCTCCTCCTCGACCTAAAAAATGCAAAATATATCAACGCTACAGACCACCAAGTGCTAGTGAAGTCATTGAAGCAGAGCCTTAGAATAAAAAACTAAGGCTTATTTAAGAGGAGTAAAAATATAACATGAAATACACGTATTTTGGCTAGTGATATGTTAAAGAACCAATAAAATCAACAAACATGTTTAAGCAACCAAAATTACTTTGTTGCTACTATTACATTTTTAAAACATGAACATATTGTTGCTTTCATAACACTCATGGGTTTAGAAAACATACACTATGGTCCTGTTAAGTTACATGACATGAAGATGAATGCAGGAATCTTTATCTAAAATTGGTTGTTGGTTAAAAAAGAAATGAAGTTTTGGGTAGTAATATATGGATGGTAGTTTTATGGAAAGAAGAAAGAGTTGGGAAGAGAATTTGGAGAGGAAAATAAAGTTAATAAATGATTTTTGTAGAGTTTTGTTATGGTAAAAGAAAAGTGTGTAAGAAGTGAAGAAGGGAAATGGTATTTATAAATAAATTTGGAGGGAAATTGTATTTAATTAAATAAATGAAAAAGAAAAGAAAAGAAAATTGATGGCATGAAGGGGAAGAGTAATTAAAAATTACTTTTAGAAGAAAAATATAAGGGAAGTTTAGTAATATGTGATGTATAACTTTTATGGGAAAAGAAAATTGTAAGAAATAGGTATGTAGGTTGTAAGAATAGGTAGTAAAAAATAGTAGAAAGAAGTGAATAGTATTGAATGGTAGGAATAGTATAATGAATAGTAAACAAGACAAATAAATTACTAGAGCTGAACAAATGGGCTATGGCCCGCGGGCCAACCCGTTTAACCCACTTTAAAAAAGGGTTAGGGCCAGCTTTTTTTAGCCCGTTTAAAAGTGGGTTAATTTTACCCAACCCACTTAACCCGTGGGCCAAAGTGGGCTAGCCCGCGGGTTAAGTGGGTTGACCCACCAACCCACTTTTATAAAAATAAAATAAATAATTATAGGATAAATATGTATTAATGAAGGTTATTCTTGAGATTTTTTATACTTGAGATTAAATTTATGTGTTGATTATAACAAAGAATGACAAATCAATGCTCATGCACCATAAAATTTTATAAAATATATTATTATTGTTTTAAATGAAATATATTATCTAATAAGTTATTTTAGAAAACTTATTTTTATATAAAAAGTAATTAAAATAATAATGAAATTAATCATTAATATATAACCTTATAAAACTCTCTGTTTTATTATATATATATATATATATATCTTATTTAATTAGTATAAATAAGTTAAATGGGTTAACTTGGCCCATTTAACTCACAAAATATGTAAGTGGGTTAAAAGGGTCAAAAAGTGGGCTGGCCCGTTTAACCTACGGGCTAAAGTGGGTTGGATTAGGGTCAAGTAATTTTGGCCGGTTTTTAAAGTGGGCCAAAATTTTTTAGCCCGTTTAACCCACGGGCCAAAGTGGGCCGGGCCGGGCCGGGTTGGCCCGTTTAACCCACTTGCCCACCTCTATAAATTACTGATAGTAAAGAAAATACGTGTAAAAATATTATATATGATATTTTGAGATACAAAAAAATTACAAAACTAACATTTTATGAATCCTTACGAAATTACGAAGCTATATTGGTTTTCGAAATATTTTTACTATCCAAAACCCCATGACATTTTTTTCGAAAATTGATCCCGTTTGGGTTTGGAACAATCAAAATTTTAACGAATCCGATCTTTTTAAGCTTTACCATATTATTACGGACTATAATCTACGATTATCTAAATTTTATTGTTCAAGGATTTAGAGCGTGGGATTGTCGGATCTAAATTCACTAGAGTTTGTTATTACTCTAGGTTGACTTTAGGGTTCCGGTTTGACTTCCGTCTTTTTTATTTATTCGTAAGGTCATAAAATTTTAGGGTTTTTCATCGTGTTATATTTCTGGTTCAAATTTTATATTTTACTTTATTTTTATGATTTATTTAATATTTTTCAGTTTTTGGGATTGTTTAATTGAGTTTAGGGTTACGTGTTGACTTAGTTTGATTTTCGGTATTAATTGAAATTCTTGATTCCAAAATTAATTGAAGGGTTTAAGGTGTTATACTTTTATCACCGAATATTTGCTTGGATATACTTTCTCGATTTTTCGTGTTAGATGTTAGATAGGTAGATTGTTTAGCATGCAGACTTTTAGTTGAATGATTGTTGATTTTTCCATCTTGTTTTTTAAGGTTCTCATTCTAAGGTTAAGGATTTTTATATTTGATCTTGTCTAGAATTCGATTTTAGTTTGGATCGATTTTTAGGATTTTGGTTTCGGTATTTAACTCTAAGATTATTTTTTAAGAGCACCGAAAAATTTAGGGGTTTACAAATTTACCCTTAGAAACAATATCTTCATTCATGCAACACACTTCCAAACTTACTATCTTTCTTTAATGGCGGAAGCATATTTGTAATATTGTGTATATGTTGTGTTATTACATTAGACGTAATATTTCTATATTATAATATATAACATTATATATATGTGTAGAAGATTTTAGAATACATATATAACATTATGTATAAACTAGTAATGTAGGATTCCAATACATTGTTTGAATTAGTACATTAGGTTTCTAATGTCTTTAAATATCAAATTTTTTCTACAATTTGCTTGGGGAACTAACATTACTTATCTGAACAGAAATGCCACTAGAAAAATTATATTTCATACCAAGTGGAGGACAATTGTTAAAAATTTAAATAAATAAATAAACTGGCTCGATACACCCCTTTTATGTTTGATTGATATAGATTATTAGTTCCTCTAAATTTAAGCATTTAAACTCCATGTTTCTATATAACATATTTCACTATTTTGCCATTAGATGAATCATGATAAACTCTCAAAATTTTAAAAAATAATAATTACATAACATTAGAAAAAAAAAAGAGAGAGAACTCCTAGTATATAGACATATATATTACACCTATTCCTTTTCTTTTCTTTTTTTCCTTTTTCTTGTTTGTAGACTCATAGGTCTCCGTTACAATAGTTTGTTAATTCTGTTAATAATCTGTTCTTAATAACTAATATCGTTGAAATCTACTATTACTATCATCTATCAACAAATAATCTTTTATCCAAATAGGCTTCCTCCTTACTTTTGTTCTATGCCACTGTGTTGTATCAATATATACGTATATATTAAATTGTTCTCTATTTTGCTATCTTAACGTTTCAATTTGGTTTATTAATCATTTTTTTTTTTCATGGGGAAAGTGGTCATGTAGGAATTTAGGAGAGCACATTTTTATGTTCTTTTTTTCTTTTTTTAAAGATTTCGAGATAAAGAGTGATGACCAATTCAACTCTGTATGGCGGCCGACAATTGATGAGAAAGCCAACAGTGAGCATACGCAAGCAAAGATAATAATTTGAGTGGCCCCAGCATCCCACCACTCCTTCAATTATTAGCTACACAAATTATGTTAAACTTTAGGCTATAAATAGGCTAAGATGAAGCTACCTTTACACCTTCGCCTCGTCTCCTTAGATAGCAATATCTTTGTGGAGAAGCATAGTTGGAAAAAAAAAATGAATTCCAAAGTTCATGTTTTGTTAGGTCTAGTAATAGTCCTTGCTTTTTACCTCTCTTCAGGGGTGGCCGGAAGGTCCTTGGTTGAGACTTCCAAAGAGCAGATCAATGGTAAGGAGGATGCAATTTTCGTGAGCTTTTCTCTTCTTTTATCATGTTATACATATTATTGCATTCAGCTTGTAGAATTTTTCTTTTTTTTTCATCATGATATAATTATCATTGAACCGTAGAATTTTTCGTAATTATTATTAATTATTATTATTTTTTTTTTCAGTTAAGGAAACTCCAGCATCAACCGTTGCAAAGCCTAATGTTGGGCTTGGTGCCGCAACTCGTTGTTCGGAAAAACCAGATAAGCCTTGCAATCCTCCACCTAAAAAATGCGGAATATATGAACGCTGCCGACCACCAAGTGCTAGTGAAGTTATTGAAGCAGAGCCTTAGAATACAAAACTAACGCTTATTTAAGTGGAATAAAATATATGTTAAAGAACAATAAAATCAACAAACATGTTTAAGCAGCCAAAATTACTATGTTTCTACTATTACATGTTTTCCTGTATACTATGATGACGTCGTAATAAAGACACAAGATACTTGGCTCTCTCAACACTCTCAACTATTTTTTATTTGTAAATTTAAAAAAAAAAAAAAAAGAAACAAGTGAATTTAGAATAGCCCAATCATCGTTGTCAAATAACTGGATAAAATCACATGAAGTGCTCGTAGTTTTAAATTTTAGTAATTTATTGTCAAACTTTCATGTTTAATCATTTAGTGGTTATTTTTCAATTTATTAATGGACCATTGCATTTTTTGCATTTAAGTGTTTGTAACTTTTGTATTAATGCATTTTAGTATATGTTTATTATTTTATTCATTTAAAATTAATTTTTTATTTTCAATTGATAATTAATTTTTAAAAAATTAAAGCTAATTATTTTAACTATGAATAACTTTTTGGATGTGATTCCCGATTTTAATAAAATCTTATGTTATTAGAAAATTCTTAACATTAACTTTATTTGAAAAGATGATCATACTATGTATTCCAAGATTAGACAAAACATGTAAAAGTTTGAAATTTGTGTAATTTATAAATCAGGTGTCATGAATTTTCAAATTTGTTAAATAATATATCTTTATATATTATAATATTTTTTTAAATTTTTTCGGTGATTCCCACCCTTGAAATATTGTTTGGAAAGTCCTCCCTCCATCTAATATTGAGAGATTTATATGTAATTAGCTCACATGTATAAGTAGAGAAAAAGACCTCTTTCTAATTGCTCTAAAAAATTTTGTTTTCGTTGCTTGAAATATGTAGTAACCATATCCCCTAAGTGAGAGAATTGAATTAAATTTTCTTTGAAAAAATCTTATTAGATCGCACTTGGACCTCAAGCAGTCTCTACTTTTGAAAATAAAATAAAATAATAAATAAATAAGATCAATAAGCCTATCTAAGAAAATGATGATTTTTATTAGCAAAGTTTTAAGTTAAAACTATTAAATAATTTGCAATGTGAACTTTCTAATGACTATAAGTTACATTCATGCAATATCTTATTTACAAATTATAGAATCGCAAAATTCGAAAATAAAAAAGTATTGGAATATTACTAGAGACATTATAAAATGTTATAGTATGAGGAAATGTATTATTAGATGAAAAAGAAAATTTGCATTTTAAGGCTAAATGGATATTTAGGTTGTGACTTATGACCATTTTAAATTTTATATGATTCAAATAGTTAGAGAACATATATGATATTATATTTTCATATAAGAGTACATCTTACCAACTTTCCAACAATATAAAAATTCTCAAATTTGGGCGTCACATCCAAAAAATTATGCATAATATTGAGAAATAATTTATTGCTTAGGACAGTAATTGAAATTGATTACTTATTTATGGTTCAAAATAAAAATAATTACCAAAATATAGTACCAAAATCGGGTGTCTTAAATAGGATTAATGGAAAAAATACGGCATCATGTATATTGCATTTGTAAGATGCGACATAGCACCGTATATTACATTTATAAGAGATGATATATATATATAGAGTTATATCGCATTTTAAAATAGTGATATGTATATCACATTTATAAGAGTCAATATAGTATGGTTGTAAAAGTTTATATCATGATTTATACACATGATTTGTGTACGAAATTCCAAATCATGTGTCACAAACGTGATTTTGCTATCGGATATTGGTAATTGATTTCATACAACTTGTATACCGGTAATTTTTTTTGTAGGAACAATAGACATGTGTGAGACCCTAATACCGATAGAGATCATTTTTTAAATATTTATAATAGTATATATTAATTAAGAAAAGTCAAATATTAAAATTTAATAAATTAATTATGAATAGACACTATATATCAAAACTATAGTATAAGTAGAAAGTGTAATCGAAACTAAAAATATACACTAAATTACAAAAATATATATAATGGCCATTTGTATTGCTAGAGATATGAACTTTGAAAGAAAAATAGAATAAAGAATTAACAAAAATGAAAATTAAACACTAAATTATCAAAAATTGAAAGTATAGGCATATCTATCTCTCCTCAAGTCAAGTAATTAAAGTAATTAATAAACTAACTAATATCTACTAAGACTACTTATATTTTTTTTTTTCCATCATCACTTTTAGCGCAACATGAAGAAGAGGAAATAGAACTTGTTTATCCCCGTTAGGAGATCAATATTCATCCCACTAAGTTACTAACAATCATGAAGGTTACGAGTTTAGATAAAATATTTTCCATACTTTAATTTTGAACTTTGGCAAAAAAAAAAAAAAAAAAAAAAAAAAAAAAGAACAAAGAAATACTTTAGCTGTGAATACTTATTTCACAAAAATATAAATATATGAATAGACAACAATTTTCCTCACACAACAATTTTATTGTTGACAGGAAAACCTATCTCCATCTATGTTTTTATAATTTTATAACTGATGCTATCATTAGTATTGATAGGCTTAAAATCTCTCGGTATAGGCTGCCACACGCTACATCACTAAAATCATCTTAGAAAAACATTAGAATCCTTTTGTTTTAGGAAAATAAATTTTAAGAAAATGTTTTTCCTACTTTTTTGTGTTTGTTAGGTTAAGACATAATTTTAGATGGAAAATATTTTTCCTCATAAGGAAAAATAATTTTTTGTGGGAAAATTTTAGTATTTTTTAGGATAGGAGCTCACACTTATTAAAATAAAAAATTATTTTCTGAACTACTCTCCATGATAAATAATATTTTATGTAAACCTTATAGTATGTTATATATAAAATTCACGTTGAACACTAGAATTTTTTAATATGTCATTTTCAAAAAAAAATTATTAATAAAAAGTTTTTCTTAAAACAAACGGGACTTAATTGTAAAGACTCTAAACTAGACAATGACTCAAGTTCAAGAAGGGGAATTGATTTATTTTGAAGAGCAAGGTGAGGGAATATATTCATCCACTTCAATTATTCATTTGTCCCCTTAAATAGGATGCATTTTAGACTTCTCTTCCCAAACCAAATCACAAATGTCCTAAATTATAATTTGGTTCAATTCTTTTTTCTTTTCACCTTATGATTATTGAAATATCCTAATAATTATTCTATTTTAAGGAGGATGATAGGAAGTCAAATAAAATTAAAATAAGATGTGTGTGTGTGTATATATAAATGGGGTGCCTATGGCTTTGTAACCTTGAAATACCTCAAATCTTCTCCTAAAATAGAAATTGGTTTTAGATAGATTTAAATGATAAAATGAATTATAGGATTTAATTATACAAGTTGACATAACTAGATTAATGATTAATTAGGTTGAAATTGAGATTTTGGATTTCTAATTCTCTAAATAAGTCATTAAAATGTTTAGAGGATTCCTAAACTCTTGATTCTTAGCCTAAACACTAATTCCTAAATCTTTACAAAATTTGAGTTCATTCGCTTATCTAAAAATATCAGTTTTTAAACCCGAACTCAAATTAAATATCTTTTATCTAAAATAAATTTCTAAATTAAGTTCTTACTTTAAGTTCTTAATTTCTAACCTAATGGTTCAAAAATCATTTCCTAAATATTTCAAAAACTAAAGATATTGATCTGATAGTTCTAAACTTATACCTAAATCCTAAAATATCCTAAATAAACCCTATTCTCTCCTTTTACTTCTCCTCCCGCCATTCCTTTTCTTTAACTATTTATGTTTTCTTTCTCTTCTTTTCTTTCCTTCTTCTTCTTCTTCTTCTTTCTTCTTCTTTCTTCTCTCAAAATTCAATACATGAGTCTCAATTTCAAAAAGAGAAAAGGAGGAATCAAACTAGAATATGAGATAGCAGAAGAGAAATGAAGTAGAACTAGCTCCAACAAGAAGAAAGAAGACAAGTTTCATGTCTTCCAAAAGATAAGTATATGGTTTATATTGTTTTGTTTGTAGTTTATGAGTTTATTTATATTGCTTTGATGTTGAATTGAATTGGAAGTGTTGTTTATATTTGTATATGTTGGATTAATATTGTTGGGAGTTGAGTTGTGATGAAGAAGATGATGAATAGTGAAGTTGAGTTTTGTTGAAGTAGTTGGAGTTGTTTGATGTTGTTAAATGAGTATAGAAGTGTTGTTTAGACTTGATATGGGTAGTATATAGCTTTTATGAAGTTTTGATTGAAGTAGAATGTGTAAAAGTTTGATAAAATGAAGTTTAAAAAACAAGGAAATTCGTAACTCAGGGGAAACCATGAATCATGGGCCTGATTTTGAGAGAAAAAGCTCTGTTTTGGAAAGTTTTCATGAATCACGGTCGTGATCCATCCGTTGGTAGCCTCGGGTAGGTCAAAAAATTTGAAACTCAAAAATTACGGTCGTGATTCTTAGCTCAAAAACCATTTTATGACAGCTTTCCAAAAATCACGGCCGTGACTCGTATTTTCCCTAACGCAATACTATTTCGTATTTTAATCATAACTTTTTCATCCAACCTCTGATTGAGGTGATTCAAGTTGCGTTAGAAATCCTAAAAAGAGACTACAACTTTTATGCTTTGAGTTTTTATAAATTCCAAAATTACCGATGCTCAAATTTGACTTTTTTCCTGCTGCTATATTTTTATAAACAAATTTCAAAACTTGTTTTTGTTTGTGAAATGTGTTTTTGCTTAGGAAATAGATCTTTTTGAGATAAAAGGAGATAGATAAGTGATATTTGATGTGTCATATGAGTTAATTGATATAAATCAACATGAGTTTAGTAGATTTGTAGATTTAATTAATAATTTGGATTAAATATAAACGTTAGCTATAAAAATGAACTTAGCTGATAATTCTAAGATCAATTTGGCTAAATGAACTTGACTAAGCTAAAATGAATCAGATTGTTTAAGTTTAATCAACTTGATTTAGTAAATGACTAATTCTAATGAATTTGGCTAAGGTTAAGCTAAAATGGGTTAATAACTAATAATTAGCTTAGATGAATGAATTGAGATGATCCTTGAATAATATGGGGAATATGTTGTTTCAAATGTGTGTTTACTTGGAAAATGAATGTTTTTGGTATATGAATTCTTTGTTGATGCTTTTGTAATAAAACACTATAAATAAAGAGAAAATAGATTCTTTGACAGACAAAGGAGAACTGTCCATATTTTGGAGGAGCGATCTTCGCAACTATAGTAGGGTTCCTATTTAGTGTCTAATCAAATAAGGTTTAATAAAATGAGTTTGAGATGAATGGATAAATAGCTTCGGTTCTTATATGATTTTGATGAAGTGGATTATTAGTTTAGTTTAGTTTCTTTTCTTATACGAGTTCTTTCCTTAACACAAGTGGATATCTAATTTATCTCTGGATTATCTTCTGAAATTCCTTTCGAGGCTATGGTTGGATTTCATATTCAAGGTACGCAGTAACTTGCGTGTTGGATGTTAGGATAGGCATCTAAAATAGATTAAGAACTTAAATTCGACTTAATAATTGATGAGTGTTGGTTTTCTATTACGCCGTTGAATCTAGTTTGAGGAGCAGCAACCTTGTCATGATGCAATGACACGATAGTTAGGCGCTTTAACCTTAGTCATGATGTAATGACTTTACCATGATACAATGGTACCCTATGATGCAATAGCGATTCTTTTATGGTTAAGCAGGTAATCGATACAGAGTGTAGTGTCTGTATAACGTTTGCTTAAACTTAGAGGGAAATACCATGGTTTAGTTCGACGTTTATGAAAACGGGTGAACTAGATTCATGTTGTGGACTAAGTTAAGTAAAGTTGAGTAACAGCTACAAACTCTAGATGAGATTACTTTTATGGAATAGATATGGGTGATATAGGTAATCAGACTGCTTATATCAACCCATCGAGCAGCTACTGTTACTCAGGATCCCTAGATTCCCATTGGCTTGTTCTGGAGTGTGAGTGCTCTATTGTTGATTTGTTTATTTTAATGAAAAGATAATAACTTGTGGATTAATGCATTGCATTTATTTAAGCTTGCGTGCCACTCCGTGTGTGATTGTGTTACTATGTACTGAGCTCCGGCTCATTCCTGTTTATGTTTATCTTTTTACAGGTTGTTGATGAAGTTGTTATTGTTGATGATGAAGATAAGTAATGAGATGATGATTTGATGATAATGTGGAGGCTGTTGATGTTGCTGTTGATGTGATGATGTTTGTCTCGGGCATCGAGTGAATTTGAAGATTTGGGAGATGAGTGAAATGTAATAGGACCGAGATATATTTGTATTTTGTTTCTTCTTTGTTTTGTTTTATAGAGACCGGATTTATTTATATATTGTATTTTCTTTTAAGGGCTTGTTAATGCCCAAATGTTATTAAATAATTATCTACCCCTAAGAGTAAATCATAAAGTGTTTTTATAAAGTTAGTTTCTTAGAGAACTGATTTACTTTGTAGGGAGTAGAAGTTTATAAGTCGTTTTATAAAATTTGATTTTCCGCTGCCAAATCCAGTTATTTGAAAATCTAACTAAACAATTTCTTAGATTAAAATTGGTTTAGCAATGTTCAACATAAACAATTTCTTTAAAGACAACTTTTCGTATAATTCGTGAGAGTTATATATGGTTGGGGACTTAGTGTGCTTAATTTGAGAATTAAGCATACTAGGTCTTTACAAACCTAGTGGCATCTCTCCTGATTTCTCAAGTGAAATGTATCATGTGCAATTCTCTCATTCCTTATTATAATAAAAAAAAATTAAGGTCATCTTCAAAAAAAAACTATTAAATGGTCCTATCGTTCTAATTATGTTAAAGAATTTTTATTAAAAAATAACAAAAAGATATAATAATATATAGATATCCCAATCCCAACCTATGATAATAATCTATCCAAATAAAAGATTGGGATCAATCATATATAGTTAAATAAGATATGACAATATATATACTATACATATCCTTTAAATATCTCCTTCTTCAATCAAATCATAGAGAAGGAGATAGTAAGAGAATCCTTAGAACCCCTCTAAGAAAAAAAAAATAGAAGAAAAAAGGAAAACCCTTGATCAAATAGTAACCAAAGAAGAAAAAGAGCCAAGATCATAAAGAATAGGCTAATATTGAAAATCTAGGGAGGGGCGATGGCATCATAAAAGGATGAAGAACTTCAAACACTTTAATAAGTTTTTTTTTTTTTTTACCGCAATAAAGTATAGTTTCAAGAATCTGAACATAGACCTAAAAAAAAAAATTAAAATGTTGGTTAGAGGGATTGTTTTGACTTAGACCTTTTGCATTATATATACCATAACGCCCCAAAATTTCATCAAGGCATATACTGCCACGTATAACACCCTATATATTACACGTTTAGGCTTCATTTGATAGAATTTTGTTTATGCTAAACATTACTACCTAGTTTTAAATTATGAAACCGTTTAATTATAGTCTAAAAGCAATTAAATTTGTGATCAGAAAACAAGCTTAAGAAAAACATTTCTAGCTCCTACTTAAATGAATAAATCAACTTTCACTAAAACAAAACTTTAAAAGGTTATTACAAACATATGGGCTCCACAAGGCCTTTTTGAATAGGGGTGTTCAAAAAAAACCGATCAAACCGAGAAACCGAACCGAAACTGAAAAATTAGGTTAACCAGTCCATCGGTTTTGGTTTCGGTTTATGGTTTTTAATTTTTTCGGTTTCGGTTTGTAATTAAAAAACCAATGGTTAACGGTTAACTGGTCCAATAATTATATATATATATATATATAATATTAGTTCATTTTTTCAGAAATGTAACAATGAAAATATGAAACACGAACACAATGACGCTGACGCATTGACCTTAAGCGGCTAAGCCTTTTTCTCTTTATTTAATTATTTCTTTCCCATATCTTTCTAAAACTGCTCTGGCACTCTGCTCCTCAGTCCTCTCACAACTCACAAGTGAAGTCAGTAAGTCACACACAATCACGATCACGGTTCACGCGCACGCCTTAGTCCGTCAGTCGATAATCACCACTCCACTCGCCAGTCGATCAGTCCTCTCCTCTCCTCTCATGCTGTCAGCCTGTCACGCACTCACTTCTGACCTCGTTGGACGCTGGACGCTGGCTCGCTCTGCTTTCGCCGCTGGGCGCTGCACTGGCCTTCTTCTCTTCGAGTTCGAGATCTCACATCTCAGTTCTCTCTCTGACTCTCTCGGTCTCTTCTCTGCTTTCGGCGCTGGGCTGGCCTTCTTCTCTTCTCTTCTCTTCTAGATCTCACATCTCAATTCTCTCTCTGACTCTCTCGGTCTCTTCTCTCCCCCTCGGGTCTCGTCTCGGCCCTCTCCCCTCTAGATCTGGAACGGATCTCTCATTTTTAGTAGTCAGTACCCTACCGTGTTCTTGAAGAAGCCAACCTTACAAGATCTGGTTGCTTTACATTAGGTTTGTATTGTTCTTGATTTTCTTCTTCTTATGGCTTCGATTTGGTTTTGGGCAGACTGATTTTGTGATTTCATAAGATCTGTTCGTTGAATTTGGTTTTGATTTATTGTGATTTCACTTTAGGGTTTTTCACTTTTGAAGAAGAGGCTAAAGAGCAACCTTATCACGATTTCCAGGTATGATTTTTGTTCTATATACTAATTTGATTTTATGCATATATACATGTATATAACTATATATTTGAGATTTTGAACTTGTTTAAGAGAGGGGAGCTTTACGCACTGTGATTTGTGAATGTGAGCATTGCTGGTGTTTCACAGGTTGGGGTTTATGAATCTGACAATCTCTTCCTTTTTGCGCACAGGTTGGGGCTTATGAATCTGCAGTACACTTGGATGAACTGAGCATCTTGCTTTGCAGAAAGTATGTTAGCTTCAAACTGGTTTTGCTTACATATATATAATTCAAACACTGAGTTTACAGTTCAAGGAAATTATAAATACATATCCTATCTCCTAAACTATAAGTCTAGTGTGGATAGACTCAATAAAATTTTAAAGTGTGATTGCGCCTACACTTATCTTTATAAATTATAACATGTGCACATGCATTTCAAATTGTCTACTTCTGTCTACCACTCATGTTTAGCCCCCTCTGCCCTATTTCTATGAGATCACCATGAGGAAAACTATTGATATCCTTATCCTAATATATCTATTTTTTTTATATTGTTGTAGATGTCTAGCACTGGGATAATGATAAAACCATTGATTCGACTCCAAATGTGGTCCCTCGAGGTTCAAGTAATGAGAATTTGAGCTCCCAACCTTCAAGTGGTGATGCAGCAAAACCACCTCCCCCTCAACCCGCTAATTCAAAGGTGCGTAAAAGAAAGTCAGGGTTTGGGAACATTTTGAGAAGAACAATGATGTCAATTATCCTAGAGCTATATGTAATTATTGCACCAAGTCGCTTGTATGTCCATTTGCTAGTGGTACAAGTTGTTTGAGTAATCATCTAGGTAGGTGTAAAAAATATCCTTATAATGTGGAGAAAAGACAAGCAACATTATCTCTAAAACCTTCACCTAAATTTGATGAGGGGACTTGTACAAATTTGCTTGCTACTTGGAAGTTTGATCAAGAGGAATGTAGAAGGTATCTTGCTAGAATGATTATTGTTGATGAGTTGTCTTTAAATTTTGTGGAACATGAGGGGTTTCATGATTTTTGTCAAGTGATGCAACCACGTTTTCGAATTCCTTCACGTGTAACTATAGGAAGAGATTGCTACAATGTTTACAAGGAGGAAATGGGAAAATTGAGAAAATATTTTGAAAAGTTGCCTTCAAGAATTTGTCTTACAACTAATACATGGACATCCATTCAAAATTTCTCATATATGTGTCTCACTGCCCACTTTATTGATGATAATTGGAAACTACACAAAAGAATTATTTCCTTTGGTCCTATTGCTGGTCACTCTGGGGAGGTAATTGGAATGGCTATTGAGAGATGTTTGCTTAATTGGGGAATTGATAGGGTGTTAACTGTAACCGTTGATAATGCATCTTCAAATGATTTGGGCTTATAATATTTGAAAAGAAAACTGAATAGTTGGAAAGGAAGTGCCTTGGAGGGTGAGCACTTGCATGTGAGATGTGCTGCACATATTTTGAATTTGGTTGTAAAAGATGGTTTGTGTGAAATAAATGATTCTATTTTGAGAATTAGGCATGCAGTAAAATATGTGAAATCTTCTCCTTCTAGGAACCAAAAGTTTAAAACTTGTGTTGAAAAAGAGAAGATTGATAGTAAGAGTCTTTTGTGCTTAGATGTGGAGACTAGGTGGAACTCTACATAATTAATGTTAAAGGCAGCCTTGAAATTTCAAAAGGCCTTTGAGTTGTTAGAGTTCACTGATAGTAAGTACTCTTTGGACCTTGCTATGAAAAAAGGCACTCCAACTTTTGAGGATTGGGAATATGCTAGATCATTGCTGCTTTTTCTTAAGATTTTTTATGACACCACTTTGAGCTTGTCTGGCACACTTCATGTCACTAGTAATGAATATATGAAGAAGATTTATGGTCTTGGCATGATGATATCAAACAAGATTGAAAAGGGTAAGGATCCTAGTTTGAAAGCAATGGCTCTTAGGATGAAGAAGAAGTATGACAAGTATTGGGCTAATATTGATAATATCAATGTTTTGTTATTTATTGCATTGGTTCTTGATCCTAGATGCAAATGGAGATATGTTGATTACATGGTTGGTGAATTTTATGATGTGGGTGTTGCAAGCAAACTGAAAGAAAAAGTGAGAGTTATTTTAGAATCTTTATTTGAAGCTTATAATGTTTCCAATCTTAAACCTGGTGTCCAAACTAGTGGAGAACCACAAGAGGTGGACTCGCCTATAATGGTTGATGAATATCAAGATGTAGGCCAATATCTGGATGATATGTACATGAAACATGGTGGGGATGAAGGAAGTGATGAATCTAAAAATGAATTAGAAAAATATTTGCATGATGATTGTGAGAAGAAGGTACCTTCTTTTGATATATTGAGTTGGTGGAAAACAAATGCATCTAAGTATCCAACAATTTCTTTGATAGCAAGGGATGTGTTGGCTATTCCTGTGTTACAGTTGCTAGTGAATCCGCTTTTAGCACTGGAGGTCGTGTGCTTGATTCATTTCGCAGTGCTCTTACTCCTAGACTTGTGGAGGCTATAATTTGTAGGCAAAATTGGTTGAGGAATTCAAGTAAACCCATATATTTAGAGCATGTCTTGGAACAACTTGAGTCGGTTCCATAAGTAAGTTTATTTCTACTTTCTTTTTTTTTCCTTGTTTTTAAATCTTTTTACTTATATATTGAAACTCTTTATTGTTTTCCACTTTTTGTGTTTTACCTAGAAGCATCTTGCATTACAGAAGATCATCCTCTTTGCACAATTGATGATTGAGAGGAGAATGTAAGTCAATTTCTATTATTGAGGCTCATATATTATTGAATAGATTTTTTTGGATAGATTCACATGTTCTTTCCTTTTTTTTTTTTTTTTTTTTTTTTGCTGTGTGGCTACACCTTGGTGTCAGTAATGGGGAATACAAGAAAGTGATGGGAATATAAGAAATGCTCAATTTTGGAATTTGGATATTGAGCTATTATAATTTGGAGCATAAGCTGTTTGAAACATTTATGTTTTAATTATTGTTTGTTGTTGTGTTGCACTTTATTTTAAATTATTATATTATGGATTTGATGGTTTTATATTTATTTGTAATTTGGCCTGCATGGTGACAGGTGTTGCTTTGCACAGATGATGATAGTTTTATATTTATTTGTAATTTTCTCTATGCCTTCTTTGGGGCCTTAAATTTGCCCGAGGATGCTAGAAAGAGATCTTTGGGTCAACAGGTTGACATGAAATATGCGTGGTAGATTAAACATAATTTCTTTTCTACTTACAAAGGAGCATGTCGTATAGCAGGCTTCCTGGTGGAAGGTTTGGTTCTGGAAATTTATAATATCTATACCTGTTTTTTCTTTTGGGTGGTCTTTTTCCCTACTATGCTTGCACAATAAAATAGTGGTCTCTTATATTCTCAGTTGGTAGAAGTCTGCATTGCCATCACCATGGATTGCTATTTAGCACAATTTCACGTGACTTTGTTTATGACTTTCATAATCTGTGTCCTCATACTTTTAACTTACAACTGTTATGACCCAAGCTCTAGCTTATCTAAATTTACTTGGATGATCTTGATTTCACAATCTTGTTGGTCAAAACATGGAAGAGGTTATGAGTGTCAGTATCCCATTTGTAGCATGTGTGTGTTGGAACTTACAGACGTGAAATCGCCGTAATATCACATGATTTTTAAATCGGATAATTTAAAAATGCCTCAATTATTCTCTGAAAATATGAACAAACGGAAATTTATCAACTGTAAAACAAAAAACGGATAATTATTATATTGAATGGTTAAAAATCGAAATCTGAAAAAATTAACCGAAAAAAATGGTTAACCGTTAAGATGGTTAACCATTAATAATGGACTAGTTACGGTTTGCATTTTAGAAAAACCGATAATTATGGATTGGTTCAAAAAATAGAGTCATGGACCGGTTAACCGGTCCATGAACACCCCTACTTTTGAAGAAAATACAATTTCGAAAGATAAATCCCCTCCATATACAAAACAAAATAAAAACAAATACAAATAATCCATTGGCCCTACTTCACTCCACTCTTCAATAACTCTTCCCGCTTCATCCCATACCTAAGTTAAATATCATCATCAACATCGTTCATCATCATCAACTTCAACAATATCATCATCATATCTACAATACCTGTAAAAAACAACAACAATAATGAGCCGACACCTAATACACAGCAATACAAGTACACATGGAGTGACATACGAGCTTAACTAAATGTAAAGTAGCAATAACAGTTTATTATCTTTAAATTAAATTAAACAAATTAATACTGGAGCACTCACACTTCGAAACAATCTCTAGGAATTTAGGGGTTCTAAGTAACAATGGCTGCTCAAGGAGTTGATATAGGCAACCCGAATATCTATATCTCCCATATAACACTACAAGAAAAATAGAATCATCTAGGGTTCACGGCCGTTATTAGCTCTTTACTTACAACTCAGTCTATAACATAATTTTAGTTCAATCATTCCCATAAACGTAAACTAAATCATGGTATTTCCCTCCAAGCTTAAGTAAACATTATACCGATACCGTTTGTCATTTGCTACCTACTAAGCCACTTATAAATGTCATTGCATCATGACAGGGGTAGTATAAGTGCCTAACCTACCATGCTTATGTCGAATAAGGTTACTGCTCCTCGGACCCGATTCAACAACACACATACAAATATCACTCATCAATTATTCAACGGAGTTTAAGTTTTAGTCCATTTAGAATGTCTATCCTATCATGCAACATGTAAGTTACTATGTACCTTTAAATAATGTCTACAATCGAAAAGAATCAAGAGATAGACTAGATGGTAGATTAAGAAGCAAATATCTGATTAAGAAATTAAAATATATAAGCAACACAATTATTTATTAACTTACATCAACTTTCATTAAACATTCATTATATGTTTCTATTTGATCAGACATGTAATACAAACCCAGCCATGGTTGCAAACATTGCCTGCCAAGATATGGACAGTTCTCCGTTGTTTGACAAATTATTTCCTTTATTAAACTAGCTTTAGTCTAACATATTTTAGAAGTTCCGTAGTCCTTATCATCCAAGGTTTAACCTATCATATTAATCTAAGCTAGTTACAAGTTAAACCTATATTAGTTTAATCTTAGCCAAGTTGATTATATTTAGGGTTTGTTTAGATGGTCTGTTTTCATTTGTATCTCTATCTTTTTCAAAATGATATGTGTAAATATGTCTAATTTGCATCTATATTTTATCTATATTTGATTTATTTGATATTTTGATGAGAACTGCCAACTTTTTTTTTCTCTATATCTATTTCTTGATAAATAATTTTTTAGAGAAAAAGTTTGAAAAAGGTGTCTGTATCTACCAAAAAACCAAACAAACAAACCCTTAGTCAATCTAATTCTTTTTAGCTCATTAAAGTTTCTTAAGTCATATTGAACTTAGGATTATTAAATAAATTCATTTTATATCTAACTTCTACATTTAATCCAATCATGTATTAAATCTATAAATTTACTTAATTCATGTTTAATTATATAAATTAACTAACATAACATTTTAACTATCAATCATCCATTTTATTTTATTTATAAGCAAAACCAAGGGACAGATCATGCCCATGGTTAAGGCCATGATCCCCATCACTAACCTCATTACGCCTGTGATGGAGGTCGTGATGGTTATCATGAGCCTTGTCATGCCCATGACAAGAGAAAATTTCATGGAGATTACGCCCTTTTTCACACTCATTATCCTCCTTAATTTTATTTTCAACTTAGATAATCGGCCGTGATGGACAGAGGAAACATGTTATGTTTTTCCTTTGTCTTTTACTCTAATTTAACTACTTATTTTCAACATACATCAACAAAACAACTTATTATTAATATATTAGACATGATCTTAACCCATGAGCACTTCTATATACATTTCTATATCATATTTTGACAAATCATTATATCAAATATATAATCTACACATGCATATATATATATATATCAATATTTTAGCATATATGTTCATATATTACTAACTTATCAATTCTATCACAAGATCTACATCTACCTAGTTCTAATTTAACCTTTTTATACCTAAACAACAATTAAAACAAAAAACAACTAAATTTATCTTTTTAGCAAATCTAAAGAGATTAGTCTTCGTTACTACTGCTAATTTTCATTTGAGCTACTTCTAGCTTAATCTCCTACTTAAATCATGTTTTTCATCTTTTGTGTCTCCTTTGATCTTCTTGAAATTTGAGATTTGATTTGATTTTTGAAGAACAAGAAGAAAAGAAAGGAAGAGAAGAGAAATATAAAAGAAAGAAAAAGGAAAGCGAAAGAAGAAGATAGAAGAAAAGAGAAAGGAGGGTGGTTTTAAAGAGAGGAAAGGAAAAAGTGAAATATAAAGATATTTTATAATAAAAATATTAAGTTGAAACATTTCTGATATTTATTTTAAAAATCGTAATTATTTAGGAAATAATTTCAAAACATGTATATTATAAATTTATGGCTTGATATAATAACACAATTCAAAAGTTTAATTTATGGAAATTTGACATTTAATTTGAGTTCAAGTCTAAACATTTTTAAACAAGCAATTGTTTCAAAAAAATTATCAAGATTTAAAAAAATGAAAGTTAACTAAGATTCAAGGGTTTAGGAGTTTATAAAACATTTAAAATCTCAATTTCAATTTAGATCTATTTACTAAGATAATTTATATCAAATTATCTAATCATAATTCATTGTTTATTTTACCTAATCTATTTAACTATCTAAGATAAACTTCTAACTAAGCTCAAATTCAATATCATAATTAACTATCTATTATGTTATTCAATTGAATCATTTCTAATTTAATTAGGTGAGGATTTAGGGTATTTCATATATATTACCACAACCTCTAATAAAATTTTTGAGAACTTGTTTACCTTATTCCATAGATGTAATAATATTTAATTATGGTGCTTTTGTTTTACCTTGCTCCGCAAACATAATAATTTTTAATTATGGTCCTTTTTCTAAATATAACATACACGAATGGTGATTTGATATATTATATTAGAGCAATGCTGAATGTAAAATGGGTCTTAGGAAATTGCTTGATTGAACTTTCAAATATATCTCCGCCGGCCAAAAAAACATTCACCTATAATTATTTAAACATGAAATTATACATGTGGATGATAATTATTTTGAGTCAATAATTAGACTAAATAAATATTAGTCTCAAATCAATTCAATTGGAGAGGAATGTCCTCTATTATTGTCGAACAGTGAAAGGAGAATATGGTGCTTGTAGTCTTGCTTGTAAATATGGGATTTATATAAAAATGTTATATTTAAAAACAAATGGAGAAAAATCGAAAAAATTAGAATAATAGGCATAGAAGTTTATGTGGGTAAGGATTCAAATGCAACGATCACGTGCGTACTTCGTGACTATCATGCTACAATATGTGCAAGAGTGATAAAGAGGGAATCGCGTAGGGTTGAGGAATAGGCAGTCTCAATAGGTACTAACATACGTATGGCAGATAAAGGAACTAGAAAGCATCAACCCCACTAAGTACCATGAATATCATCTGTGTTTTTGTGTGAAAAGTAATTGATTCACTTAAATGAAAATCCAACAGCACGATGGCATTTGTCTAAGATTTCACTTATCCAAATAAGGTAGGAACTAGTGGTATTTATAGGAATCTAGATTTTAATGTCATCTGTCAGATGAAACAGATAACTAATGGTAGGATGAGTCTATCTCAAAATGAATATAAAAATAGCTCCCCTGTGGACCTAGATCTATTAAGGCCTTCATTTGTAATGTGTATGAGCCAATATGAGAAAGATTGGAATCGGGTAGGCCAATTCTAACAAGCCATACTCCTAGCCTTCCATTCCAAAACTCTATTAATCATCCTAATTAATTGGGTCTGATTGTCTAAGCCCTGTCACACTAGCTTAGAGAATTAAACCTAAATAAAAATTAAGCTCAAACCTTTATATTCAAATTTACACATCTACATTTTGCCCTCTGACCAAAATCCCTCTAACTACATCGAAGGGGTTTGGGCATTAGTTAAGCCCTTTCGAATAGGTAAAGTTTTGCCCAGTGCATGTGCACTATGAATCAGCTACATTTTTGCTTTGCATGTCAATTTCTTAAATTATTCATGATGTAAAAGCCTGGTCTGATGCTACCAAACAATTAGATTCTCTCGGTACATGCTTCTGTAATATTGTCTGACTACTCCCTTCGCTTCAAGCTAAAATTATTTTGCTCGAGATTAAAATATATACATTGACAATTCCCTTTGATGGATGACTTTCCCCATGCATGTCAACTTGTCTTTCATATCTGATTCATATAGATGATCCATCTTAGCAAGCTGATTTTACCTTCATTTTGCAAACACTTCAATCATACTTAGTTAACTGGTTTTAGTTGCAGTCTCATACTGTGTCGACTTCTTTTTCTTTTTTAAAATTGATATGCATATCACATCTATAGTAATGGTTACTAGATAAAATTCCAGTCTATTGCTTCACATCTTTGATATTTGCTATTTGGTAACCAACCTTCATATTTGAAAGATAAATATGCATACACATATTTTCATACAACACAATAATGCTTTAAAAAGCTTGTTAGATCAACTCATTCAAATAAAAGCCCAGTCTATGTGCACAATTTTGCATGCACTCTATAGGCCAGCATTCAGGTTTGGTAAAATATGATACTATTTTGTACTGTTAGTGAGTTGCTTACATTTGGTTGGTTGTTGTACTACGAAAAGCATCAGGTGCTCATTCTTTCTTTTTTTCATTTTCCTTTGACAAAGGAGACAACATTTGTCCTACTCCATTTTTGTATCATCCTCGTTTTCCTCTTTCTTTTTCCTTTTGAATTCTTTGTCTTGTTCAGGTACATGCAAGACACCTTTTTTTCTACTTTTCTCTCCCAAGTTCTCGTCTCATTTACCCCCTATTGTCTCCTACCTTCATCTAACGCCTTTCTTCTTCTTTCTTTCTATTTGTTCTAAATTTCATTCTCTCCACCACGTTCTATTCCATCCTTTTTCATCATCATCTTCCTCCATCATATGTTGTGAGGCAAATGGTGAAACAACAAGCTAGGTTAGGGTTTAGGAAGAAGACAGTGGAAAAAACAGAAAGTAAGGAGCCTTTGACTTGTGTTAAGTATGAAACCGTGGAGGGAACAAAAGCATGTGTTGATTGGACAAGACGGGCAAGACTAAACGAATGGTGGAATTACTGAAAGAGCTAAACAAGCCTAATGGAATAGTCCATATTATGCTAGGCCTTGGGCTGGATCATAATTCATTACCCAATAGATATAGTAATAGTAGCATACGAAAATAACAAAAGTTAGTTAGTAATATAGCTACAGCTAGGCAGATTTTGCCACCTATCAAATATAATCACATGGGGGAATATTATTATAACTGCTTTCTGGTCATTGCACCTATATATTTACAATGTAATGACCCATAAAAATCAATGAAAAATATAAACATTGCTCCATAAATGTATGTACTCTTTGTATTCCATGTTTAATGTGTCTAAATTAGAAAATTAGTATAATCACCACTCCATCATCTCATCATGGGCTAAGGCAATCAGTAAGCACCTCTTTTCTCCCTCATCAATGTCTCTCTTTTCCTTTTTTTTTTTTTTCCCAAAGAACCTACACTCTTAAGACTTTAGTGAATGTGTAGTGACAGTCTCCGCTTAAGCTCCCTTAATCCCATTTTTGCTTCCTTCTCATTTTTATCTTTTTATGTGTTATTAAAATCTAACTCTTTTGAGGTTGTGTACAACAGGCATTTTCTTTATCCTCGAAAGTGGCTTGTCTTTTTTGATTTACCATTATGACCAAGACTAGTCCGAGTGAGTTTCTCCCTGTGTGGGTACTCTATTACAGTGGTTTGGATAGTATTTCAAAATCCCGTTTGATTAGAGACTGAAAATGCAATGCGGGAACGTGGATGAATATAAGAAGTGAGAATTAAGTAGAATAGAGTTATGTAATGTCGAATGCAGCATAGAGTCAATGCCAAATTCAGCACAGGATTACTTGAATACAAGTAATGGGAGCAAGAATATTTTGTATTAATTTTCTGATGATTCATGTTACATTGATGATGTATATACATATTCTACAACCATGACAACTAATTTGCTCCTCCAAACGAATGCATGTGCAAGAATCTGCCAACTCATCAGTTGGTTGTAACAAAATAACAATAATACAATACAAGTAATATAATGCTTGGTAAAATATGTATGGGCTGTGACTACTGTTATATTTTGAGCCCATGGTCTTATTATTATTCATCATCAGCTGCAGGTCCATTTCTTTCATCCTTCAGCCCAAGCCCTTCCCTGATAGTCTTTTATGTCTTCATTACTTGAGACATGACAACTTCCAACTCCACTTCGTTCTTCAATTTGTCAATCACTTCCTATCCTTTTTGTTCCATCCCTACACACATGAACCCTAGCGCATTCCCCTCCCCATCAGAATCCCTTGTCCACAAGGGAAGATTACAAAATCGCAACAACATATCATGATTAAATTCCCAAGTTGCATCATTGATTCCTTTGTCTTTTCATAAGATAAGTACCATTGTTTCTGCCTTGTTCCCTCGTTTGATCATTTTCCTTTCTAATATTGCATTGGGTTCTAATGCTTCTTGTTGATCTGTTGCAGGTACTTCCGAGGAGATGTCAAATCTGGGGCTATGGTATCTTTTGAGTTGAGAAACGTAGAACGTAGGGTGGATGTCCGCCTCTGGAGGTAACCGTAATCGGTAAGCCACCGTTCCAATTCATTCTAGTATCTTATAGGGCCATAATACTTAGCTGATAATTTGTTATTTCTTGTTTGTTTGAGAGATCCTTGCCAATATGGTTGTAGCTTGAGTAGGACCATATCCCCTATGTTAAACTCCCTGTCACTCTGTGTCTTGTCCTCGATCTATTTCATTCGATGTTGAGCCCTTTTTAGGTGAAATTTTAGCAATTTCATTTAAGCTTCCCTATTAGAAAGTAGTCGATCAACAGCTTCAACCCTAGAGTCACCAGGTATATAAGGAAGGTGTATTGGTGGAGGATACCCATATAGTGCTTCAAATGGAGTGATCTTGGAACTATTATGGAAGTTAGTGTTGTACCACCATTCTGCTAGGGAAAGAAAATGAGCCCACCTGTTAGGAGCTTCTCTAGTAACACACCTTAGATAGGTTTCAAGGCATTTGTTGACCACCTCGGTTTGGCCATTGATCTGGGGGTGGTAAGCGGTGGAAAGATTCAGTTCCACCCCTTGCAATTTGAAAAACTATGTCCAAAAGATACTGACAGAGAGTGGATCCCTATTCGAAGTAATGGATTCAGGGGTTCCGTGCAGCTTGTAGATATTGTCTAGGAAAACCTGAGCTACTGTAGCTGTTGTGTAAGGGTGGGAGAGAGCAATAAAGTGACTGTACTTACTTAGTCGATCCACCACTACCAAAATCACTTCCTTCCCATTGGATTTAGGCAGTCCTTCGATGAAATCCATGCTAATATCCTGCCAGCACTCGTTAGGAATTCTCAAAGGACTCAGAAGTCCTGGTGTTGCTACAGTTTCGTACTTATAGCGTTAACAAGTGTCACACTCCCTTGTAAATTGCCTTATGTGTCTCTCCAATTTGGGCCAATAGAACACTGTTGATATCCTCTTATAAGTTGCATTAGCACCTGAATGTCCTCCTAGAGCTCCTCCATGGTAGAGTTATAACAACTTGGTTCTAAAAGCTGCTGAAGAACCCACCACAACTCTTCCTTTGCGCCACAGGATGTTATCTTCATAAGAGTAATGGCCCACCGGCTATCCTTCCTTTAAAAGTTGGATTTTCAGCTTATAGTCAGCATCCAAATCCCAGCTACTTCTAATTTCCTCTAATAGATCAGGTGCAAAAGTTTGTACCACCATGTGATTGAGAGCAATTGGATCCCTACAAGATAAAGAATCAGCAACAACATTAGATTGACCAAAATTTGTACTCAATTGTATAATCGAGTCCCAACAACTTGGTGAGCCATTTTTGTTGGCTAGAAGTCACCAAGCGTTGTTCCAGTAGATACTTGAGACTTTGATGATCAGTTTTGATCACAAAGTGTCTGCCCAAAAGATAGTGCCTCCATTTGTCAATAGCATGCACTAAAGCCATTAATTCACGTTCATATACTGATAAATCACGGTGTTTGGGAGCTAATGACTTGCTTATGAATGCAATAGGGTGTTTATCCTGCATCAAGACAGCCCCAATTCCATCGCCACTTGCATCAATCTCTATCACAAAAAGCTTTGTGTAATCTGGTAACACAAGAACTAGAGATTTGATGAGAGTGTTTTTGAGTTGATCAAAAGTTGATTGTGCCTCCAAACTCCATTGGAATTGGTCTTTTTTGAGTAGTTGAGTTAAAGGCTTAGCAATCAACCCAAGACCTTGTATAAACATCCTGTAATATCGCGCTAGTCCAAGGAATCCCCTCAATTATTTAAGGGTTTTCGGTACTAGCCATTGAGCCACAGCCTCTACCTTCCTAGGATCTTTAGCTACACCATTTTTAGATATGATGTGCCCTAAGTATCGATCTGTGGAACACCAAACACACACTTGGAACGTTTAAGGAATAACTGTTCCCTCCTAAGTACTAGGAATACTTCCCTCAAGTGTTCTATATGCATTTCAATACTAGTACTATATACTAATATATCATCAAAGAACACTAGTACAAATCTTCACAAATAAGGCCTGAAAACAGAGTTCATGAGTCCTTGGAATGTTGATGGGGCATTAGTTAAGCCGAATGGCATGACTAAGAACTCATAATGGCCTTCATGAGTGTGGAAGGCTGTCTTGTAAACATCCTTAGGGTGCATTAGGCTCTGGTGGTACCCAGATCGAAGGTCTAGTTTGCTGAAATGGGTTGCACCATGAAGTTCATCAAACAAATCATCAATAATAGGGATAGGAAAATGATCCTTTATCGTTTGTTTGTTAAGATCCCTATAGTCCACACATTCACCAAGTGTTATCTTTTTTTTTTTTACTAAGACCACTAGAGATGCAAATGGACTATGACTAGGTTTGATAATTCCACTCATCATCATCTCCTTGACCATCTCCTCCAACACTGTCTTCTGTAGAGCGGAATATCTGTAGGGCCTTAAGTTGATCGGATTAGTTCCCTCTTGTAAATGAATTCTATGGTTACAAGATCTACTGGGTGGTAATCCACGCGGTTCATCAAATATGTCCTTGAACTCCTCCAAAAGTTCCCCGAGTTGGGGAACCGGTGTTTTAGGCTGGTCTGGAACTTCCTGGCCAACTCCTCTAACCATCCAACAATACAATTCCACTTGCCCTATAACATGACTCAAGATTTGAGTCAGTTCTTATCCTGAAATATTGTGGACAGCCTCATGTTCGCCTGCTAAGATGCAATGAATACCCTTCCACTCAAACTCCATCACATGTTGCTTAAAATTCCAGCTTATAGTAGCAATTTTTTTCAACCATGGCATTCCAAGAATCAAATCACATGATTTCAAGGTTAGAGTGTCGAAATCAAATTCGAACCCCACTCCATCCATTTCCCAACAAAACTGCTTAACAGCATTAGCGTTAAATATGGTAGTACCGTTAGCTAGAATTACAGGAATAGGTTCTAATGATGATAAAGCAAACTTTAATTCCATAGCCAAGTGTTCATCAATAAAATTGGATGAGCTGCCAGTATCAATGATGATATTTAGAAGTCGGTTTTTAAATTTCCCTCTAACTCTCATGATAGTGTCATTAGGCTCTCCTTCCTCATCAACTGCATACAGTGTCAGTTGAGATAGCTCAACCTCCAATTCATCCACAGGATCAACATTTTCCAACTCCATTCCAACCGTCTCATCTCGATCAACCACTAAAAGACTCAATCGCTTACTCCTATAGCGGTGTCTTGGACCAAATGATTCATCACACCGGAAACATTGTTTCTTACGTCATTTCTCCTCAAGTTCTTCAAGATTCAATCTTTTGGTTGTTCGATTACCTATAAAATGGGTTCAACGGCTGGTGTTTGGTATGTTAGTGTTTGGGTTTTGGTTAGTGATTGATTTGGTAGGAGTGGGTTGGGTAGTGTTTGTGTTTGGGTAATAAGCTGTAGTGTATTTGGCATTGGGCGTGAAGGTGCTGGTGAGGCTTCTATAGGATATAAGGTTCTATTTGGATGATGAAATTGTCACTTCCTGTAGTTTGGAAAGTGTGTAAGCTTAGGTAAGTGTTTGTGGTTGGAACATTCTAATTGGGTACTGAAGTTCTGGTTTTAGGCCACTAAGGTAACAGCTAGCTAGATATGATTCAGGCAATTGCACTTGGGTTAACAAGTGCAGAAACTCATCATTGTAGTCTTGTAGTGTTCCTATCTGCTGTAATTCTTTTAAGTCAGACATAGGATCCTCAAAACCCTTATCATTAAACCTAACATTCAAAGCCTTTGTAAGTTCTTCCCAGGTTAAGGGGTTTATATCATTCCTAGCTTTAGCATATGCACTATACCATTCATAGGGTTTGGTATCTAAATGCATAGTTGCAATTTTCACCTTAAGACAATCAGGGGTTTCATCTAAAGCGAAAAATTGCTCTGCCTTAGAAACCCAACTCCTAAACTCATCTCCATCAAACACAGGAAATTCAATTTTAGTATTTCTAGTAGGTACCTGATAAGTGCTCAAAGCACTAATATGTTTGTCAGCAGAACCACTTGCCGTTAGGGTCTTATTGTCACCTGCCATTGCCTGGAATGGTTGTTTCCTAGCTGATGACTTACCATGTAGTTATTGTTGTAGTACATCGATGGTTTGATTCTACTTGTCTATCATTGCTTGTTGTCTTTGGAGATTTTTAGAGAATAATTTGATTCAGTTTTCATGTTTTTCATATTGCTCTTGGATAATCTTTTCCTGCTGCTCCACTTGCTCCTTCATTACTCCTTTCAACGCCTCCTCAATTTTTTTAAATTATCAGGTTTCCATGGATGTTTTGCTCTGATACCAGTTACAATGCGGGAACGTGAATGAATATAAGAAGTGAGAATTAAGTAGAATAGAGTTATGTAATGCCGAATGCAACACAGAGTCAATGCCGAATGTAACACAAAGTCAATGCCAAATTTAGCACAGGATTACTTGAATACAAGTAATGGGAGCAAGAATATTTTGTATTAATTTTCTAATGATTCATGTTACATTGATGATGTGTGTGTATATATTCTACAACCATGATAAGAATTTGCCAACTCATCAGTTGGTTGTAATAAAATAACAGTAAAATAACAGTAATGCAATACAAGTAATATAATACTTGGTAAAATCTGCATGGGCTGTGACTACTGTTGTATTTTGAGCCCATGGTCTGATTATTATTCATCATCAGCTGCAGGTCCA
The DNA here is from genome assembly GCA_024138025.1 of Combretum micranthum. Classification (NCBI taxonomy): domain Eukaryota; kingdom Viridiplantae; phylum Streptophyta; class Magnoliopsida; order Myrtales; family Combretaceae; genus Combretum; species Combretum micranthum. The sequence continues at coordinate 245,918 of JAMXBD010001309.1, forward strand.
TTTCTTTCATCCTTTGGCCCAAGCCCTTCCCCGATAGTCTTTTCTGTCTTCATTGTTTGAGACATGATAGCTTCCAACTCCATTTCGTTCTTCAATTTGTCAATCACTTCCTGTCCTTTTTGTTCCATCCCTACACACATAAACCCTAGTGCAGAAAAGGAATCCATTCTTGATCATGATAGCCCTTATTCTTGAGTAATCTTTGTGCGGTTAGTTTCTTGTTTTGCGATTTACAAGTCCTTCCTCTCGCACTGGGTTTACTATTCTCCAAATTTTGTAATCTATTACTATTAGTTCTATTGCCTCCTTCGCTAGCCTTTGTATTGGTGCTTACCATGGTTTATCGTCTTGCAGTTGAAGTTGCGTGTTTGACTTGTAATTTTTCATTTCAATCATTGGGTGGTTATAAGTTTCGTTATCTTGGTTTATAACTCTGGATAGTTAATTCATAATAACCTCTCTGCCTTGTTGAATAGGTCTTTTTAATATGTTTCCATGTGTTGAAGTGTGAATTGTTGTTCGACAGTCACATGATGCTTCTAGTTTGCTAGTCGTCTTTCCTTAGTTCCTTTGTTTATTCTTGGCTTTGCTCGATAACCGATGCATGGTAGATAGAAGATCATTCCATTGCTAATTATCCGTTGCTTGAGTTGCTTGAATGCTGTGTGGAGGCGCTGTTGGAGGTGCTCAGTAGTGCGTGGTATACTATGATGGAGTTGCTGGTTGCTGCTCTAAGCCGGGGTTATCATCATATCTTTAGAATATGTGGACAGGATCCACTAATGGTTAGTGATTGGACTCCAAAGATACTCTTCTCGATACCAGCCGAACTTACTTTGAAGGTCGAACAGAAAGAGCAAAATTACAACTAGGCTAAACTCCAAATGCCATCGGCTTGTTAAGTCCGAACTATTGAGCTTCCACTTGAATAAAGCTTTACGCCCATCTGCCTTATGTTAGCACAATGAGAAAACTCCACCGATCCCACGAGACCTGCAACTGGCCAAAAGCAGCGAGTACCTACTGTCACGTTCAAGCCCAACCTATAATAGCGAAGTAATCGACCTTAATCGTGAAGGCACTGAATTCAATGGTCCATCATGACAGAACCTGAGCATTCCTACTGTAAGATGTATGTCTCCTATGACTAAAGATACTTATTTGTTTATATATATATATATATTTAGTTGTACACTTGAGTTCACAAAATGCCTCTTTCATTCTCTTTACTCATGGTGATGGTTATGTCTTTTGCAGGCTCCCTACGAAGGCTATCTTTTTGATTAGGCTGATTTAAAGGCGAAAGCTTCATAGCAACATGACATTAATAGTAGCCTAGCTTAGCCTCTTTATATGATCCCATCGCCGCTGCTATCAATTTGAGCATTTGAAATGAGCTATTGTGTATCATTTTTTATTGATTGAACGGGTTAATAGGTGTTGAAGTACATTTAGCTCTTGCTGAAGTATGGCATACTATTCGGTTGGGGCTTAGGCACGGTGTGTTAAGTGTGTCACAAACTGGGAAATTTATCCTGCAAAGGTCCAAGCTGCACTTTGCTTTATCAAGCCCTTTATCGACCAACCTTTTAGTTTTCATCCAAGAGTCCTAAGTAAATTGAAGTGGAGCATTCAAGTCTATGATCAGACACCTATCTGTTACGTTGAAGTGCTTGTCGGTCTGGTTTGGAGCACTCATTATAGCTTGATGGAGCGTCTAGCAAGTGCTATCCGAGCGCTCAAGCATAGTTCCTCGGGGTGCACTTGAATAGTAGTCGAATTACGCACTTGGAGTGCCACTGCAGCTACTTAGATGTTTACAGATCAGTTCAGATTTTAGGGATGTTTCAGTGCCTCCAAATGCAGTAACACCGAGCAACGTTCAAGCTTCACCATAGCAGTAGTGTCGATAAGAATTGAAGCTGATTATACAGTTAAATAAATATCGAGTGTCCTCGCACAATAATTGACTAGTTCAAATTCATCTTAAAGCTCGAAAATTCCTGTTCAGTTCTCATGAATTTACCTCTTAAATTTCTTAAAGTTATATTGCATGTCGATGGTGCTCACCTGGGAGTTCTCGGTAGTATGTTGGGCGCTCAATTTGCTGGAAATAGCTGCTTACTGTTGCTGTATCAAATTACTACTTTCATATGTTTGTCCAAGTTGTGATGTTCATATTTGGATAATTTTGTGATGCATTGTTCTCAACATGTGAGTTCGAGTTATATTGATTCCATAGCGCCCGACTAATAGTATGGCAGTTTGGATCCTTGTTGATCACTACTTGGCCTTGGTGGTTTGCACTTTCACGCACTAGTTCGTCTTCAATTCAGGTCGTGTCATGAGTAGCAGCTTGGTGTGTTGCGATAGGAGCTGGGATTTCTTCTCAACACTGGTCCTGGAGCTTGGAACTTGATTTTGGTAGCTTCTTCTCTCTCTATTCTATTCAACATTGTAGCTGTTTGGTTCCGGTCTAAAACTGCTGCAAACCAGCTGCTACACAGAATCTTCATGAAAAATTTCAGCCCTAATTCATTCAAAATTCCTCAAAACTCAAAACATGAAAATTTTAGGTCTCTCTCTCATGTTCCCCTAGCATTTTGAATCACATTACAAGAAGCTCGAATGAGAGATTCACAATTTACTCAACTCCGTCAAATCTGTAAAAACTAGGCACTAGTATTGCACATATAGTAACTTTATGAAGAATTTTGGGCCTTGATACATTTAGAATCTCTCAAAACCCAAAACATAAAAGTTGTAGAGTTTTCTTTTATGCTTCCATAAATTTTGAATCACATTAAAAAGAGCTCAAATGAGAGAAATATTCATAATTTACCGAACTTTGTCAAATCTATAAAATCAGGCACCACTACTAACATGCAATAACTTCATGCCTAAATATGTATTGATGCATTCCGAGTTCATCAAAACTCAAAACATGGAAGTTTTATATCTTCTTCTCCTCTTTCCATAGCATTTTGAATCATCTCAATTAAAGATTGGACGAGAAAATTGTGCATGATTTACAAAATGATGCTAGATTTTAACATATGAGAGTATAACCTTGTAGATGCAGCAACTTTATGTTTAATTCTTTATCAATACATTGTAAATCCATCAAAACTTAAAACATGAAAGTTTTATATCTTTTTCTTATCTTTCAAAGCATTTTGAATCATCTCAATAGGAGATCAAATGGGAAAAATGAGCACAATTTACAAAGCTGTGCCAAACCTGAACGTATCATAACATAACTTTGTAGATGCAGCCACTTCACGTCTAATTCTATATTAACACACTGAATTCATCAAAAATTGAAACATATCTTCCCTTCTTTCTATAGAATTTTGAATCACCCCAAATGCGTCTCATATAAGAAAGATGTGAGCAATTTTCTAAACAGTGTTAAAGTTATCCTACGCTACCCATGTTTGGTGCGCTTAATTGATTGACCTAATGTTTTAACCATTTTTTAAAGCTTGTTTCATGTTTTAAACATCCCATTTCCCTTTAAGAAAACTTTTGTGTACAAAATCTCATGGAGCCTAAATGATATGTTGAAATGAACTTAAATCCTAGCAGTTGCTTGGTGTGTGACTTGTAAGATGCTATGTTTATGTTGTTTTGTTTAAGGCTGCTATCAAGTGTGCTCTAGTTGCTGTTGTATTTTTTTGAAACTATCAAGTGCTCAGCATGTTGTTTTTATGTGTTACTTCTGGTCTTCTATCCCTAACTCGGATGTACCAAGGGGCTTAAATATGAGACAATTTAGTTATTGTAAGTTGGTTTAAGTATGAATATACTTGATCTGGCCATTACTATGTTTGGTTGCTTGATAATGACCCGAGTAGCAGCTCAAGTGTTGTTATCATGTTCCATTCCATAGAACTATGAATCCCAAAAATTCTGGAGCATATGAACTCCCTTTTATATATAAAGTACTAAATGAATCTCATAGTGTTTTTGTCTTAAGCAAAGTCGTTGTTAGGAGAGCTTGATGCATGATAGACTCTAAGAATGATGGATTTGATACAAGTGGCTCTTTAGTAACTTTCACTTATGTGCTTATCTTCACAAGTCCAAAACACAAGGCGTGACTAGCACAATATATTTTGTACAATTACTCACATGACATAGTTATGTTGTACTTAATAGACAAAATATGTTTGTGATATTTGCAAAATGTACATGTCAAGCCCCAAAGGGTACCCTAAACATGACAATTCATCGTATTCAATATTAAAACTTAAGAATGACTACCTTATTCACTTGGAACCTTCTATATCCGTACAAGGCATACATTCACAACAAAGGTTAGCAATTGAGTTATGCAATTTAAGGTAGTAACAATTGAACATGCAAGACAATACTATCATAATTTTATCAAAATACAAAGTCCTACAACTTTAAGGGGCATTCCCCAATAAAAATACAAGAATTGTCTTATAACTAAATGAGGCTTCCTAATACATAAGAGACGCTCTAAGAAATCTATCATCAAGATTCAAAAATAAATTTCCTCCAAAAGCTTTCTAAGTCCCATCACACCTACTTCCTTTAATGGTCTTTAAGATTGGCTCAAAAGTAACCCTATAACAAAATCTATTTGGGCATAAGCAATAACATGCTTAGTGAGATATCTTTGCAATACCGTATTCATAACAAGCAAGTTGATTATTCAATCATATGCAATGCATTAACCATATGTTCGCACACACATACATACAACCTACGGAAATTGTACGCAAAATGGATTTTACACCCTCCATATCGGGGATTAGGGAATGCTTTGAAAATATTAGGGTCCTTCCGACCATCACACTCCATTGGGTCCCCATTGACCACCATACTTAGTTCCTAGGTTCCTTTGCCTAAAGCGATCGATCTGACATGGCTCCTCCATGAAGTCGTATTCCCCGAATGTAGTAGTTCCTTATGTTGGAGCTAGGTACTTTACCTTTTCAGTCCTATACATAAGATAAGTCGAAAATGAAATGTGACTCGACTTTATGCCATACATGATCAATTTATAATTAAATTTCCAGCTAAAGGTGATCAACACAATTTTCGCATACATACAACAATATAACATTAAAACAACATATTAACCAAACGAGAACAGTTTTGACATACTTATGATTTCTTGATCAAGCATGAAATCCATAGCACAATAAGAATACGAAAAATGTAAGGAAACTTACTTAGCCATTTGCAATCTTCTTAATCAAAATAATCTTCCGGAAAGGGGGCATTGTAAAATTCATTACCTAGGCAAAATAAATAACCAAAATGAGTATTCATAAAGGCTCTATTTAATTTCTAACTCTATAAATGTAAATTCGCATCATTTTTCGATTATGGGAAAATTCTAGCTTATGATCATAACTAACTTACTTTAACTTGGAATTTCGTACATAAGTAGTCAATCTTTACCTACTTCGAATGATTTATCCATTTCTAAAGTTATTTTTACTTTTTAGGGTCATTTAAGTATTGGAATTCTAGCGTACAACTTGCTCTTAGATTTTTCAGATTTTGTATTTTGTGACCCTTTTGCCATTTTTACTTCCCTTAATTAATTTAATATATATCAATCTTATACTAAAAAATAACTTCCAAATAATATAAGTGGCTTAAAATAGATGTAAAATTCTAGTGATGTTGTTCAAGAAAAATTTATAATAAGGTTATCTTACCAAAAACCGGAAATTTCCAAGTTTATGGAAAAATTGATTTCATGGATAGAAACTTGTTTTTCTCAAAATATTTTTAGCTAAAAAAATTGTGATTTCCATGATTATCTCATTCCTATATGATCAAAATTTATTTGATAAATTTTATTTTCTAAAATATGGAATCTTATGTTGAAGTTTTAGCTAAGAAACTTTTCTAAAATCATGTTGTCATCAATTTAAGAGAATGATCTTGTTTTAAATATTTATTTTTATAAAAAAATTTCTTTACACTTTGAAAATATATTTGAAATTATTATTTTGCATAATAGAGATTTATCATTCTAAAATGGTTCAAAACTTTATTTTAGCATAACAACATTACTATGAAAATTTCATGTACGTGAACATAAATATCATATTTTAAATTTATAATTATGGGGACAAAAACAAAACTAATAAAAATTATAAAGATAAGAAATTTAATGCATGGAAGCCTTAGCGTAAGATTAAGACTCCTTAAGACTTAAAAATAGACAAGCGTCCTTGAATAGCAAAATAATTAAGAGCAAAATAAAATAAAAATGGAAGTTATAGAATTAGGACAAGACTTTCCAGGACTTGAAATATTCTAGTTACCATATAAATAAAAGAAAAATAAGAGCAAATCAAATAAAATGGAAGCCTTAGAATTTTTTTGGATAAGGCATTCCCTGGACTCCCTTTTTGTTTTGACTTGATTAAGAATAAGTCTGAGATTTAGAATATGAACAAGTCTCAAAGAGCAAGTAAATAAATAAATTGCAAAAGATAAAATAATGCATAAATATAAATGTTATATCAGTAAGCTTATATGCCAAATAAATATAGGTATGTACATAATCATATTTATATGTATAGACAGTTAGATCAATGATAAAAATATATCAACGAAATATAACTTAAACATGATCATACTGTAAATAAGATATGGGTTTCCTTTTTTTTTTTTTTTTTGCATTATCATCCCTAATTCAATGCCTCATAGGGAGAAATTTCTCTGTGGATAATGCATGAAACAATATCTATACTAATTGTAGATGTATGGGAAATGTGTTTACCTTGAAAAGATAAATCAAAGAAGTGTGTTTGTGTTAAAAAGAAAAATGGGCAGCAAGGATAAAGAGAGAAAAGAGAGAATTTGATGGAATTGTAAAGTATAAGAAGTATGAATGTGTGTGGATATTTATAGAGAAGTTGTGGTGAGTTAAAGTTAGCAAAAATAATTGAAAAAGAAAAGAAAAAGAACCAGTTTCAACAAGGTGGTGTGAAATCAAAGCTGGAAAGGAGAGAAAAGAAGGAAAAAAATCAAATGAAAAGTGGCAAGTTTGACATATATGTGACTCATAATTTGAGTTTATATTATTTTTATTGTTTTAGGGTTACTAGCACAGTCTTGCCGGATCTAAATCTTTAAAGCTCATTGTTTGATCTAACAGCTTTTAGGGTTTAACTTCTTATTTCAGTTTTAAACTTACTTTAGGACTATCATAAAATTCTAAGGGTTTAATGTGTTATAATTTGCAAGATCACACTACACAATAGCTAAAATTTAGATGTAATGGCGTAGCAACCGGATACTAACATGATCAAAGAAGTGGTCATGAAATCAAACTAGCATCCAAATATCAGAGGTGGTTATCTAGACATAGAATAGATTCATATAACTTAAGCTTCTGACCATGTGCACTTGGACATGGCGTCCAAATAGTAGAAGAGTTCAATGAAGACAAGGCATGGATAGTAAGAAAGTCATGTGAAGATGGCATGAATTTTCTTGATGTCATCTTAATGGTAAGAGACAGAAAAGTAGTCGTTGAAACATTTAGTGTAAGGGATTTTTAGGAGAAAATAGCCAAAATTTATAAATCTTGATGGTAAATTATACCGAAAAGTCACAACGTTTAGAGTGGTTAAAAAGAGTCACGATGCTTAAAGAAATGGGTCAATTAAGGTCACCATCGATACGTGTCAATAGGAAAAACATTTTAAATTAAAGCTTACAGACCTGGCATGTTATAACACATGCCAATGGTGACCTCAATTGACCCACTTATTTAAACATTGTGACGTAAAATGAACTTACTCCATAAAAACTATGACCTCTTTTTAACTACTCAAAATGTTGTGACTCAAATGATTTTACTTCCAAACGTTGTAACCTTTTGATGTAATTCAACATAAATCTTGAAGGCCCTATAAATAAAGGTTTGAGGGTAGATTTTGTAGAGTTGGGAGAGATTAAAAAGTGACAAATAATCTTATTGTTTAACTCTCCTCAAACTACGTGTTAACAATCTAATTTTGGCCTTGGGCCTATTTGAGCCAAGCCCATTCTCTCATTGGTCGGACTAAAGTAAATCGATGAAGCCTCTGTCAACATTCTTTCCTATTGACTTGAGCATGCTGCCCAGATGACTTGGACAGGATACCCCTACTCCAGTACGCTACGTCTCGGTCAAAATCGACCTGCGAAGTTGAGATCGTAGCACCACGATCCCCACTTGTCCACTATAAACATAACCACCAAGCCTTCCATTCAACTACTCAACCACTCATCTACGACTAACATAACTACTAGGACAGTTGCCTATAAATATAACTGAACCACCACCAATCAAGATAATATCACATATACCATCTTTCTAATCAATTTTATGGCTTTTCATGATAAATACTGGCTTGAGCATCGGAATAGCTGTAATGAGCCCATGCCTAATGAGCCACTAACAAGTTCTTTGTTTTACAGATCCCACAACACCATGCTTTGAGCCCATTTACAATTGATCCAGCTTACCATCGGATTCAAGCAAGTAACATTTGGCACCATCCGTAGGAAGATTCGACCTTTAGTGAAAGAATTCCTTACTCCTTTTCCTAAAAAAAAGGGAAAAAAAAAAACACACACACACACATACATACAGAATTTCTTGACATACCACCTCGTGCCAAAAGCAAAAGACAACCTTAAGGCAATAGCTTTGACGATGACCTAAATTCCACCTCAGATCACCTTCTACGAGACATAACGACTCTCAAGCGAGACCTAGCATCCAGCTTGCCTCTAATAGCCCTCCAAAACAAGATTGCCTTAATAGCATAGAAGACATGCCCCAGTAGGTGGTAGAACAAAACATTGAAATTCTCAAATGCAATATGGTGGTTCAAAAACGCCTCAAGGAGGTAGAGATAGGTACATAAGACTCCTAACAACAGCAATGTAGTGACGAAAACCCACTACCCCAGACATACGCTAACCACACTTATGAAGTCGCCAACGCCCCTGCCAATATGACTAGATTACATTTGCAAACCTTGTAACCCCAAGGACCCTTAAATTGCCGCTGCAGCATCAAAAACACAAGTCCAGACTCCCTCTCCATTGGAGTTCCTAGTTTGCCACAAAAAAAAAAAAAATTGAAGATATGGCCTCTTAAGGAATTAGAGAAAGAAAATTAGAAAATATCAGAGATCAATGAAAGCAAAAAGAGCACTCCCACTTTCAAATCTACTCGAATAACCATCAAAATACCTCTAGCCCAGTAAATCGTTGATGATCCATGGCCACTAGGGATGAAGCTACCCATGTTCAAGCTTTATGATGGGAACCAGACGAGTACCATAGAAGATACAAGAGTAAATGTTAGTATCCGAATTCAATGACACCATCTTCTGTAAAGTATTTTTAAGGACATTAGAAAAAGAAGCAAACAATTGGTTTCACCAATTGGTTGAGGGCTCCATCACATCTTTCGAAGACCTTTCCACCACGTTTAGGATCCACTTCACAGTTAGTAGACCCCCAAAGAAGGATACATCCTCCCTATTCCTGGAAAATCAGAATAAAGGTGAGTCCCTAAGAGATTATATCACTCAACTTAACCAAGCGGTCACATAAGTGGACGGTCTCGATCTCAACTTCGTTGTACAAGCGGCCATTCATGGAGTTTGGAAAAACAAGAGCCTTTTCTAGTCCCCTACCAAAACCAACCCAAAATGTTAGAGGAATTCCAAGAGTAGGCTAGCAAGTACATACGACATGAAGACTCCATAGCCACATAGAATGAAATGGAAAAATCACTAAAGGAACAACTATAAGAATAGAAATCAAAAGGGTCAAGCAAGGATTAGTTAAACCTCTTGGGGAGAAAGATGGACAGAGATCCCAAAGCAAGAAAACACAGGGAAAACAAGTATACTTCAAATCTAGTTTCCTCCCCCTGAGCAAACCATTGGAAGATATCTTCTTGAAAATCAGAAACTCCGGCATCCTTATAATCCCCAAGATATTTCCATCATGAGTTTAGTAATTAGAAACTAAAATTCATAAATAGATAGCAAAAAAATAGGTATTTAGTTAGTAAGCACGGAAATGTAAGTAGAATTTTTTTTTATTATTATTATGTCCTATAATAGAGCAAGTAATTTTCCGCTAGTAAAAGAGATCAAAAACAAGATTTCTCAACATAAGCCAATAACTCAACAAACACTCAATTATAGCTCTGAATTCAAGTACAAATTAAAACGATTAATTTATTTAGCCTATTAGCTATGAAATGATAATTTAAGAATGAATCGCTAGGATTGTCAAATATGCAATGTAATAAAAAACATATCAATAACTACAAATTTGGACCTCCAATAAAAATTTAGATTTTATAAACACATTAGTTAGGATATTCTGAGTCTATAGTGATTAAAACCCAAATTTGGCCTACTAAGCCCAACAAGCTTAATCGCGTTAGTGAAACCCAAAAAATATTTAATCGCGTAAGCTTTAAATTTAAAATTTTAAGTCAACAATTATCTAAGAAAAACATAGAACCCTTAAACATAATTTAGAAGATGTTCTCTTAAGTTAATTAATACGTTTACATGTGTACCACTTAATATTTAACGTGATAGCTTAGATATTTGTCATAAAACTTGCAAAACACAACATCAAATGAGTTCTTATTCAAGAAGACTTCTTGAACCATCTAAAATCATCAAGGGAAAGAGAGTAACACCACTTTCCTTCTTGAGGAAGGAAAATGTCGCTATCAAGAATCTTATCTAATACCCGTCATTAGTTACCAAAAGTGACATCTTCTCTAATAGAAAATCTAATTAAATCTTGGCATTTAATGATTGATAGTGACCCATAAACCACTTAAATTTTCTTCTTTCTACACTCCTCCAAACCTTGAATCACCCTATGCATGAAGACAATTTCCTTAATTATCTAATAAGTCATCATAAGCAATCATTACTTGGCTTACTTGACATCAATAAAATTTTTCCACCTAGATAGCATATGGCTACATATGGACCACAATTTTTCTCTTTCTCTTGCAACAAAACCAAAGCCTTAATGCATCTCTCAAAGCCTCCAATGGCTGAACCAAAAACCAAATCACTCATTTGGTTTTCAGTTCACCCTTTTTTTGACTTTAGATGATGACGACTCCAATCAAAACATTTTTGGAAATCGGGCTTTAGACAAAAACCCTACTAGTTCCTTGTTGAGCGTTCCGTATCAAATGAGTTGGGTTTGATATGGTTCGAAATCTTTAGGAGAATAGGAGCAAAATTCGAGCTTAACACCATTAAACCTTTTCTTTTGAAAATTATTCACAGCCCCAATTATTTATTCATGAAATATTTAGCTTTTTGAATTCACTTTTTAATCACAATTTAAACTTAGAAAATAAATAATGGATACACGAAAAATAAAGGAGAGTAAGGAAAGAAGAAACTATGCAAGTATTCATAAAGATTCTGCCTCGTGCATCAATCTTCTCTTCTAGCTCCAAGCTAGGGACCTGATATTCTATACCGCTATATTCCACTATATCCAATCAAATCCAAGAGTACAAATAGTATGCCAATACAATATTGAATTCCCTCTACTCAACCTATCTAGCTCACCAAGCAAATTATTGATCTACAGAGTTATTCATCACTCCCTCTTATCTTCAATCTCATAATATACAAAGTAAATCAAGGAATGGTATAATATAAAGGTTCCTCTCAAATAATTTCGCTCAAGTAATAAGTAAAATGAAAGTTGTAGAATTTTTCATAAATAAACTAGAGTATGATTTGCAATATCATTGTTTTCTTATTTTAACTCCTTCATATCTCTTTTTGTTATTGACCTTCTCTGGTATGTATCTTCGAGTTTTCCAAAGGCTAGAAGAGGATAAGCTAAACATTAGAGATAACATCCATTCCTAATATGTTGCAGCTGCTGGAGATAAGATCTTTCATAAATATCCCTTAGTAAAATTCAAATTTTAATCCTTTGTTTGCTGCTGATGTTTCTATAGATATTATTTCAAAAAGAAAACTGTTGAGAATATCTTAATAAAAACCTCTTCTGATATGCTCCTTTTGAAATATCTTCATATCCCCATAAAATAAGAGTGTATCTAGCTTCCCTCTATCTTCTAAAACTTTGAACTCCTTCTTTTGTTAAATCATGACCTTAGTACTTCACAAACAACCATCTTTAACAAAATATACTTCATTTGATAGATTTGAAACAATTTTGAAGCTTGACTTGAGAAACTTGAACTTGCTTTAAAAATAATAATAATTCTTCAAGGACCTTTAATCTAATATAATCTCAAATCCCCTAGATATATTAATCAACTTTGTAGAACATTTTGAATGTATTACCCAAATACATTCAACTTTGGAGCTAAGTCTACATATTAATGAAAGAATTAAAAATAAACTCAATCTACAAATTTTTTGCTCGTTTTTTATGTGCAACAAGTCTACCCTTTGAGCCAATCCTAACTATTACAAACTTCTTGATAAGCTTTCCAGAAAGTCTCTAAGTTACTTGTGAGTCGAATATTTTTTTGACAAATTTCTTCTAGAAAGCTTATAGGCAAACATAATTGATCAATTTAGCTTTCCCATATATTTTACACTTTAAAGCTATGCACTTAATAATTTGTTAGTAAACACATATACATATTTTGTTATCGTCAAAACCAAACTAGGAGATTTAATAGAACCGTTTGAGGAAGCTAAACTAGAATGGACATTACATGTTGACAAATCATCAGGAAGGCTTTGGAGCAAGATAGATTCTACAAGGCCCCTACAATGTGAAGATATGTTTTTCTCTTAAATTCAATTTCAACGCGAGTAACAATAGGGCAAAATATGAGGTGCGCGTAACAAGATTGAAGTTGGCCATAGAGGTCGAGGTCAAAAATATAATAATTTATTTAGATTCACAACTTGTCATGCAACAGGTGAAAGGAGAATATAAGATATAAGGGGAAGCTATGATAAGTACATGGAGCATTGTCCACTCATTGACAGCTAACTTTTCTAGTTGGGACATTCGCAAGATTCCCTAAGCAAAGAATGCTGAAGACAATAGACTCTCCAAATTTGCAATAGTAAGTCTCTCGGGCCCTAAACCTAAAGCAGAAGGGGTATCTATGGAATACCTACCACGACACACAATCTACAAGCAACAGTTGAAGGTACTGACAGGTGAAACAGACTTCTCACCACCCTACTAGATGGACCCTATAAAGGAATACTAGAGGGATGAAGTTCTGCCGACTAATAAAAAGGTGGCTAAGAAACTCATTTATCAAGCTGCAAAACACACATTGTTTAATGATGTCTTATTCCAAAGGGGCCAGAGCTTACCTTTGCTCTACTACCTTCGACCAGAAGAAGCTCCAGCTATCCTAAAGGACTTACATTCAAGAGAATGTAGCAACCATATTGTCGAACAAACATTATATGTAAGGACACTATGACTCAGCTACTATTGGGCAACCATGTGGAAGGAGGCAACAAGACGACAAAGAAATGCCTTCGATGCCAAAAGCATGCGCCCTTAGCCCATGCACCAAGCAACTATTTCCCATAGCTGGCAAGCCCATGGCCATTTTCCCTATGAGGAATAGACATAGTTGGTCCCTTCCCTAGAACCTCCGGACATAAATGTTTCATCATTGTCTTAGTTGGCTATTTTACCAAATGGGAAGAGGAATAAACGGTAGCCCATATCATAGAATGAGTAATAGATGCATTTGTAACCAATTAGATTCTATTACGATTCGAGGTACCACAGGTCATAATTACTAACAATGGGACGTAGTTAGACAATAGTCAGTTGAGAGAGATTCTGCCACCACCATCATATCTCGATTCAATACACATCAGTCTCTCATCCCTAGACCAACGAACAAGTATGAGCAGTAAACCACACCATAGCCAAAAAGCCTAAAAAAAATTGGTCAGCCTAAAAAAAATTGGTCAGCCAAGACTATGTTGGTTTGACTAATCGATCGCCCAATGTACTTTAAGGATATAAAACCACCACTAAACTACTACTACCGAAACACCGTACCAACTAGCATTTGGAACAAAAGCAATATACCGGATCGAGTTGGAACTCCCGACTCACAAGACGCAATAGTTTCGCCTGGAAGTCAACCAAATTACACTAAAGGAGAACTTAAACATAGTAGAAGAGCTATGGGATCAAACCAAGCAGAGGCTCATTGCTTACCAATTCAAGGCCGCTCGATACTACAATAAGAAAGTAAGGTATAAGGAGTTTTGCCCCAACAACCTAGTATGTCAAAAACTAGCTGACATGTGAGCCAATGATTCACAGGGCAAGCTTACCTCCACCTGGGAAGATACTGTCTGTGTCAATGAAAATCTTGGAAACAAAGCCTACCAACTGGAACAATTGGACAGTTAACCAATTGCACGAACATGGAATGCCAAGAACGTAAGGGAGTAGTTTATTTAGAAACTTTTTTATCTTTGATGTTTTCTTACTAGTACGTTTCTATTTGAAATCAGCTTCAGAAATGAATTCTGAATTGTTTCTCGGAGGCATAGCGTTTAGTAACAAAATCCCAAAGTAGATAATGAGACCCGTCTAACCATTCGACTGGGCTGCTTATACTCAACACCCGTATTTTAAAAACTTAAGTCCTTAACAAGCCCAGGCCTCAAGGATAGGTCTACTAGGCTACTTATATTGAGCAACCGCATCGTAAAAACTTAACCCTGGCGAGGCCTAAGCCTTAGGGACTGATCTAACAAGCTACTTACGCTCAGCACCTACATCATAAAAACTTAAGTCCCTAGCATGGCCTAAGCCCCAAGGACCAATCCATTGGGTTACTTACGCTTAGTACCCGCATCCTAAAAACTTAAGTCCCCAGTAAGGCTCAGGCCCCACGGACCGATCCACCGGGCTACTTATGCGTAGCACCCACATCCTAAAAACTTAAGTCCCTAGTGAGGCTCAAGCTTCAGGGATCAATCCACCAGGTTGTTCATGCTCAACACCCGTGTCCTAAAAACTTAAGTCCCTAGCAAAGCTCAAACACCAGGGACCGATCCATCGAGTTATTTACACTCAACATCCTGGGACCGACTAACAAATAAGTCACAAAAAGCATGCATAAAATCCAAAGAAGGAAAAAGAGAAACAACATGATTGAATCTCAAAATCATCTATTGATCGAAATGATACAATAGTTTTTACTGGATTCACGACCAAGGGAATTTAAAACAACATTCTGACCAAAAACTACAAATTGGTACATATTACTAACTATAAGATCTATTAGTCAATACAACCTTCTAAACAACATTGAACATCTTTGGCAAAGGACATCTAAGCAAAAAAAAAAGATGATTAGAGAGTTGTTAATTGCACAGGATAAGGAACAAGTTGATTCGCCCTACCTCATCGAGTTGCATCAAGCATTTTAGGTAGAGTAAACCTAAACAAACTGGGATGATCAAGAAGTATTCGATGACTAAGCCTTTGTGAGAACAAGGAGCAACTCAAATGTTTCCCCTTCGCTAATTCCATCCCGATCATCCAAGTACTCCCAGTATCCAAGCCTAGGAGAGGAACCCATCTTAATCTCCCTCAAAACCTATTTTGAACAGTCAAAAGAGAACCAAAAGAAGAAGATTTAAGACCACGGCAAGAATAATGGGCTACTTACCCTATTTGAGGACAAACATTCTTCCTCTGCTGCCAAGGGTTCCATATAACTGGAAATAATGAGACCAGTGGCCCCCTTTACATACCATAACACAAGAAAAAAGATCTTTCCACCATGGACAAACAAGACTTACTTTGGACAAAAGTCATTTAGGAAAGCTCCGAGTCAACCAAGAAGGAGATGGAACAACAAAACACCAAAGGTTATCTTTCCAACCATACCCAAAGCTAAATTCCATAAAAAGAAGCTACAAGCTAAAAAATACCTGGTAATGGAAGGAAGTTTTGCAAGCAAATAAGTTATGGAAAAAATAAAGAAAAAGACCACTATTTATTAGAAACCTGAGGAAATAATGATAGAGAAGTTCCATTATATCTTAGGAATGCCAATCGGCATCCAACCCCATTCGTCAAATTGTATAATAAAGATCCAACAATCCATCAAGGGTAATTATTAATATGGATATGACACAAATTCCTAGGAACAGCTCATGAAATCAACAAACAGTTTAAAGGCCATATCAAAATGCGAAAAGCACAAAGTATGGAAACAAAGTACAAACATAGAGAAAAAGATATATTGTATTAAAAAGGATCATTATTACACCTGACATAACACATCGAACAAACAGCATCTCAACCAAAAAGTAATAATAATAAATAAATAAATGACAGAAGAATAAATATTACTCCTTCCCAGCTCCTTATTTAGCTCCTTCACAAATAGATCAATTTGAGAAATAGGTAACCCCTCGCTCACCACCTTACTTATTGAGTCAGTTTGCAAATTGATCGCACCGGGCAACCTTAACCCTTGGTCACTGATAAGTGTCAAAAGACCCTTATCTTAGTGCTTATTTTGACATATTTGATATGTATTTCTTGTGATTTATAAGAAAAGGATACTTAATTTCTAAATATTAATTTCAAGGTTAAAAGATAATATTTGGAGAAATTAAAGATGATTCAAGTAAATCAAGACAAAATTGGCAAAACATGGACAAGCTAAATTTACACATGTACAACGTTGTGCATGGCCATGATGAGTACAAATGGACAAATCAGTAGACTCTAAATTTTCAACCTCCTTTAGCACAAGCAAAGAAGAAGCTAAGGGTAAAATCCAGAGAGCAAACAGACAAGAAATGAAACTTCATATTCATGCCCCACCAAGTAGCATGACCATGCAGACAAGATGCACGTTATAACTTCAATGTTAGCGAACCTTTTGATTTCACCCCTCCCCCAAGCATGCCGGTGCAAACCAGGCCGTGCAGACATGTTTCCAATCCTAAACTATAAATAGCACCTTGTTTTCATAATTTAAAATATATATATATATATATATTTTGGCGTACTTTCTAAACCCTGAGAGAAAAGACAAACTTCAAGAGGGGAAGTGCTTAAGCTTCATCGAAATCACAAAACATAAGGGTTTATTGTTCATCATGATTAATATATTTCCTCTAGATCTTTTGTCCTTACTTTAAACTTCATGGATGAGTAGTTCTTGATACCTTCCTTCTTGTGAAACCCTAAACCATGTGATTGCATTGCTTTGTAGTTAATGAAAATTTATGTCTTTGTATCTATTCATTTGATTTAATTGTCTTGTGATTGATTTATGCACAGAATTAATTGCATATATGATTCTATAAGATAGAAAGACGTTTCATCTAATATGATAGATCTTTATGAATAGAGAAATTGCATGTTCACCTAGAGGTAGGAAAACTTCGATTTTCTACACAAAGATTTAGTCTTTACAAAGTGAATCATGAATTTTTATG
This sequence comes from Combretum micranthum, assembly GCA_024138025.1. Lineage (NCBI taxonomy): Eukaryota > Viridiplantae > Streptophyta > Magnoliopsida > Myrtales > Combretaceae > Combretum > Combretum micranthum. The sequence goes on from JAMXBD010001309.1 coordinate 263,425, forward strand.
CAATCTTATGTCGTGTTAGTGAGGGAAATGGCTCCATTATCATAGGATATTTAAGATTTATGGTGGATCAAGATGAGGGGTATGTTTAACGACTGAACATATCTTTTGAAAGCATACATAATTAATCCTAGGGTTAGCTAGATTAATTAATTAGTAGTTAATAATAAATATCACTTCAGGACTTAAGCTAAATAGTAGAAAAAGGGTAATACTAATACTTATTCTTTAGATCCCTATGGACGACACCTGTTAATTAGATACTACATTAGATAGGTATACTTATATAACTTGGTCGTAGGATTTAAGTTAGGTTTATAAATTTTATATTTTGATACGATCATTTAATGTGCATCGGTTATCCCTGACCAGAAGAGGATCCCCTACTAGAGGTTGAGTAATCCGATCTACGAGCGTTGTACCAATGGTTGATCCCAATGTTAGATCCCTATCAATATTTTGAGCCACTTGCTACCCTTCACAAACATCATAATCTTCATCCTCATCCTCCCTCAGCACCATAGCATATACCGGGAGATAAGAATGAAAGTTAACCTATTGGACTGTGCTACAGGAACAATGACCATAGATATATTAGATAATCTAGCCAATCATCCCACACGATTTTGCTCTACCCAAGCTTCACTACCAAAGTAATGGTCAAAGGCAGAGGTCGGTTGACATTGACCAAAAGCAGCAACTTCGACCTCAAGAGCTTTAATACGCTCACTCAACTCACTGCGCTCTCTTTGAGCCTTATCTAAGACTTTATATAACTTCTTCACATCTAGCTTCACCCTAGTAGCTGAAGTTTGGAACTCATCCCTCTGCAACATCAACTCCGTCTTACGGGAATGAAAACTAAACCTACAGTTAGCCAACTCTCTCCAGTTATTCTCCAACAACTGCTTTAGTCGACTATTTTCAGCACGAAACTCCTTATTATCCCTATAGACCCATGCCTCTCCTGGTCAAGTAATTGGATCTTATTTCGAGTAGATGACTCATGGATTTTCAACTTGAATTGCAGCTCGTCGATCTTGTTATCCGTAGCCAATTTCTCCTCCTTATATTAGTTAGCCTGCTGATCCGTCGTCTAAAACCCTTGCTAAGGATGGTATAATCAGCCTTGAACCACAATAAAGGGTTAGGTACTCACATAAGTATTATAATAAAAGTGACTCATTGCACGAGCTAAACCTACTTCCTCCAAATACCTAAATCAATTGGATCCCTCTACAAAATGACGATCTCTTACTGGAAGTCTTGCCACACGACACTACGTCCACAACACTTTTAGAATTATATACAAAAGACAAAAATGTAAATGGAAGATGGATAATTAGACTCATAATAGGGAGCACATACATAGCCAAAATACCATAGTCGGTCATTTCCTTTGATTGAGACACCTAAGGAAAGTAATCAATGACCTTCACACAATAACTTTACCTAACATAGGTCCACCAAGACAAAGGCCAAGGTGGGAATGATTGGCCTAGATGTCCCATCATCCTCGATTAACATGGGAACGCTCTTCATGATGAATAGAATCAATTTCCACTGGATCAATGAAACAGCAACAAGTACCCAAAAGATTCATTGATCTTGCATCTACATTAACCCTATAGTCATCCCCTCCATCAAAGGAGACTTGTTGTAGAAAGGAACAGCAAAAACCCTGGCATCATCCTGTTGGGCCTTTTGGTGGGAGCCTGAGGCAACCAAGGCCCTGTGAGGCCCAACACCTCCTCTCTTAGAACCCAAAGTCACCAAGGGAGGCTTCTGTTTCCGAGCCACCAAATCTTCAACAATCGAACAATTGCTCTGCAAATCCCATCTCCTACTGCATAGCTTCCCCCTTCCTTTTCCTCAAGACATGCTACAATCAAAGAACCAACTGATGTCTCTAGCACTCCTTCTGCCAGCACCTATAAAAATGAAAAAGGATTAGAAACTAAATGGGAAATGTGCTGATAAGCAAACGCAATCATTGTTTCCCCCAAACAACACTCCAACAAACCGATAACCCAAGTGCCTAAAAATCATGCTCAAACATACCCCAAACATCCTTTCTCCTCTTTGAAGAACACTTGTCGTATGAAGTAATGTCTCTACTTACATAAAACCTCTCAATCTTCTTAGCATTAAGCAGACCAACATCGACAATCATACCATTCCATAAAACTTCAATTCTGTAAGGGTCTCCTAATCGTTGGCAAGCAATGAACACTGAGGAAGGCTAGAGGCAAATTCATCCAACAGTCGTGAATGGAATTTTCCTTTTCATTTCAACAATGATGAATTTACCTTTCCAATCTGTTGGAATCTCTCATAATATTTGATGATAACAAAAAGAGTAAAGTCTTTTAACAAATAAATAAAGTATAGCAATCAAAACCAAAACCAAAATATTTCATGATTGAACTAATCATCAGATTTTTTAGAAATTGTTTCAGAAGTATTAAGAGTCATTTTCAGAAGGTTTTCAGATTCATTTGCAAAGGAAGATCAGAACTAAATCTGTTGCAGAACAAAGATGCACAGAATGTTGCGAATTTATTTTACTTTATCATCTGAAGGCCTGACTCCACGAAATGAATATATTTGGGTAGTATATTCATTTTGTCCACTAAGTTGGATAAAATATCCAAGGGATTTATTTCATCAATTTTATTATAAGTTAGTCTATTTATTTCTGAGAAGAAGATCGCCAGATTTTTATGTTTCACGTGGTCAGCAAATTCCTAAAGATAAGGATATATTTTACCAAGTTCATGAGTGTTCAAATTTTCGAAACAAATCTTTTAAAGCTTATCTTTAAGGATAAAGGATATCACTATTTTTATGGGATAGTTTGTTGAAGTATTTATCCAAATTGTTATGGATAAAACATATCAAGATATATGAACATTATCAGATGACAGCATCAACGAAATTTGGATAAAGCTAAGAAGATTATTCGGATTGATCATACACGTAACACACTTCAAAGGAGGGAATTTGCCAAGTCATTATTTTCAATTTGAGAAATATTCGAATTGTTTTGAACGACTTCTTTGCTAGCCGTTGAGATAAAACAATATATAGAGGAAGCACAACAACAAGGTAGATATGATGAGAAGAACAATCTTGCTCTAACTCTCTATTGAAAGAAAAGTATTCGAGTGCATTTCTCTAAAAAGTCCTGCGTTACAAAGTGTTCACAATATTTTTTCGAAAGATAGGATATTTTTGTATTTCCTTGATTGAGTATCATTCAATTTTTTTTTAGTGAGATTGAGTGTTGCAAGTTATCTGTTAGACCAATTGTGTGTTATAGGATAACCGTGAGAATTGGGACAGAGTGTATTGTAGCCAAGAGGATTGGCAAGACAAGCGTGTAACTTTTGTTTTGGATATAGTGAACAAACCGTGTGGAATACCGGTCCCCAACGTGGAGTTGGAAGAGAGGACTGACGCTCGAGGCGGAACCTCTATAAATCGATTTGCATTTTTCTCTACCCTACTCTTTTTTTTTTCGTGCAATTTATTGAAGTATTAGATAACTGTCACGTTTCAGAACCGTTTCAGAGAGTACTTCAAGAGTTGTCTGTATTCCGCATAAAATTAAATTTGATCTGTTTTGAATTAAAATAGATATACAAGTGTGATTATCAGCTGTGATTAGTTTCTAAACACAAGTTTAATTAAATTCTAAGTTAATAAAGTAATCAAAAGGAAGTGAATTGAAAATTCGAAAAGAAATTATTTTGTGAAAAACAATTCACACCCCGCCCTCCCCCCTGCTTACATTATTGGACCAACAATTGGTATCAGAGCTTGCCTCAATTATTATTTGAGTGATCCAAGTATCATGGCTGAACAAATATTGCATGAATAGAGCACCTTATTTTAATGGTTCTAATTATCCTTATTGGAAAAATGCCATGGAGACTTACATCAAGGCTAATGATTTTGACTCATGCAGTGATTTCAGTTGGAGACTATCAAGTGAACGTGACTGCTGAAGCACAATTAACTCAAGATCAAAAAAGCAATAGAAGAACAACAAGGCTAAGAACCTTCTCTAACTTATCTCACCATCTGAATTCTATTTAATTTCACCTTGCATTACTGCTAAGCAAGTATGGGATACACTTAGTGAGATCTATGAAGGAACGAGAAACAATTAAAGATACTAAAATCAATGCTCTCTTGCAAAGATATGAATTGTTCAAATTCAAAACCTGAGAGAGAAAATTTAAAGATGCTTTGATAGATTTGTTTCTATAACTAACGAGCAAGCTTCTCTTGGAAAGAAATAGAGGAAGCTGATCTTGTCAGGAAATTCTAAGGATCTTACTATAGCTTGGATGCAAAGAAAACGCCATTGAAGAACAAATGATCTCAGCGCTTTAAACCTTAAGTCACTCAAGAGAAACTGATGCGTATCAATCTCACATAGATGCTACTGAAGAAGCAGAAGGAAGCAAGAAAGCCATTGCTTTTAAAGCAAAGGAAGTTCATGCGGATGCATCAGATTCAGAGACCAGTAGCAATGATAGTGATGACATCAACTTGTTGGCTAAAAGAATTGGCAAAATTCTGAGAAGAAAGCAAGGTAAGAAATTTACTAAAAAATTCGAAACTAAGAGATATGATGCAGGTAAATTCTTCAAGGACAAAGACAAGAAAAAGGAGATGAAAGAAGAGAAGAAACAAGAAATTATTTGTTATGAATGCAAGAAGCCTGGTCACATTAAATACGAGTGTCCATCACTGATTAAGAAAATTGAGAAGTTCAAAAAGAGAAACAAAGCCTTGATGGCGACGTGGAGTGACCTTGACGAATCAGAGACAGATTCAGAGGATGAAAAGGATGATTCAAACATATGCTTAATGGCACAATCTGAGGTAAATTCAGAACTTGATTATGTTTCTGATGAGGATGTAATGATTGAAATGCAAAACTTATTGAAATCATTGAAAAAGGCACATGTTAAAATAAATAAACTTGATTCTGAAGTTAAATCTCTCAAAAATGAAAAGGAAGTTGTTATTCAAACAAATAGGTTACTTATGGATGAAAACGACATATTGAAACATGATAATGAAAAATTACATGTGAAAGTGAATAAATTCATGAGAGAGAATAGTATACTAAAAGAAGAGACTAAAGAACTTAACAGAAGAATAGGAGACTTATCTCAATCACTAAAGAATACGTTCAGTAAGTTCAATGAGAGTGACAAAAAGTTAAATATGTTGATTTCCTCTCAAAGAACTGATAAAATAAAATATGGCTTAGGATTTGAACAAGGTAGCAGTAGTAAGAATGTTCAAAAAACTGTATTTGTTAAAGGAAAAGAATCCTTATTTAAGGAAACATCTACAGTTAACAACACTGTAACAAAGAAAAAATCTGACAGTCCAGTCAGAGGGTATTTCAGAGGGTATATCAGAAGGTACCCAGATCAGAACAGAAACTTTACAAGAAGAGGGCAAGTGAAGGAACAGGTAAGAGGATATTCTAGAAAATATCCACATCAGTTCCAGAACAGGAACAATAGATATGGGAATAGTTATTCTTATGCTTGTTATTTTTGTAATAAAATTGGCCATATTGAGAAGTTTTGTTTCTACAAGAAAAACAAGCTCATGAAACAACAAGTTGATAACTTTGAAAAGAAGAGCTTGAATTTCAAAGGACCCAAACTTGTTTGGGTTCCTAAGAAGGTTTAACCCTTTGTTGATACATGTAGGAACAAGAAGCAAAGCTTAAAGGAAAATGGTATCTCGACAGTGGGTGTTCGGGACATATGACTGGAGATGCTTCTTTGTTCACAAGTATTAATTGGAAAGAAAGAGGATATGTTAAGTTTGGTGACAATAGTAAAGGTAAAATAGTGGCAACAGGTACTATTGGTCTATCTCCTCATACAATTGAAAATGTTTCTCTTGTTGTTGGATTAAAACATAATTTATTAAGTATAAGTCAATTATGTGACAAGGGTTACAAAATGATTTTCGAACATGATAAATGTTATGCTTATGACAAGAATGGAACAAAACTATTTGAAGGATATAGAAACAAGAATGTTTATTTAGTCAAACCTTCAAATGTAACTTTCGAAAAATGTTTCTTTGCTATGTCTGAAAATATAAAATATGGCATAGAAGACTTGGTCATGTTAATTTCAATCAACTCGAAAAACTATCCAAGAAGAAAATTATTTTTGGCTTACCAAGAATAAATATAAAACAAGACATTAAATGTGAAACATGTATGAAAAATAAAATGGTTTCGTCACCTCATAAAAGCAAGAATGTAATCTCTACTAAAAGACCATTGGAATTGTTGCATTTAGATTTATTTGGTCCAACAAGAACTTTAAGTCTTGGTGGATGTCGTTTTGGTCTTGTAATTGTTGATGATTATTCTAGATATACATGGGTGTTTTTCTTAAAACAGAAGAGTAACACATTTGAAGTATTTGAAAGATTTGCTAAGCAAATTCAAAATGAAAAAGGAATGTCCATAATAAGTTTAAGAACCGATCATGGAAGAGAGTTTGACAATGCTTTATTCATAAATTTTTGCGATGAAAATGGTATAGCTCATAATTTTTCCGCTCCTTATACTCCTCAACAAAACGGGGTTGTAGAAAGGAAGAATAGAACTCTTCAAGAAATGACAAGAACTTTGTTAAATGAAAACAAAGTAGCTGAGTTTTTATGGGCAGAGGCTGTATCAACAGCATGTTACATAATAAATAGAGTGTATCTAAGACCATTAACTTCAAAAACATCATATGAGTTGTTTAAAGGAAGAAAACCTACTGTATCTTATTTTCATGCTTTTGGATCTAAGTGTTATGTGTTGAAAAACAATCTAAATATGGGAAAATTTGATGAAAGATCCGAAGAATGTTTATTTGTAGGATATTCCTTGAACAGTAGAGCTTATCGTGTTTTTAACTTAAAAACAAGAATAATCGAAGAAACTATAAATGTAAAATTTATTGAGAAAATTGAGGATGATGATTTTGATGATGAAGAGAGTGAAGAATTAGTTAAAAAGGAGGATATTAGTTCTCAAGCAAAAGATGAGCAGAATTCTGAAACATCAGAAGAAGTTGCTCCTCAAAATGATACAGAAACTGAGTCAGAAGAAAACTCAGAAACTCCTTCAGAAGCTATTTCAGAAGGTATTTCAGAAAGTAGCAGAAACTGGAGGTATGTATCTGCACATCCATCTGAGCAAATTATTGGTGATTTAAATACAGGAGTAAGAACTAGAAGTAGTTTACAAGAATTTGAAAGTCATTTTGCTTTAATATCAGAAATTGAACCTAGTAATATTGATGAAGCATTAAATGATAATAATTGGATTGAAGCAATGCAAGAAGAACTCAATCAATTCCAAAGAAATCAAGTATGGAATTTAGTACCGTGTCCTAAGGATAAATCAATAATAGGCACCAAATGGGTATTTAAAAACAAACTTGATGAAAATGGAAAAATAGTCAGAAACAAAGCTAGACTTGTAGCTAAAGGATATTCACAAGAAGAAGGAATAGATTATGATGAAACATATGCACCTGTAGCTAGGCTTGAAGCAATTAGATTATTACTTGCTTTTGCATGTTACAAAGATTTTAAATTATTCCAAATGGATGTTAAAAGTGCTTTTTTAAATGGTTATATTAAAGAGGAAGTTTATGTACATCAACCACCTGGATTTGAAGATCCATCAAAAGAAGATTATGTATTTAAGCTAAGAAAAGCGTTATATGGTCTTAAACAAGCTCCTAGAGCTTGGTATGAAAGATTAAGTGAATTTTTGATCTCAAATGGTTTTTCAAGAGGAAAAGTGGATACAACTTTGTTCTTAAAACATTTTGAACAAGATATTCTGATTGTTCAAATTTATGTTGATGATATCATTTTTGGATCAACTAATGAGAAATATTGCAAAGAATTCTCTAGTATGATGCAGGCTGAATTTGAGATGTCCATGATGGGAGAGCTAAATTTCTTTCTTGGTTTGCAAATTAAGCAAACAAAAGATGGAATTTTTATCCATCAAGAGAAATATACAAAACAAATAGTGAAGAAGTTTGGTTTTGAGAATTGTAAAGGAGCTGCAACTCCAATGAGCACAACTACAAGGTTAGATCTTGATCTAAAGGAAAAAGGTAAATGAAAAGTTATATAGAAGCTTAATTGGTTCTTTATTATATCTTACAGCTTCTAGACCTGATATATTGTTTGCTGTATGCTTATGTGCTAGATTTCAAAGTGCACCTACTGAATTACATTTAAAAACAGTTAAAAGAATCTTTAAGTACATTTCTTGTACATCTAAGATAGGCATTTGGTTTCCAAAGAATAAAAATTTTGAATTACTAGGATATTCAGATGCAGATTATGCAGGATGTAAAGTAGATAGAAAAAGTACTTCAGGTACATGTCAATTTTTAGGAGATAAATTAATATCTTGGTCTTCAAAGAAACAAAATTCTGTAGCTCTTTCAACAGCTGAGGCAGAATATATTTCAATTGGAAATTGCTGTGCTCAAATCTTATGGATAAAACAACAATTGAATGATTATGGAATTAATTGCAAAAATGTACCAATAAAATGTGATAATACTAGTGCAATTAATTTAACCAAAAATCCAGTTCAACATTCAAGAACAAAACATATTGAAATAAGACATCATTTCATAAGGGATCATGTAAATATTGGCAATATTAGTATTAATTTTGTCCCTACAGAAAGACAATTAGCTGACATTTTTACAAAACCCCTTGAAAAATCTCGATTTGAATTTATTCGTAATGAAATAGGAATATGTAATCCTTTGTAATTTCTGATATTTATTTTGCATTAATTGCTCGATCAGAAATTTCATTAGATTCATTTTCTTATACTCAAGTAGTCTCAATTTACGAGATTCTTTATGTTGGAAACATAAATTCGTAGTTAAGAGGATTACACGATTAAAGAGGATGAATAAAAGATATTTTGTTTTCTGTTGGAAATCTAAACAGAATTAATAACTGATCTTGTGCATCGTGCAATTTTTAACCATCGATTTTTTTCTCTCCTTCCATTTCAAAATTTATCTTTTCTCTCTCAATCTGCAAAATCCTCTCGTGTGTTGTTCAAACCCTCACGTTTTTTCAACATATGGCTCCAAGAAAATCTTCCGAATTCAATCCAAGGGTTTCAAATCTAAACCATCTAAAACCCCCGTTGAAATCTCTGTGGATTCTGACTCTCAACACAGTTCGAAATCATCTAAGGGTGTTCATGTTGAAACAACACCAAAGGCAACCGCGATAAGGTCTAAAACATCTCAAGATCCTTCTTTGGCAAAGGATACTGAAAAAGAAGTGACTGAGGAAAAGAGTTCATCTGAGGAACTCGCTTCTGAATCCACTAAGGAAAAGGAAGTTGATAACGAAAGTGGTTCAGAATCGGATGCTGAATCAGAAGCTGATTCAGACGCAAAATCAGAGAGTGCGAAAGCAAGCTCTGAATCTACCTCACCCTCTCCGTCTTTTCAGAAAAAGAAAGCTGACCCTAAGAAGGTATCAAAAAGGGGAAATAAACAGAAGGAGGAAACCCTAAAACCTGTCAGGTTGGTTAAATCCAAAATCCACCCTTGTTCTTTTATCGATTTCCAATTCTTTGAAAAGAAAGGTTTTATGCTGTTTTTGGCTAGACAGAATAGGAGCTAAAGGGTTGTGTGATTTACGCATTGATATAATTGGAGAATTAGTTGAAGAATTTTACAAGAATCTGAAATTTGAAAATGAGACTTTGTTGATCTCGAAAGTTGGAGGAAAAAGGATCGTGGTCAATAGAAAGATGCTGATTGATTGTTTAGGTCTGTTAGATCATGGGGATGATCACGAGCTGATAACCTTAGGTAGAAATGAATCTATGCAACTCTTGAATGATGGCATTGGAAAGTTTCATGCCAAAGATATTTTCATTTCTGAATTCGAGTTGTTGATAAGGTTGCTGCACAAGATTGTTATCGAGTGCATATTACCAAAGAAAGGAAGTCCTACTTCCATTTCTAAAGAGGAGCAATCATTGTTCTGGGGATGAAGTTGCAAAAACAACTAGACTTGCCTAGGATTATCTTACGGCACATGTGGAGAAATAAAAAGCACATGATTTATGGAAACATAATCATGAAAATTTTGCAAAAACATCATGTGAAGATGCCTAAGCATGTTCGTAGTCCTCAAATAATGAAGAAGATTGGTGATAAAGTGATTAAGCACATGAGTATTTCGATAAAGGAGAAATTTTGGTACAGCATTGATGGAGCTTTCTATGTTCATCCGAAGAATCGCAAGAGAGAATTGACTCTCAAAAGAATCTTGGACGAAATAGAAAAAGAGGATCCACATGGTGTTGAAAAATCAAAGAAGAGGAAATCTGATAAGGATGCCAAAGGAAAAGGGAAGGCTCCTGTTGCAGCAAAGAAGAGAAAAAGGGATTATGAGTTGGGGACTGGGAAGAAGTTTGAGATCAAAGAAGGGCAGACTGTTGAATCAGATTCTGATTCAGAGACTGAATCAGAGGGTATTCCCTTGAAGCCACCAGGAGAGACGTCCCAACCTATCTCTCTCCAACAGATTGACAATCTCATTTCTTCTCGAATGGAAGCATTCTTGAAGAAATTTGATTTGTCCTCTGTTCAAAAATCTCCTTTGTCCTCCCCTCTCAAGTGGAAACCACTCCATCTGAGCCAATTTCTGATCCTGTCTTTCCTACAACAACACCTGGTTCATCATCTCCACCTGCGGCTGACATTCCTAAAGATCCAACATCTCCATCAGCTGCTGGAATCCCTCATGTTGCTGATCCTGACTCCATTCCACCTACAGAGGATGTAGAGCAACCAGCAGAACATGTTCCTGAACCAACTCCACCAGTTGCTGATCCAATGGAACAAGTTCCTGCTACTGCTGAGGAAACCCCTGTTGCAGCTAAAGACATTCCTGTTGACCCTACTCCTGAACAACAAGCTGCGGTTCTCTCCTATCCATCCCTCAACAATCCCCTGCTGAACAACAAACTGATGTTTCACATCTCCAACTCCAACTCCTGCTAAATTCTCTGGCAGGAAGAAATCTCTGGCAAGGAAGAAACATCTAGAAAGAAATAGAGTCTTTATTTTTTTAACAGACAATTTCTCTTAGCGAATTTTCTATATTTTGTTTTCGGTTTGTAATGAAAATATTTTCTCTTTTGGATATTTTTGTGATATTTTCTGTTATGCTGAAATCTCTATATTTCCTTGACTTGAATGAATTTTATATGCATAAATTCAGGGGAGTTATTTTTTATTCTGATAACAAAAAGGGGGAGAAGATATATGATGAAAAACAAATCTTAAGATATCAATATAGTTTGTGCAATATGCTTATGATATGAGATTTGATTATATTTGTGAGTTAGTGATTGATCCGTATGTATGAGTTTTGGTTAAATCTGATATATATGATATTATTATGTTTTTAATCATAAGGTTTTGTTATCTTCAAAAAGGGGGAGAATGTTGGAATCTCTCATAATATTTTGATGATAACAAAAAGGAGTAAAAGTCTTTTTAACAAATAAATAAAGTATAGCAATCAAAACCAAAACCAAAACCAAAATATTTCATGATTGAACTAATCATCAGATTTTTTAGAAATTGTTTCAGAAGGTAGTTCAGAGTCATTTTCAGAAGGTATTTCAGATTCATTTTCAGAAGGAAGATCAGAAACTAAATCTGTTCCAGAACAGAAGATGCACAGAATGTTGCGAATTTATTTATACCTTATCATCTGAAGGCCTGACTCCACGAAATGAATATATTTGGGTAGTATATTCATTTTGTTCCACTAAAGTTGGATAAAATATCCAAGGGGATTTATTTCATCAATTTTATTATAAGTTACGTCTATTTAATTTTCTTGAGGAAGAAGATCGTCAGATTTTTATGTTTCACGTGGTCAGCAAATTCCTAAAGATAAGGGATATATTTTACCAAGTTCATGTTGGTTCAAATTTTCGAAACGAAGATCTTTTAAAGCTTATCTTCAAGGATAAAGGATATCACTATTTTTATGGGATAGTTTGTTGAAGTATTTATCCAAATTGTTATGGATAAACATATCAAGATATATGAGACATTATCAGATGACAGCATCAACGAAATTTGGATAAAGCTAAGAAGATTATTCGGGATTGATCATACACGTAACAGACACTTCAAAGGAGGGAATTTGCCAAGTCAAATATTTTCAATTTGAGAAGAATTCGAATTGTTTTGAACGACTTCTTTGCTAGCCGTTGAGATAAAACAATATATAGAGGAAGCACAACAACAAGGAAGATGATGAGAAGAACGAATCTTGCTCTAACTCTCTGTTGAAAGAAAAAGTCTTCGAGTGCATTTCTCTCAAAAGTCCTTGCGTTACAAAGTGTTCACAATATTTTTGTTCGAAAGATAGGATATTTATTGTATTTCCTTGATTGAGTATCATTCAATTTTTTTTAGTGAGGTTGAGTGTTGCAAGTTATCTGTTAGACCAATTGTGTGTTATAGGATAACCGTGAGAATTGGGACAGAGTGTATTGTAGCCAAGAGGATTGGCAAGACAAGCTTGTAACTTTTGATTTTGGATATAGTGGAACAAACCGGTGTGGAATACCGGGTCCCCAACGTGGAGTTGGAAGAGAGGACTGACGCTCGAGGCGGAACCTCTATAAATCGATTTGCATTTTTCTCTACCCTACTCTTTTTATTTTCGTGCAATTTATATTGAAGTATTTGATAAACTGTCACGTTTCAGAACCTGTTTCAGAGAGTACTTCAGAGAGTTGTCTGTATTCCGCATAAAATTAAATTTGATCTGTTTTGAATTAAAATAGATATACAAGTGTGATTATCAGCTGTGATTAGTTTCTAAACAGCAAGTTTAATTAATTCTAAGTTTAATAAAGTAATCAAAAGGAAGTGAATTGAAAATTTCGAAAAGAATTTATTTTTGTGAAAAAGCAATTCACCCCCCCCCCCCCCCCCCCTCCCCCCCCCCCCCCCCCTCTTGCTTACATTATTGGGACCAACACAATCTTTTACTTGCATCCAACTTGGTGAAAAGAGGCAATTCTTTCCTCCGTTATAATTGCATCCATTCACTATATGGACATTTAATCATGAATCAATGCTAAAGCAACTGAGGAGAAGGCCTCTGACACAAACTTATGCACAAAGCCTCGAATGCAATCAATAGCCTCTAGGAGTTCGACATTAACCAAGTGATAAGTGTCAATAGACCCTTAATTTTCGTGCTTATTTAGGCATATTTATTATGTAATTTTTGCGTTTTAATGAAGAAAAGGGCATTTATCTTGTTAAAATTTGTTTTCAGGCTTCAAGGGCTTGTCTAAAAGATTATGTGATGATTTGAAGCAGCTAAAGAAAAATTAGGCCAGATTGTGCGAGAAACAAGCCTTTTATCTTTTCAGCTCCTTCTTCAGCACTACAAGGGTAGGATGGAAAGGGAAGAAATTAGAAGAATATAAATACCTATCTTGTATTCTTATTAGGGAGCTTTTGGAGAAAAGAATACGATAGCAACTAGAATAGAGAGCGTAGGGTTTTAGAAAGGTTTTAAAGTATTTTTCTCTAAACCCTATTAGAAAAACGAATTTCCCTCTTTAGAGAGAGAAACACAAGAACCCTTAGGGTTTCACAACAGCTTTGGATATAAACATTTCAATTCATCAAGGATATTGTTCTTTATTGCTTTATCTTACCATAGGTTTGAGCTATTTCTCTGATTTACTACTTTATAGTGCTATATTAATAGAGGAGTAACGGATTTTGTTTGGGTTTATGGATCCTTGGTCGATTTCATGTAACGTTATTGTGCTTTATCTTCAAAATGTGCTGATTTATTGTTTCTAATAGCTTGAACTTAATAGCTCTTGCATTTGTATAGAACACGATATGGGTTCATGTTTGATTTCGCTAAAATAGGCTGAAAGGTTGTTTTAATGAATAGATCTAGGCTATTGGTGAGATTTCTCTAATCGCCTTGAGAGAGGGGTTGGTGAGGTCTTATGTCACTCATTTTAAATACCAAAGTGGATTTCTAAACAAAGGATTCCAGTTCTTATGCAGATATAAAGGTGAGGATAGCTAGGAAGAGATTCCAGCAATCCGGTTTTAGGTCTAGAGTCACTGAGCTCGAGAGAGACTTTGATTTATGCTAGTGAATTCAACGGTGCAATAATCAGCACATCTTTTTCTTAGAAATTCTTGAGTTACATGAATGGACCTAAGGTGAAGCATGACCTAAGCAACCTTGTGAATTGATTTATCTTTGTTGTTTCATGTTGGTGTGAAACTTGCTATTGATTTTTGTTGTTTTCTTTGTTAGCTTAGACTTAAATTAGCTTCTATGTATATAAACCCCCTTGTTTTTATCAGCTAGATAATAGGAAAAGAGCGAAGTAAAAGTACTCACCAGTTTTCTCTTGGAATAAGACCTAGATCATTTTATGTTACATCTGATGGGTGCGCTTTCCCTATGAGATCATAGTTAATGGAAATGATTTAGAAAACATTTATAAATTTTAAAATGCTCGGTCCAGTTTAGCAAACAACCAAGTACCGAGCTGGGCATCAATTAAAATAATTCAACACATCCTCTTAGAAATTGGACAATGGGAAACGCAAACCAAAATTCAAACACTTGACATAAACACAAAACCTGGAGCTATATACTAGAGTTACTTGATCCTTTGGTCCCAACAAAATAACGAAATAGTTAGTAGGTGCCTTTGAAAGTAGTGATCATGTGCCTTATGTAGAACATCTTCAAAAATCTCACTATGAAAATTATGAAGACCACTACCAGCATCCAAGTCAGAAGGGGAACTAAACATGTCTCGAGGGTCTCCCGCATCCACCCCAACTACGTTATAAGGGTCCTTACCATAGGACTCAGCCACCTCAAATACTTAAGCACGATCATAAAAGAGGAGTGAAGTAATCATTAATAGAGAGACCATATGCTTGCTCTACTATCCATAACTTCTAAGGCAATAGGGGTAATCTACATCATTAAAGTAATGGGGAAACAACCTTAAATATTTTCCATGAGAAGCCCCAATAACGGTGCAAGACAAGTTGTAACTCTCACCTGCAATTACCGAAAGTATATACGATTGCTAGAAGGAAACAAGAAACCAAAGGATTAATACGAATGGAAAAACAAAAATGTGAAAGATATGACCAATTGACCCTGATAGATATGTATAAACCCCCACAAAGGCCTCGAAAAGAGAGGATAATGATGAAGAATAAAGGAAAGTTTCCTTTAACCATCAGATATGCCTCGACTGATGGAATCGACAGCTCAAATTAAATTACATAAGGTGACGACATCTGACAGAGTACAGAATAATAAATGCCAACACTTAATGACCACAAAGCATCACCATGTATTGTATTTTCCTACCAAGGACATGAAAAGGCATAGTAGAAAAAATAACTTTATTCGCCCCAAAACTAGGATATCAATGCATGCCAAACCAATCTCCTCCCCCAACTTGACTCGATCAGCCCCTTCAACTTACTCCCATTAACCCATAAGGGAAGTGGAGGTTGACAACTGTTGAAGGTCTAACTTTTCCCTTAGGCCTATTCGAGTCGAGCCTATTCTCTCACTAGGTAGGACCAAAGTACATCCATGAAAGCCCGGTTAACATTCCTGCCTATCGACCTGGCACAGACAACTTCGACAAGACACCCCCACTCAGGTACACTATGTCTGGATCATAACCAACTTGCATAGTCAAGATCGTGGCACCATGATCCCCACTTGTCCATTATGAGCATAACTGCCAAGCCTTCCGACCAGCCACTTGCCCATTCACTCATGACTAACATAACCACCACGACAATCACCTATAAATATAACTGAACCACCACCAATCAAGGTAACGTCACATAAACCATCTTCTTTAATCGATTTCGCGGGCTCTACATGATAAGCACTAACTTAAGCATCGAATGGTTACACTAAGCCTATACTCGGTGAGCCGTTAACGAGTTCTTTATTTTATAGATCCTATAACACCATGCTTCGAACCCATTTACAATTGATCTAGCCATTATCATATTCGAACAAGCAATACAACATATTGTTATGATTCCAATTTTGTTTGGTTTGATAAATTATACGAGTTAGGATTGAAATTGTAAAAGAAACAAGACTAACATCATTATTCTTTAAATGGAAATAAAAATTCTTCTTGAGTTTTAGTTCAAATGTTTTATTGATTTTTCAAATATTATTATTTAGAAAAAATATATATACGTGCAATGCTAGTGCTTATATATGTATATGAACATTAAATATAGTGTTAAGTTTCTTGGTTCATAGTTTTATATTTTTTTATTATTGATAAGACCTTAATAAAGGCCTAATAGTATTGCCATGAAATTCATATTACGTGTGCACCTACAAAGGTGAATGTGATTTGGTCAACTAGTCTATGACCTCATTTTTTGAATCAAACCAAAATAATCAATTTTTTTAAATCTCAACCTAAACTAATCCATTATTAATGGTTATTCGCCTTCACAGTTAACATTTTTTTTTTTTTTGCTAATATTTTCAATTTTTCGTTTTTAATCATTTAACACAATGGTTAAACAAAAGTTATGGTTAACTATATTTTGAGTTGGTCCATAAAAAAATTAAACCTTTTCATCTCATAATTGCATCAAAAATTACAAATTAACAAGTTAAATATCATAATTACATTCAAAATTGCAAATCAATCATTTAAATAAATATAAAATGAACAACAAATTAGCAATATAACTCTAATACAACATTACACAAATTAAAACTTTATAGTCTTCTCCTTTTTCAAATTATAACACAACAAAATAATAACTAAAACATAAATGTTTTAATTATCAGTTTTTTAAGATTAACAATTAACTATCGGTTTCTCATGGTTATAAGCCGAAATCAAAATTAAAAAAAATGAAAACCATGGTCCTAAACTGAAACTGATCGACAAATTAATCACTCCAATCACCATAGGCAATACTTATAGCTTCAACACTTAATCAAACCACAAATATTATATCAGATTTTCATTTTATGATTTCCATATATGAACTTTACATATACAACATCCATCAATTAATAATTTGTTTATTCAATTAATAACCAACACTAAGGATAATATAAACATGTAGATTAACTTCCAAATTTAGCTGGATGAGGCTTTCATATGGTAATCTAAGCATGGGGTTCTTTCTATTTTTCAATTGCTATCTAAAAGTGTCAACCACCATATTCATCCAATTTCCATTTCAATACAATCATCAACAATTTTTAAGCATGATCTCTAATTTTTTATCAACACAAAGTTAATCTAGCTATAGACATGGTGAAATGTTACTTTAAATAGTTACTTCAACTTCTTACTCATGATTACCCAGCTCCTTTAATTAGTACTTTATAGTTCAAAGATTTATTTAGAAGTTGAATTAAAATCAATACGAAGTGACTCAAAAACCTCTTAAAGGTTTGGGAACAGCCCTACCTTGAAGAACCTTAATTTTCTCTTTTCTAATCTCTTCCAACTACTTCTTTTAGTTTGGCACATAACAACACATGTTTCCAATGATTGCCTAGCTCAATCATGATCGATTATTTCTTCTAGCTTACTGAAAACATCCAACTAATTGAAAAAAAAAGAAAACACACTCTATATTTTGCCTTTTAATTTTCATTTGACGTTCTTATATAATTCACACATTAAAATTTATGAATTTCGATCTCTCTACCATCTTAATCAAGCCATAGTAGCAATACCCTCTCTTTTTTTCTCATTTAGTAAATCTTATATATTCATCAAGGGGTAACACATCCTAGTGCTTCTACATGACCTAAATGCTTTAGTTAGGTTAGCAATTTCATACCATTCACCTCACTAACTAAAATACTAAACATTATTTGTCACATTAGAAAAGGTTTTATACATATTTACATGAACTACATGATAAAGATATTATCAAGCCAAAAGCAATTTACTAACTCCTTTCATTAGGATTGAAGTGTAGCAGCACCCTCTAACTTAAATGCTTCATCTCAACTTCATTCATTATCCAATAACCAAACATAAATGTATACGAGTCCCCTATCCTATTGCAAACACTACAACACAACATAATCTTTCTTTTCTAATTAAAGTGTGAGGTCTCTAGTTTCCCCCTATAAGGCCAAATTGAATTGTATCAAAGAAGTCTCTATGAGCCTTAATTTGGTGTCTAAACTAACAATGATAGGAGCACACACAAAAACTTTTAAGATTGGTTAGTTTTAGTTAACTAAAGGTACATTGGCATTAAGAACAACTCTCTTTAGCCTCTTGGTTGCTTAATCTTCCATTCCTTTATTCAAGGTCAAACAAGAGAGCATGACACACATGCATACTAGCCTCTTTTATTCATTTTAATACAAGTAACGCTTACATTATTGTAAGGCAACTTGTTTGATCCCTTATCAAAACCAAAACACAATAGCAACCATAACGTATGACTAAAAATTACAAATTCAAAAACCAATTACACTTTTGAGTATTATTTACATCAACTTACTTCTACCCCTACAAATAAAAGCTATGTTTTATCATCTTAGTTGATAATGTGTTATCATCCATCTTACTCAAGCATACTGAAAGATTCTTTTAAGATAGCAACACATCTTACAATCATTAATCTTCCTTTTAAACATTCATCATACCATTAGCATGATTCATGCACCATATTAGAGATAATTTTCCCTTTCCCCCATTTGAAATAGAAAACTATAGTAATAATATTTATCAATTTATTCTAAGTAACATTTACTTAGAATAATGGATTATTACCTTATCATTATCAAGCTTTAGCATCAAGAGACCTTCTTGGGAGTATGGTGTAATCTATACGTGACAGGGGTTTGAGTGTTGATCATTCCAGTTGCTGTTGTCACTGCAATTTGTGAGGGATAGGCTAATTTGTTCTCATGGGTGGTTCTAATTAGTTTTGATGGAGGCTCAATTTGGGGTTTGCAAGTGCTTCCAAAACAGAGCATGATAACAATGTAGTTGGGTGTTGTTATAGTTATATGGCACCCCAATCCGGGGGGAAGAGAGGGGAGAGAGAGAGGGAGAGGTGTGTGTGTGAAGGTAAGAGTGCAAAGGTGGACAATGAGACATGAACTAAGAGAGAGAAAGAAGAACTGGGGCTAGGGTTTGGGTTCTCTTTTATTTAACTCTTCTTCTTTTTTCCGCTTTTACTATTGTTATCATTGTTACTCTATTTTATTTATTTTTATTTTTGTCATTTTTAAATCACAGTGATTATCATCATTAATTCATTATGTAATTATAATTAATTGAACAAATATAATTCTTATGTATAAATCATACTTTTATGGAATGCATGGAATATATTATTCAAATATATTTGACAAGTGGTGCTAAACGCTCAAAAATATTAAAAATCTAACTTATTATTGTTTTCACAAAATTTCGAAAAATCATGTTTTAGCATAATGCAGACCTTCTCCTTTACCTTCAAGAAAAATCTGATATAGTTTGTTTTGTTTTTGTAACTTCTACTTTGCCCTCTCACAAAACTTCCATTATTCAAATATTATGTCATATACCTTTTGAGTTTTCTTTTGACTAAGTTTGTATATATTCAAAAATATAATGAAGATCTTCTAGTTGACCTTATAATGAAGGTTGCTTAGTTGAAATCACTATCGTCTTCTATTTTACATTCTCATGTTTCATTTTTTTCCACCATAAAACTTCCCTAAAAATTTTCTTAACTAGCCAAAATCAAATTTTTCCATGTGTTATGACTTGTATCACATCAAATATGATAAATTAAAGTCTTGTAACTTGTACTTAACAAATAAACACGTTAGCTATTTTTAATCATTTTCACTATCATCCAAACTATATTTAAAGAGAAGTTAACATTTTCATTAAGATAACTTGAATAAATCCTCTAAAACAAATTATTTCTTTGTGCATTATTGTAATAGTAACATGTCTTCTTCCTTGATGAAGGATCAAAGCACAATGAATGACAAAATTATAAGGAAAAATATATAACACTTTGAAACTTTAATCACTATTTGGTGCTCTTAATACCTTTCTTATATGATCCATTTAGAGCTCACATTGAGATGTACATTCATTTTTTTAAGTAACTTATGTAAAGCATTAATTATTTCCATTGCACTTAATCTTTGGATAAATTGCACAACATGCATTGGATCACTATCCCCCTAGTACCTAAGGGGATAAATGGATAAATTTACTTAAAGTAACTTAAGTCTGACTTGCTTTTATATAATAGATAAATTACATGAGAAGGTATTAACATTTGAAGGTGAATTTCTTTAAAATACCAACATTTAAGTTGCTAGAAAAAAGAGTTAACATTTCATAAACTGAGCCAACAAAATATCTACTGAGAAGAATTGAGGAAAAATTAATGGAAAACTATTTTAACATTCGTATCTTGAATATATAAGCTTCACCAGTTGAAATCCAATCATAAAATTACCTACTAGAAAATATGCATAATTGAATAAAATCATTATAAAAATTGCTGCAAATTTTACATTAGTAAACAAGATCTACATAAATTTAAAATAGAAAAAAAATAGGAAAAAACTAAATAGAAACTCTGGATAACTATAGGAAGTCTACATTAAGACACTATATAATTAAACAAATACTCTATGACACTATTGTCATTAAGATAACTATAATGAAACTTCTAAAGAAATTGATTTCTTCATACATAATTGTGATGATAAGGTGTCTTTTTCCTTAATAGAAAATCAAAGCATAAGAAGAAACAAAATCATAAGAAAAATACCATAAAACTTTGAAACTTTAACCTCGTGTTCTTGTATACCTTTTTTATATAATCCAATTAGAGCTCATACTCCTATGTACAATCATTTGCTTAAATAACTTATGTGAAGCAATAATTATTTCCACTGCATTTAATCTTTGCTTAGATTGCACAAGTGTGGATTGGATCTCAATCCACCTTGTAACTAAGGGGATGAATGGATAAATTTATTCAAAATAACTTAACTCTGAATTGATTTTTATTTTAAGGGGATAAATTATATCATAATGTATTAATTGTTGGAGCTAAATTCATTTAGAATATTAACATCTGAAGTAGTTAGAAATAAGAATCAACATTTCATAAATAGAGTGAAACTATTAAGAGGAATTGAGGAAAATTTAATGTAAAACTATCCAAACATGCATATCTTAAATGAATTTAGCAAAACATTAATATCTTGTTTGACTCATTTTACAAAATAATAATTCCTATTTATAACTACGAAACATTAATACTTTTAAATAATTTTACTGATAAATGTAGATTTTTTTGTGTGTATTTTATCATTTATTTAAATTTAATATATATAAATGAATTCACTAATGTTTGTGGATGATCAAGAGCAAGAGCTTTTACTTAGTCGACATAGTGATAAGCTTGCCATTACTTTCGCAATTATCAGCACAGATCAGACTTGCATATGTTGAGAGTCTCTAAATATGTTTTGATTGTCATACATATGCTAAATCAATTTCAAAGATGTATAATAGGGAAATCATTGTTAGAGATAATACGAGGTGTCATTTCTTTAGACAAGGATAATGTTTTTGTTGTGAATAATGACATATCAAGTGATTGTACTCTCAAATTTTGGCAATTAAATGTCTCATCTTTGGATTTTGACAAATTAGTACTCGTACTTTTACAGTATGTGTGATTTAGTGCCTCTATTAAATAATAATTGATAGACGTTCATTTTGATAACAAGATAATGCAAAGCAAGTGCCTGTACTTTTGATTTTTGGTAACTTTTTAACAGTTTAATACAGCATATTTGGATTTTAGCAAATTTTGATGAAGTGTCTACCATTATCCTATCATCAAAATAAATGTCTATCAAATATTATTTAATAAAAATATTGAATCACACATATTTTAAAATACAGGTACTAATTTATCAAAATCTAATGATAAGATTCTAAATTGCTAAAAATTAAAAATACAAGCATTTTGCCTATCTTTATCCCATTCATGTTGCCATTTTTGGGAATATAATGTACATTGATGAGTTTGTACATGAGTTTGGACACCATTCACCATAATAAACCATTGATGTTTGGACCTAATCATTAATATTCAATAGCATTAATTTTCAATGTAAGCCTTTTTTTTTTTCCCCCTCCAAAAATACTTGAGTTTTTTTATTATTGGGTTGAGTCGGTCGCAATCAGGTTGAGTAGAATCCTGTCTGGGGCAGGTTATGGGAACAATAGAAAAAAAACTATAGGATTTTCCCAAGTTTTGGGAGATGCTAAAGATAATCGGGTCAGGTTGGGTTCAATATGATACTTCCCGAGCCGTCCCGGTTGCAACCTGGTATCATGTACGGTAGTTGAAAGTAAAGTAGTACTTGGGGCCACATGCTTAACATGTGACCACAACCTCGATCTAATTCTAGCCGCTGTCCAACTCCACCTCCGCCCACACCCACCATGTCTTCCACCACCACCGCCACCACCTCTCCTCCACCACTCGACCCCGACACATCCTCATCCTCCTCCTCGGAAACCCTAATCCCATCCCTCCCAAACGACATATCCATAAACATTCTAGCCCGGGTCCCCCGCTACCACCACCCGAGTCTCTCTCTCGTCTCAAAACCATTCCACTCTCTCTTCTCCTCCCCGCTTTTATTCACCACCCGATCCCTCGTCAACTCCACCGAACCCTCTCTCTTCCTCACCATCCGCTCCCCTTCCCACCACCCTCACCACCACTTCTTCACTCTCCTCCCAACCCCCACCGCGTCCTCCTGTCCCCGCCTCCCTCTTCCTCCAATCCCCACCCCCTCCATCGGCTCCGCCTACGCCACCCTCGGCCACCACCTCTACGTCCTCGGCGGCTCCCACCACGATGTCGCCTCATCACGCGTCTGGGTCTTCGACGCCCGCTTCAACAAATGGTCCCCAGGTCCCAGCATGCGCGTCGCGAGGGAGTTCCCCGCCGCCGGGGTGGTGGACGGGAAGCTGTACGTGATGGGTGGTTGCGTGGCGGATACTTGGGCTAAAGGGTTGAATTGGGCTGAGGTCTATGACCCTAGGAAGGGCACTTGGGAGGCTGTGGAGAGCCCCGTGGACGTGAGAGAGAAGTGGATGCATGCGAATGCGGTGATCGGGAGGAAGGTCTATGCGATGGCGGATCGAGGTGGGGTTGTTTATGATGTTGGAGGAAGGTTTGGGAGTGTGTGGAGGGTGAATTGGACAGGGGGTGGAGGGGAAGAGGCTGCGTTGTCGGTCGGGTTTTGTATTGTTACGATTTTTTGGGGAAGATTAGAGGGTTTGATGTGGATGAAGGGAATTGGAAGGAATTGAGAGGGGTTGATAAAGGTTTGCCTAGGTTTTTGTGTGGTGCGACAATGGTGGAGTTTGGAGGGAATTTGGTTGTTGTTTGGGAGCAGAAGATTGGGAGTGGGAAGGAAATGAAGGTTTGGTGTGCGGAGATTGAGGTGGTGAAGGATGGGCATGGGGAGCTGAGAGGGAGTATTTGTTTGGGTCAAGTCGTTTTGGGTGTTCCTATTGGGTGTTCGATAGTTAATTGTTCAGCTGTTCTTTGTGATTGGCGAATTTTCCATCATGGTATGAGTTGTGGTGTGTAGCTGTAGGTGTTTCGTTTCTTTAGATCTTTAGTATGGATCATTGTATATGCTTGTGCGGTGCCATTATGGGACGTAGAATGTTGAATTCACTGGATGTTTCAACTTATAGGTTGCTTGCTATAATGCTTTATGAAGGTTGATCGATTTTTTCCTCATTTGTGGGTATGTGCCCGTTGAGTCGTGAATGTTGGTGCCTCTGGTATTGTTTCAGTGATATTCATAAATTCCTTTAACTAGGATGATCAATCTTACTTTGTTTTGTGTTGCATATGGTGAAGCTTGTACTGTTCATTTGGTGTTGTTTTGTCTCTTCTCCAACATTCTGAAACAAATAATTTACTGAGAAGATGCAAGCCGTATTGTCTTTCAGAGCATGTGGTTCTTTTCTCGAATTTGGGCAGTCAGAAACTAAAGAGTTTAAGATCAGATGGAAAATGTGCCTAAGTTCACTAGTAGTAACTGTCAGCAGAAAGTGAGGTGATGGTTGCTAATAATCCGGCATATTTTTACTAACAGCAAGCGGTAGACAGGATCATATCCTTTGATTGAGGAAGGTTGACGATCTATTAAGTTGGAAGAAATAGATGATGTATCCCTTCCCTGAATTTGCCCCCATGAGTTTACATCCTTGATCAATCACCATTATAGTCTTAATTGATTGCACATCATTGAAGCCTTTCTATCTGGTAACGGGATCTGTTACAGTACCAAGAAATAGCATAGCACCAGGTCTGCAAGTCTGTAACCCAGCTAGACTTGGACCATGCTCCTTGAGGATGCAAAGTCGACTATATGAATTCCTCTAGTTTCACTGTTTGGAATTACCTTTAGCCAGGATTATAAATCATCTGATTATTTGCCAGAAATCATGCTGCAGGTTGTATAATAGCAATATCTATGCAAATTGTTTTGGTTAGGAAAGTGAATAGAATTATCAGAATTTGTGGCTACTGGCTATTTGAATTTCCAGTGTCTAACTTGGGCCCTTTGGGCATCATTCTTTCACTTGCACTGCAGATCTTGTTTGATGATGTAAGAATCAATTTGTAGATGTCCTGTTTATTCCTGATCAATAAATTAAGTACCCAAGCCTCATAGTTTAAGTGCATGGGCTCTAATTACGAGCTACATTGAGTCTTAGGTTCATATTCAGGAAAGCCACTTCTTGAACCTATCTATAGCTATATTTGATTGGCATATAAATTCTAAGGGGTGGTTCTTTTGCCCAGAGGAAGCTAGTATTAGCTTTATTTGACCCAAGAACAAGTTTTTAAGGATGGTTAGTTTGCTAGAGGTAGCCAGTTCGGTTATGTCTGTACTCCTTTATAAGTAACCCTATTCAGTTTTTTCAATAGATAGTCACATTAAAAAATTTCCTTTCACGTCTGTAGTGTTTCATTCACTAAATTGTTTTGATCCCAACTCTCTTTTTTAGTGCCAAGTCAGAGGCATTTGTGCTCAGTTGGTGGAAGTTTCATCAACTAAACGTCTTAGGTTTTCAATCTAACATCTAAGTGCATGTCAGCTTTAGAGATTAATCTATGCAATTCCTGTTGTTGAATCTTGTTGTTTCTTTTTTAGTCCAGGTTAAGCTTGTGTCATCGATATAAATTACCTAAAACAATAAATCATCAGTACAGTTTCTGAATTATTATATAGCAATCCGTATTTATAATAAGGAAGGGAACAGATTGTGTTTACCATGCGAAAGAAAATCCCAGTCTAGAGAGACGCATTACCGACTTAAACACAATTAAAAAGTCTGCCTTTCTTTTTCTGCATTCCTGTCAGTTTATACTACTTTATTGATGATACAAATGTTGTCATATTTCAACAGAGGACATAGTGTTCAATTTATTAAAACCAAGCATGGTGATAGTAGAATTTCTTGAGTCATATGGCAACACACACACGTTCATTGTCATTTATACTATTTGCTGCTCAGGAAGCGTGAAAACTAAGCACTTGGATGATGTTTGACTCGTTGTTGTGTTCTCTTTTTGCAGCAGAATCAGCTTGATGCAATATCGTTTATGATGTACACGTGTATGTACAGGAGAAGATGGCCCTCATTGTTGATACTGTACCCCAAATAAATGGCAATGGAATGTTGGATGCCAGACTGGTTTTCTCAGTGATGAAGAAGATGACCCTCATTGTTGATACAGTACTCTGAATAATGTACGCTTATTCTTTCCTCTCTTTGTTCATAGTTTTGTTCGATCAGAAAAATAGCTTTAATCCTTGTAAGAAAACTGGTCTTCTTCAACTGTATCATATTTGTACGTGTCATCTTGTCAACTTCTTTGGGATCACTGTAAATAAAATATAAAAATAAAAAAAAAAACCCTTATTGCTGTGTCATCTAAGAAGCACTTATATATAAATGCACAGGGATCTACAGTCTACTTCTTTGCTTGCGCTTTTGCTTCTTTATCTAATCTTGTTCACATGTTCAAAGGCTCCTCCTATAAATGCAGCTTAATGCAACCCCAAGTAGTTGTACCAGGATTTTGATGGATTGTAGTAGTAGTTAAGAATGCAGGCTCATATTTGAGTAATTTCTTTCTCTCTCTCTCTCTCTCTCTCTATATATATATCTCTCTCTTTTCTTTCTTTCTTTCTTTTTTTTTTTTTTGCCCTTTTTGTTTTTTCAAAATTTGGTCGTGGATAATTTGGACACTACAGAAATAAATGCCAAAATTTAAGTTATTATGGTCAATTGTAAATAAACTGAGCAGACCATAATCGATGCAGATCCTGAGATACTTGATAAGGAAACAGAAATTGCCAACATTAGCACCAAGTTATTAAGTTAAGGAAACTTGTGCTTGCTGGTGAGATCCCATGGACAATGGTGTGAGCATTAGGATTAACATGTGTGAAATAAAACTTCAGGAGAAGCTGATTCAGAAAAAGGCTTGGTATTTTTTCTCATTTGATTAAGTTGCATCCAATTGTTAAGCCTATATTAGGTCTTTTTTTAAGTTACTCAAAACGCAGGACAAGCAGGCGCATATGCACACACGATCCATTAAATTATAAACATGTGATGCACAAGCAGAAAAACCAGGTTTAACCTATGAATTTCTTATCCAATCGATCAACCACATTTGCAGCCAATACTCTGCTCTAATGGGACCACAAATGAAGGAAGACTAGGCTTCAGCTTAGAATTTCTTTTCCGATTCAATATTGAGCAGTAATTAGTGGAGGTTAAAATCAATTTCAGCAGCTGACTGGGCTCCCTTCAGCTTTCTTTGACTGGGTTTCTTAAGACTCTCTCCGCAGTTGAGTTGATTTCTCCTCCAATGCAACAAATGCCAAATACTGCTCTAAAAAGCAGTGGGAGTGGAAGTTCTAGAAAGAGGCGGCATGCTGAGTTAAAAGCACAAGCTCAAGTAAAAGAAGTCTAGATAGCACTACTAGAAATGGCATGGCAAACGAAGAAAAAGTAGATGGCTTAATGCTGATTAGCAGATGAAATAGCTCGGTCCATTACAACTTCCTAATTTCATGGATGTAAGTGTCCAAGGATTCGACATGGATCCTGAGATACTTGGTTTGAAAAGCAGAAGTTGCTGATATTACAGCGAGTTAAAGAATCCTGTGGTTGTTGATGAAAGGCAGGAGCCAGGAGGAGGAGCGATCTCCTTGTCCTAATCCGGTGTCCATTGAAGTCATTTTCCTCCTACCTAGACTGGTTCGCTTTCTCATCAACTTGTTTAATGTCACAACCCCACATTGGTGCAGACTATCCAACTGCTAGAGTTCATATTCAGTCATGTAGAAGATATGGTTCAATCATTCGATACCGGCTGTAAATGATCCTCAAATCTCTAGCCTTTCTCAAGCAAAGGAGAGATAAATCAATGTAATAATCACTCAAACCAACTGCATCAAGAGGTTGATCCCCAACTTGGGCGTGCGCAGCCACTGCTGGGGAAGGACTTAACAAATCAATCCATTCCTTAGCAGAACTAGCACCAACAGTAGCACAAGCAAAGAGCGCAAGACTGGTATTCACTGCAGTGTGCTTCGGCATTTGATTCCTCATCAATCAATGACATCTTATGCAATTGATCAACCAGTACCATCCTCTCCTGTAATGGGATCACAATTGGAGAAGATCAAGCTTAAGCTTTGAATTGCTTTTCGATTCACCATCGAGCAACAACTTCTTTAACTAGGTTTCTTATGGAATAGGATACAGGTCAAAATAAAAAAAATATCACACTTTTATTATTATTATTATGAAATGATTCGATTCAGATTTAAACAATTTGGATTCGATGGACTGCCTAAACCAAACAGCAAACCTTATGAACCCTTTTAAACCAAACTACAACCCAAATTGAAATTAAAGGAGAGAGAGAGAGAGAGAGACTTTTGTGCTCCTCACTCATACCCGTTACACATACCTTGCAAAATATTTAGTCAATAGAACATAACTTGGCACTAAAAATTGAAATTAGGGAAAAATTGGAATTATATTTTACTGTAAATTGTTAGGTAAATTTTTAATATCACATACATAAACTTTACCTGGATAAACTTTTTCTAATTTTTTAATTTACTTCCTATACTTAACCACCCTTTTTTTAAAGCTATCTAAATTTTGCTAATTTTTACAATCAACATCTAATTTTGCCATTTATTCCTCAACAACCAATGACATCATATCCGATTGATCAGCCACATTTGCAGTTCTCTCATGTAATGGGATTGCAATTGAAGGAAGACCAAGCTTAAGCTTTGAATTGCTTTTCAATTCACTATCAAGGGGCAACCGCTTAGCGTAAAATCGATTTCAGCAGTTGAATAGGCTTCCTTCAACTTTCTACACCTTTTTAATCTTTGGCTTGAGCCATTTTTCTCCTTAAACTCCTGTGTATGTCTTGAAAACCAATGAAAGAATGTTTTTTTTTCATGAGGGAAGATAAATGATGAATGGTAAAAAAAAAAATATTGACGTACCTTTTGGGCATCAATGCTGTCTAATGTAAATCAATACATATATGATATTTTATAGGGGAGTTAGCAATGATTTCCTAAGAGGGCTGCGGGGGCTATAGAAGCCTCTAAGTCCATGCACATAATTTGCCATGAACGCAACAAATGCGTAAAATGAGTTTATTTTTGAAGAATTGGACTTGAAGTTATCTTATTCCATATTATTGATTCTAAATAAAATATAATGTTACACATATGAATCGCTTTCTATGCAGAAACCATAATTAACATAGTATAATAGTGTACGATCTATCTCGTTTCTAATAATGGAATGTGTGATGATTATTGAACGTCATAAATTGAGATTCTAATTATAAATATTTTCGAAACTTACTCTCACAGGATAAAACACGATTCTATATAAAATATATCATATAGTTTTTCTTTTTCTTTTTTTTACTTTTTTATATGAAATGTTTCTGATTCAGGATTAAACAATTTGGCTTCATGGACCACGTAAACCAAATTACAAACTTATGGACCAGACACTGAACTATAAATCAAATTGATATGAAAGAAAAAAGATATTTTATGGCTCAACACCATTCAATTTGGTTTTCGATTTGAATTGATAAATAGCCTAATTCGTTATTTTATAAAATACCTCCATACCTATTCCATATGATGGAGTTTGAATAGATTGTTGTGTGCCAATAACATTATAATCTAGTGGTATCTCCATATTTTTGAAGTGAAAGGTATCAAATTCAAATCCCTTTCTCTTTCTCTGCTGTTATAGGGAAAAAAAAAAAAAAAAAGAAGAAGAATAGATTGTTGTGCTCTTCTGACTCAAATGCACACCGTAGACATTAGACAATTACACTATCCCATTACATATTCCTTATGAAATATTGAGTCGATGGAACATGGCACTAAAAAGTGAAATTGGGAAAAAAAATTCGATATTTTATTTTATTTTAAATTGCTAATTAAAAGTTTCATAAACTTTACCTAAATTAGCCAAAGTTTTTAAATTTAAATTTGGTTAACTTATTTTTTAATTATAATTTTTGCTTATTTTTACTATTAACTACCTAATTCAAGTATGATAAATGACTTCAGAATGTTTATAAATAACAGATTAATGCTTTTAAATTCTAAATCTTTAATTATAAAAATAGGTAATATTTGAATCAAATATGATATCAATCCTAATTAATAAAAAAAACATAATCACCCTCTTCGTATTATTAACTTATCTAGTGACTACTTAAGATTAGATATTGTTCATTATCTGTTTCTTTCTCGTATTTTTTAATCCTTGTATGTGCCATTTTATATCATTTTTAATAGTATACTTTTACATTTGTTAAAATATCTAATAATATTAAGCCAATCTTGCATGTCAACTTTTTTTTTTTTTTTTTTTTTTTTGTGATGATTACCCCTCTCCTTACTCTCTTAGATTAAAAACCATTCTAACTGATACTACTTTTCTTTTCTTGCACGCGTGTTTTTTAACTGTTTCTTTTTTTTTCACATACAACTTGACACTAGTATATATAAATATCATCAAATTTTCAATAAGTTCATATCATTTTTTTTTAATTTATTCTCGCATCTTTTATAAAGTACTTAGACAGCTAACATTCACGAGGAGCAATCATAGTAATAAATTTGGAAACCGCGGCGGAGGACCATCGCTAATCTTAGATTTGCAACTACAAAAAGTTTTTTATAAGACAAAAACATAGGATTGCGAACTGAGATTAGTTGCTGGCCATTACAACAGTAATTAATTTAGGTATTCACATACAAGACAGGACAGCAACAGGAGAGCAGGAATAGGAATATTCCTTGCAAGTTGCGGTGAAACCAGAAATACAAAGGATCTGAGGCACAACAGAACAAACTAATGAATTGATGCATCACGTGTACCACTCCCTAGGGCAAAAAATTTAGAGACATGGCACCCTGAAATGCCCTTGACCTTAAACAAAGATGTAATTAGACACCATTGGGTTGTTTTGGAATTTTCTTTTCCTTTTTTTTTTTTTTTTTTTTTTTGTGGGTTTCGGTTTTCATTTTAATATAATCATAATGCATATAGCATTGAGATTTGTAGCTACAACATCTCGAAGGATATTCCATCCTCCTCTTCCAGGTATGTTTGGATTTGTTCAAGTGCCTGTAAAAAAAACACCACAAATGCATGCTCAAGTTAGCATTGCCACAAAACATGTCTTATGCATGAAAAAGCAAGCCATCCCTATCCAATCACCCAACTTGGTTGGCAGATGTCTAGAGGAGTGACGAGCAAATACCAGTATATTTTAAACAAGCAGTGAAAAGTATATAGTTTTCATAAAATTGTCTGCATTAAAAAAATTTACTAGTTATACACTACTAATTATTCCACATGGCGTATCATGCTCATGAATTTTTTTGCAAGATGAAGAGTGGAGTAAAATACAAACCTCAATTGCAATCGCAGTTGGTGAAAGAAAGGAGACATCCCAAAGCCTCGCTTGGCAGCTATATCTGCATAATGGTGAAGTATGAATGTTCGTTCAGTTAGGTGCACTCAACGCACAAAAACGTACGTTGCTTAAGATGCTAAGGCTAGCAATACGCCTCAAACAACCAGTTTGATTTAAAAGTTTGAATCAGTTAGGTCTAATGTGATTTAGATTTACAAGTTAATAAAATTGAGTGCCTGTGGAACATACTTTCTAAGGAAACCGAGCATTTGCATTTGAATACGCTTCGCTTCTCTCCTCCAAAAGGGCAGATAGGCGATTATATGCCTGCACGAACAATTGGGTCGGTTGGCTTTTGCTGATATCAGTAGTAGTAAAATGTGGTGCAATGACAAAAAGAATGAGGAACTTCAAGAGTGATTGGCAAAATAGAAGGCTTACCTTTGTGTAGGGATCACCAGACTCGTCGTGCAAAAGGGGTCTAGAATGCGTCCCGACAGCAGCAATTCTTTGTGCAATGCTTCCAATGGCACATCTAACCACACACTAATCCCTGGCGCATATGTCTCCTAGTAAATCCAAAGAACTCAGATTCAACCAAATGATTGAATACAACAAATGAAAACATTTTTATAATTTATGACAATAATTACCAGTTGATGGGCCGGATAACTGCACCTCCACCCGTCGAGACAACAAATCGGTACATTATGGACAGCCGCCTCAATATTTCAGTCTATATAAGAGTAAGAGAAATCAATAAGCAACAAGAAAAAGAATAATTATATCATCAGTAAGAAATGAAATTTGATAGGGTAAGCAAAATATTACAGTGTGTAGGAGAACTGTGCTCCTCTTAACTAACCTCCTTTTCTCTGAAGTACCCTTCTCCATAAAGCTTAAAGATATCCGAAACGGACGTCCCACCAGCATCTTCCTCTATCAATTTGTCACTAGAGCATTTTAAGACAAATATCTCAATTCGGGTACAAGATGCTTGTAAACCAATTTTCTAGTAAAGCATTTCTTTTTCATAAAATACAAATATGCACAAGAAAACAGCAGTTGCAACCATTTTGAATCCATCATGTCGCATTTACCAAACAAAGAAACTGAAGAAGATATTGCAAAGAACTATAATCAACCACATATTCGCCAGACACTACATTTCACTAGGATCTTGCTTTTGAAGGAAAAATCATGAAACGTTGCAAGGAGTAACTTTATTTGTATTTTTATCAGCTATCCAGAAGTTTAAATTCTAAGATGAACACAAGGATAAAAATATAGTTTCTATGTTAAAGTATAGAAATGGAGCCGAACCTGTCGCAGAACGAATAACCAAGTACATGAGACAAAATTTTTCCCACAGTTGTTTTTCCAGATCCCATCATGCCTGTAGTTCACATCATGCAGATAGATAAGGTATACATACACTAAATAACCACCAAACAAGAGTATAACTGCATAAGGACTTGGAAACTTACCAACAAGGTATATACAGCGGCCATTTAAGTAAGGCTCGATCTCTTGTGATTTATTCTGCAAAATCAGTAATTTACCATCAGATAACTATTGTCTGGTGAAGAAACCAGAAATAAAATGGTGGTCTATTCAGGTGCTATTTTAAGATATTAAAAACACGCAGGTACGCACACGTGCACACGCAATGGGAAGGAATATAAAAATGCACTAAATTTAACTTTATACCTTCAAAACTAAAGCTTCATCAAAAGAACCATTCAAGTTTCCTGACGATTCCAATAATGAAGCTGCAAAAGAACAAAGAAAAGACATTACAAACCAAGTATATGTTGAGAGCCAGTCAAGTCAATCCATGTATTCAAACTCTGGTATGCAACACGTGAGCATACCAAAAGGGATAAAATAAAAAATAAAAAGTAAAAATTTCCCAATTTCCTCAATCTTGCCGAAACAACCTAACTAAAGAACACTCTTTCCTAAAAATTAGACCAGCAACCTCAAAAGTAACCATAAATCATCATTTAACACCGGTAACTGATCTGCATTTCTTTCTTCTTCTTCTTCCCACACCACCACCACCACCAACCCCACCCCCCCTCCTCCCTCCCTCTCTTCAATTTCTTTTCTTTTTCTCCCTCCTTCCCATTTGTGAAGATTTGTTCATATTTTACATTGTCCATATCTCAACTTAATGGAAAGTTAAAACAAAAACAATTCAAGAATTTTCTGACATGATGGATGAAGGAAAATCTATAATTACCTCAACTAATTCAAAACAGAGCAACTTTTCGGACAATGGTTAAGCTCAAATTCATTTAAAAAGCTCAGCTGTATATGATCAGAAAATACACTAAAATTCCAAATTACTAGTAATATCTACAAAGGCAGGACGTCAGATAAAACATATTAGTCAAATTACCTGGAAAATTCTTGGATGACCGAGAAACCTCGGCAGCAATCGATCTATGCACTGTGACTCTTCTGGGCTCTATATAGGCAGATATAAGCACCTGGGGTCGCTTTGTTCCCTTAAATTCTGAGAGAACCGAATCGAACCGGTTGGTTTCCTCGCAATCTTCTCAGGATTAATCCATGATATATGTGGTCTTTGTGCAATTTTTGCCTCCATAATACTCCTCAAAACACCTCAAAGTATTCAGACAATTCACCTCAATACCCAAAAGCGGCTTAAAGTTTAATCAAACCCTGATTTCTTCCTGCAGATAAGCAAAACCATTTTTTTCAGCAACTCAGGTAATCATCGTCTTAAATTCAATCCAATATCAATATCTTGAAAAAATTAATGGGGGAAATAGATATTCTAACAATTATTTAGCAATAAAATAATAACAAGATGAACATAAAACTGCAAAAATCTTACATTTCAGCAATTAATTTACGTGGTAACTAGCAATACATTTTGGATTGAACAAAAGTAACAAAAGATTCTAACTTTATTAAAGATAGAGAATTAAAATTTAATAGGAAAAAAAAAGAAAAAAAATCTTCAATACCCAGAAACATAAATGAAAATAGTGCAGAAATCAGGAATTTCTCATTACATAAATCAACTTTTGCTAATCCTATGAACATGGCATTAAGGAAACAGCCTAAAAATCAAATCTTTCTACAATCAGCAAATCATATACAAAAAATCTCCAATACCCACTAACCAAAATGGCAATTTAAGGCACATTTAAAGACAAAAATCCGAACTTTTCACATATTTCATAGAACCTAAAAAAAAATAAAATGCGCCCTTTCCCATTTCTTAATGCTTCTTACAATTTATAAGCTGGAAAACCATGTTATTCATCTCAATACCAACTTTGCAAGATTCATAAATACAAAAAAAAAAAAAAAACATAAACATAAAAAAAAAGCCTAAATGAAGAAGCAATATAACAACATGAGCATACATACCAGGAATGCAATTGCGAAGATCTGATGGAAAGAACCCAAAAGATGAAAAAGAAAATAGCAAAGTTCTTTTTGTGTGTAATGTGTTAGGCTTTCGTTTGTTTGAGATGGTAGGTTTGGTTTGGGTCGTTGTTGTGTTTGTGTTTGTGTTGTGGTGAAGTTTCTTGGACGAGTTTTCGCTATTTCGCAATTTGCATTTTAAACTGATGATGCGAGTGGTGACACTGAGATCTGGTCACATATGACGAAGTGTACAGCACTGTACAATGTAATATGTCTAAATATACTTGTAAATCTATACCCGAACTTTTTTTAATTCCAGTAAAGTTAAATAGATTAGATTAGAAAAATAAAAAATAAAAAAGGGTTTTATTTTAATTATAAAGTCTGACTGTGTTTTTAGCAGGGATTTATTATATTACAAGGTGGCCCCATGTGTATACGTGTTGCCACTTGCAATATCCATGCTTCTGAGTCTCCCCTTGGCCCTTGAAGTCGTTGATGACACATCATATCTATGTGGCCTTGTTTCTTCTATTACGTTTTTGGAGATTAATTTTCTTTCTTCTTCTTTTTTCCATTTTTTGCCAAACAAAAAATTTAATACATAGACCTAGTCTCATTAATGGTAAATGGTGAATCATCTGCACTACAACTATAGGAAAATATAGCTTCCAAAGGAAAAACGAGGAGTTTAGTTATTAACAGCATCCACGTCTATAAATTTCTTCACTGAATCTTTAAAGTAGCACATAAAAAATTTAAGAAATTTTCCTTCTCAAAAGATGTCATCATAAGTTCTTTTTCTTTCTTTCTTTTTTTTGCCATTTCTTGTCATAAATTCATTCACTTCTTTTTATACGATTCACTTCGGTGAATGGAATAACAGGAAATGAAATTCCAATTCAAATGGAATGTAATAGAGTTATAATGGCTATTACAATGTTCATTTGATGGAGAAAGTAAAACAGGTAATTACTAGAGTAAAGATAAAAAATCTATAATACCCCTTATATTTATTACAGAAAAAGGATAATTGTATAGGTGTTATTTTCAAGATAAGATTATTTATGATAAAATTGAAAAAAGACCATTGAATGGCAATTCATGAGTTAGAGACATGAATTGTGATTCATCATTTTACGTAATAAAAATTCATTATGAATTATCATTTCTTTTAAGTGAACATCGTAATATCAGCTTTACGTCAAACAAAAAAGGAATAAATAACTATTCATGTCAAATGAATAGACTGTTATAGCCTTGTTTACTATTATAAAACATGTTTACTTTAACTTAATAATAATAAAATAATAATAATTATTATTATTATTATATTATTATTATTATTATGAAGGACGAAACACCCAAAAGTTGAAAAAACCTATTCATTCTTAAGAACCTCAGAAAATGAGGTTTTATGCCTAAAAACTCATCAAATATATCAAATGTGGATGTTTTAAGCCTTCATAAAGAAAGGATTTGTGCCCTAATATAAATTTTAAGAGCAAAGCTTGATAATATGTAGGAAACAAATATTCCTCCAACTCATCTTCTTAGCTAATTTAATAGCCAAAATTATATTTAGCACTCTTTACTCTATGGAATTGGTGAGTACAGTATGCTTAATTGTCTTGCTAAGAATTAGCCTTGACAATTTATTTAACACAGCAACTCTAAAGGCCATAATGTTATCCCAATTCATGAACCATTACACCACAATTGGACAATCATTTGAATTTAGAGAAAGATAGTTAAATCTGACTCCTTTGAAATGCAGATGAGGTTTAAAATAAAAGGATTATCATTTTGATTTTTTAAGCTTGTGTTATCATTACCACCATAGTAATTTGATGAGCAACCCAATGTCACGGCTCCATTACCTGTCTTTCTCTCTTCTATCAGAAACTATTATTTGCAACTTATAGTGCTAGTCATACCATTGAGAATTTACTATATATGATTCCACATCAACTATGTTTGTACTATCCAAGTTTTATACCAAAAAATATGGGATTGAGGTTAGTCTTGCTTTATTAACTCTAATTTATCCTTCCACCATCTTTGATTCATAAAACAACTCTATTAGGGTTAAGGTTCCCATTATCATAGAAAGCTTCACAAGTGCCAAGCCACTTCCCTTGGTTTAATCCCTAATTCATGCTCATGATAATGCTTAAAATGTGAAGCTTCTATCATGGATTTCTACCAACCTTAGAATGTCTTAGCAAATTGTGTCTCAAGATTTAACCTAAACCTATGAACTACATTTCCTTAGTCTGCTTACAATAAAGCAAGATATGTTGTATCAATTTAGTTTGACCACAAAAACTTACCTAAGGAGTCATTGACAGCATGACACTAGAGCAAATTCGATTTAGTCATTGTTGTATGGGATACCTTATATTAAGTACTTTTGTAAAATGTTAATATATTTTTAACCACTTGAAATATTGATATATCATTTGAATTAACCTCAAATGTTAATGCATTCTTATATAATTTACCCCTTTAAGAATTACTTGATTAGATACCTTTAAAAGGAGGCATCTCTTTATTACAAACCTCTTGTAAGTTATACATTACCATTTATTTCTCATTCGTACTAATAGAAAAATAAACACGTTCAATGCATTCCATTATCCAATTAATCCACTTCTCCACACTACCTATTTTACATATGACCACCATTAAGAAATTCCAACTTTATGTAATCATGGGCTTTACTCATATCCATTGTAAAAGCATGACATTACAGTGGTTTAAGACCATTGCTACTGGAACTTATTCCTATTGAAGATCTATGCAACAGAGACTAGATTATTAAGATACAACATACGTATAGAGAGAGTAATGGAGGAGCAGACTTGCTGGCTAACTTGGCATTCAACCAGTAGATTGGGTATCATGAGATTGATAGGCCTCCAGATCCTGTCTTTGACATATGTATACAGGATATTAGTAGAGCCTCTTTCCCCCATAGCTGTATGGTGTAATTTTGGGGACTTTGCCCTTTTCAGTCAAAAAAAAAAAAAGCACAACATGACTTTTTTAATTTTTTTTCGGTGGGTCATAGAGGCAATTACAACACACTAATGCGGAGAATCGAACTCGATACCTCAAGAATGTAGGCCTGGACCGGATGCTATTAAGCTATAAGGCCATTGGCATTTAGCAACATGACTTTTTAATTAATCTGGTGTTTTTTAGATGATGAAACATTTAATGAGCAATTATAATGCCATATTAAATTAATCTTTTCAACATAAAAGCACTTTGGTTGTTAGATCAAAATCATTTAAGAAACTTTTAAGTGATCAATTAATATTCTGAGCAAAATTGTAAGGGCAATTACATAGAAATCGTATGGATTGGGAACTTTGAGAGCTTCTATTTAAAAGGTAGCCTAGAGCACTTCTTCCACATAAATTGATGTCCAGAAACATCACTAGTCTCACCATTCACCAAATTACCACTATTTATTTGGTGTCCTCTACATATTTTTTGAACCTAAACTTCATCCTAATATGCATAGTTTGAATTTATTATTAACACAACATGATCTAAAACAACTGTCACATTTGTGTATAAACCCAAAATTTCAATAATCAAATAACATACTTGACGATGAAGGCAATCCATGAAGGTTAAGGCATCAACTCATATTCATTATTTTTTATAATAGTGATTTATAGGAAATTACGATTAGATGTTTTTAATATAAATATATATCATAATAACAATTTTATATGGAAGAAGAGGGAGATTGAATAATTAGTAGTCCAAATAAGCACGCAATTAATTATTATCCTAGACTATTCTTGAAGACTTTTTTATTGGGTTGATTGGCTACTTGGTTATTGCTTAATTTTAAAGTCTTCTCTTCAATAAATTTATGTGATGTTTTAGAGGTTGACATGAATAAAATCACAAATGGAATAATAGTCTTGTTCTTATATTTGGAAATGTCATGTGAAATCATTAATTCTTCTATGTGTATTATAGTTCTATGAAAATTCTATAATCTCTTCATTTTTTCAACAAGATCAATACCATTAGTTTTGTAATAGGTAAGATTAAAATTCAATCAATATTGCACCACTAAAATATTTAAGATACTAATTACTATATTTATTTTAATGATATTCCCCATAATTCTACTATAAAAATAAAGATACCCTTAGTTTATGGATAAAACAAATACATATTATACTGTAAAAGTTTTTTTTTCCTCAATCTTTTTAATGAGGGTGGAATAAAATTGATTCCACCTTCTCAATGACCATACCGCAATCCTTTGAAAGTCAAAATTGTTGATTTTAGGAAATAGTGATCTTGTTTTCTAGAATCATTTCTAAATATTGAAAGGAAATGGAATTTGTATAACAACCTATTAGTTTTGCAATCTCAGTAATTTAATTACACATTTCTTGTGAAAGTACAGATTATCAGCTAGATAATATAAATTCAAATTATTTTTTAATATTATCATAAAATTACAACATGTAAGAAGGTCTAGTTTCATTTGATCAAAATAATTAAAAAAAAAAAATCATATCCATCATATTGAGAGCAACAAAAGAACCAAGTTGCTCACATGCTAGTCGAGTCCAGCTTGCTTTAAGTTTGGTTCTATTCAAGTTTGATTAATAAATGAGCTGATTTTCAGTTTCTATTTAAACTCACGATCTAGCTCATCAATAAGCTCGTTTAAAAGCTGATAAAAGGGACCATTGGATTTAATATAGGGGTTAAGATATGATAAGCATTTTAATATTATGATTATGATTAGGTATGAATTTGAGATTTGTCTCCTAAAACAAATAAAGAAGTCATAAATTTTTTTTTAGGATATATAAATATTATAGTCTATATCCTACTCAGTGTAAGTAGATTTGAGAACATTACAACCTAATTCTAGAATTTTAATTTCCACTAGATCAAATAGATTACAATAGATATCAGATCTCATAGGGTAATCGTCTTATTGGCTCATCCCTATTATGAATAGGTAAATGACCATGACCGGTTCCTTTCAAATGCAGCCGTCTTGCACCGTTGATATTCTAATTTGAATATGGAAAGAATAAATCATAAAATCGATATTGTAAGGGGGAAAAAATAAAGATATCTCAAGCATGAAAAATATCTAAAAAGAAAAGGAAATTACAAAAGTGGGGTAGGGTCGGGTACGCGGGGCTTTGGCGATTATGTATGTTCAATGTGGGCGTGTGGCGGGTGTCGGTGGTGTGTGTGGCTATTATAATTAAAGATAATATATAAATAGTATTTGAATTTTAATAAAATATAATTAAATATCTATATTTTAAAATTTATCAATAATCTATTTGTTTTATTTTATGTAGTCATTTTATCATCTTATTTTTATCATTTTTAAATAGATATTTATCAAAATATATATAGATGAAAAACTTATATTTTTACTCACAAACAAATGAAACAAATAAGATAAAGGTCAAATACATATAAGATATGGATGAAAATTAAACAATCCAAATAGACCTCAGTTTGATATATGAGTCTTAAAATTAATCAATTTAGTATCTCAAAAGTTTTAAAATTGATTAATTTAATATCTAAAACAACTTGACGAATGTACAATTAAATGCTAACATATATGAAATGTTATTTTAAGTACTAATTTAATCAATTTTAAAATTAAAATACTAAATTAATTATTTTATAATTTAAACACCTAATTAAATATTACCATAATTTCAATTCATGTCCTCCTACTCATTCATGTGTGGTCTGGTTTCGTCTACCCTTATCGATTACTGAAATGGGATTTGCATATTTTGTGAAATGGATAAGACCGAATATTGAAATACATGTGGCATTGAGATGGCGACAGCTAGTCATCCATAAACATCTGGGTTGGTGGCCCTACTCGGTGTACGGCTATTTTCGTGTTCTTGCATTCAAGACTGGATATGGGGCGGATCGTCCGAAGTCGAAATGGCGGTAGAATCTTAAAACACAAAAACATCCTAAAGGGCCCTCTAGAATTTATACAAATGATAATATCCCATAAGAAAAAAAAAATTGTATCGTTTGGGGGCGAAGCACATGTCTAATATTTTTTCAATCAAATAATACATAAATACAAATTATGTGAAAATAAATATAAAATTAGAGTTACTATATCACATAAAGGGCTAAAGATACCCATGATTTCACATATATCACATATAGTAAAAGCAATACAGCGACCTACTCTCACAAATTTTAGAAAAGTTCTTGTATCATATATAAAGTTGGTGATACAGTATATTGCATTTAGCTTAGGCAATACAGTGTATCGCATTGCATATAAGCTAAGCGATACATGTGTATCGCAGATAATGTAGGCGATTCACCTTTCTATCACTTATTGTATATATGGTACACTCTCAGTAAATGAAACACTTCGTTTTTGGTATATATCACTTATTCTATATGCGAAACATCCTGGTTAATTATCGCCACTCCACTTCTTCTCTTCATTCACACTCCATGTTTCCTCTTATATTCATGTTCAAAAAACAACACTCTCACCCAAATTTTTTTTGTTGAAGTTGGAATCATCCTGTTATTATCGATGCTCTTCTTCTTCTTTCTTCATTCACGCTCGATATTACATTCATGTTCTAAAAACGACACTCTTGACCCAAATTTTTGTTCAAGCTCGAATCATCCTCCGTTATTATCGCCACTCTACTTCTTCTTCACTCGCGCTCGAGATATGAGCAATCCGTAGGTAATTTCACTTGTTTATTTGTTTAATTTTTTAGTTTTTGGTGTTTTCT
Organism: Combretum micranthum; assembly: GCA_024138025.1. Taxonomy (NCBI): domain Eukaryota; kingdom Viridiplantae; phylum Streptophyta; class Magnoliopsida; order Myrtales; family Combretaceae; genus Combretum; species Combretum micranthum. Next base: position 304,904 of record JAMXBD010001309.1, read on the forward strand.
TTCGAAAGTCTAGATTAAATATCTAATATTTCATAATTTGATGAGCATAAGGATTAGACTTCTACGTGCGCTAAATTTGAAGAATTAAGGTTCCAACTTGTTGTTGATTTTCTTGTTGCAAAATCGAAGCCTATGTCTTCTGCAATCCTTTGGTAATCATCATTCCTTATTATGTTTTTGTTTCTTAAATTTCAAAAATAACGTTTACATCCGCCAATTATTCGATGAAAGTCCACAATCAGTTTTCTTGTTAGTATAGAATAGCAATACAAAATTATAGCTTTTAATGAGTTTTTTAATCTTAAGAGTAATTACTATTTAAGTTTTTTCATTTTTTGGAAATTTCAATAAATAGCATATGGAATGAAAGCAATTTTTACAACATATGGTTCGAAGTTAGAATTTTGACAAAAATGGAGAATTTCTCCAAAATGCCAAATTTTACATGGACATACCAATCAATGTTTCACTCTAACAACGTAAAGACAACCTCCTTCTTACCCAAACTCCTCAGGGTTGCAGGAAGATCGAAGGTTCTTTAGTGAAAAAGCACTATAACAACTACTACTTGATTTCTAAGCAACCCAAACCCCATTCGCGCTTGAGATATAAGCAGTCCATAGATAATTTTACTTGTTTATTTGTTAATTTTTCAATTTTTACTTATTTATGAAATATCTGATATTTCATAATTTGATTAGCAGAAGGATTGGGTTTCTATTTTATGTTGATTACTTTAGTGCAAATCAAAGTTGGCATCTTCTTCAATCTTCATGTAATCATCATTACACTTGTTTTCATATAAGATTTTAAGCAAACACTTACTTTCCTTAGTGTGCTGTCTATATATGTACATAGTGATGCAGTAGTTTGTTAAACACAAAAACACTTTCAATTGGTTTAGTTTGATATCACAAGGCTTCTTTCCATTATAGAAATTGAAAGCAATGAAGTTAGGAAAGAAAGAAATAAGAATCATTTGGCCAATAAAACAACAAAAAGAATGAATATCTGACATGGGAGGATCTTTAGGTGATAGTTTCAAAAGGAAAAAAGGGTTGTAATATCCACTAATTAAGATGGTGCAAAGTTCTCATTATTAGCTATCATTCTATCCTAGAAATTACGCCAACTTCTTCCAATTGCTTGGTATAACAAAACATGGATTTATAGGGTAAATTGTTTAGATATCCATCCTACGGACCCCTACAAAAAGTCATGACTTAAATACTATCATTTGAAGTATGTGAGCATGTGCATGCAACTAGTTTTGCTCTATATATTATTGAGCTTTATAAGAGTACTACGGGATAGTAGTTAGGGATCGACTTGAATGGAATGATTATGAATAAAAATGAGGACAATGGAATGACATGGAAATTACAAAGTAATGAATAATCATGCATATCATATATGCACTATGATTATCTAATATTACATAACTAACATGACTGATCTATCTTATGCTATTGTATGTCTAAATGAACAATAGCAATGGTAGATTATGTCAGAATTTCTCTTTTTACCAATGGCAAGATTTTGCAAGGCCAGGATGGACCATATTATGATAAGGGACCACTAAGTAATACGAAAGCAAAGACAGATACTAATTACACTGGTCTCTTGAATATGTTATGTGAAGAGTTGGGAATTGATCCCAGAGGAAGTGAAGTTGAAATGTACCACAAGCAAGTATCGATCTATAGTCTAACTTATAAAGAAGTCATGATGGAATATATTAGTATTGATATGGATGTTGAAGCTCTAATTGACATTGCAAAGACATTTGGTATGACATGCCTTCAATAACTATACATTGAAGTTAAAATATATCAACCATGCCTGTAGAGCAAAATGTAGTGGATCAGCCACCTATATTAAAAAGATTAGTGACACAAGCGTCTGCAAATGTTCAAATAAATATAAAAGGAGCAACAGTTCAATGTCAAAAATTGAAAAAAATATTTACATTGAAAATGATATTAAGGAAGAGATGGAAGAGGCCTTACAAGAAACTTATTCAGAATATGAAGTAATCTTTCAGGCGAATTAAGATGAGGATAATCAAGATGAGAAGAATGAGATACCATTTAAGATTGATACATCGAGTAACAAACACGGATCTCCAAAGAAAAATGAAATTCTTCAAGAAAACATTGTTGTAGAAAGTCCTCAAGCAAAACAACAAACTAATGAAAGTTCATCATTCCAAGATCCTATTCCATTCATAAGTAATATGGATGTTGGTGATGGTTGTGCATCTTATGAGGAAGAATTTCTTAAATATGAAGACCTGTGTTTAGGTAATGAATTTAAGGCTGGAATGAGGTTTAAAACTAAAGCTGATTTGTTCTACGTGGTAAAAATGCGGCACATGAAGAATCACTATAACTTCATGATAACAGAATCAAATAAGAAGATATTGAATGTTGTTTGTGAAGCTAAGACGACTTGTAATTGGGAATGGCAAATTCCTGCATGCCAAAAACACTAGGATGTCGACTTTATGATTACCATTGCTGATGGTCCACACACATGTACAAATAGGAGCTTTAGACAAGATCATCTACAGCATGACCAGAAATTCATGAGCCAATGTTTCTTGGGTCAAGTGCAGAATAACCCTGATGTTAAAATCTCAACTCTTGGACAACAAATTGAGGACACTTATGGGCATGTAATGTTGACAAGGAAAGCCTGGGGAGGCGAAAAGGATAGCAATTGAAGAAGTGTATGGAAATTGGGATGAGTCATACAATGAATTGCCAAAACTAATGGTTATTACCAAAAGAACTAACCCAACACATACATGTATTGCTGGGAAAGCACAATCAACAAAAAGTGATAGTGATGTGATATTTGTTAAGTTGTTTCGAGCATTTAGGCCTTACATAGAATGCCACGACTTGCCACCCCAAGCTCACCGCAGCAGAGGGGGCACCCCTAGATTCTCAAGCTACCCTGGGCAGGGATCGTGATGTTAGGTACACTGACTCTCTCAGCGTACCCTCAAGCACAACTAGGACACTAGAGGCACTGTGTAACAACTCGAAACTTTACTTACTGAGGTATTGTTCGCTTTGGCTATACGCCGCACAGTTTTGTCCTTTTGGTGCTAGCGCTTCCTAGGAGGTCATCCATCTTGAGATTGCCTTGCTCATTGTATGCTTAACTTTGGAGTTCTGTCAAACTCCAAGCCATTATATCGAAAAAGGCGCTTCTATGATTAAAGTTCCACGATTTATATTTGAAGGGTATCACATACTCCTCCACTTATAGAACCGACATCCTCGTCAGTTTCGTTACACAGGTCCAAAGCTACTGATCTGATATCATTTGTCACGACTTGCCACCCTAGGTCCACCACCACAGCAGAGGGGACATCCCTATGCTCTCAGGCCACCCTGGGCAAGAATCGTGCTACCAGGTACACTAGCCCTCCCAGTGCACCTCCAAGCACAACTAGGACACGAGAGGCACTGTGTAACGACTTGAAACCGCACCCACTAAGGTATTGTCCGCTTTGGCCATACGCCACACGGTTTTATCCTTTTGGTGCTAGAGCTTCCCAGGAGGTCGCCCATCCTGAGATTACTCTACCTAGAGCACGCTTAACTTTAGACTTCTATCAAACTCCAAGCCATTACATCAAAAAGGCGCCTCTATGATTAGAGTTCTACAATCTATATTTGAGGGGTATCACATAGAAACCTTCAAACATTGCAAGCCCATAGTCAGTGTTGACGGGACATTTTTATATGGGAAATATCCGCATAGTTTATTGATTCATGTTGTGTAGATGGAGCAAATCATATCATTCTACTTGCATTTGCATTGGTGGATAAGGAATCAAGTGACACATGGTCATGGTTCCTGAAAAAGCTAAAAAGATGCCTGAAAGGAGCGTGCAGTGATGATCACACATTATGTCTTATATCAGATCAACACAAAGGTATAATAAAAGCATTGAATGATAAGAATGTTAGATGGCAGCCCCCATTTGCACAATAGAGGATATGCATAAGACATGTTACTAGCAATTTTAACACAAAATACAAAAGTCAACATTTGAAGAAGCTAGTAACAGCAGCTGGATTTCAAACATAAGAAAGAAAATATCAATTCTATATGGAAGTGACAAGGAAGAGACATAGAACAGCTCTAAAACTACTTTGAAAGCATACCACTTGAACAACGGACAAGAGCGTATGATGGGAGTTTCAAATATGGTCAGATGACAACAAACCTTAGTGAAAGTTATAACGCAGTATTGAAGGGTGCAAGATCATTGCTTGTATTAGCTTTGATTCTGAAAATTTTCTATAATTGTGTTGGCTATTTTGATAAAAGGGGTAATGAAGCACACAAGACTATAAGGAAAGAAAAAACTTACCCTAAATAGGTTGAAACCAAAATAGAAAGATGGAGAGGAGCAGCTATTGGACATAAGGTTGTTACATTTAGCAGAACAACTTGAATTTTTGAAGTTCAAACAAGGGTCTATTTTATAGATTATGGAAAAAATGGTGGCCATTATCATATGGTAAATATTCTCAATAACACATGTAGCTGTAAAAAGTGGCAAAGATTGAAAATATCTTGCTCCCATGCCTTTGCAGCCATTACACTTGGAAAATGAATCCCATGCAAAAAATTGAAAGATGGTTTCATAGGGAGAATCAACTAGCTTGTTACACATGCAATTTTCAACCTTTAGGAGATAGATGAACATGGATAAATGCAGAAGATATGCCATGTATGCATCCGTACTATGAAAATGCTAGAGAAAAAGGAAAACCAAGAACAAGCAGATTCCACGATAAAATGGACTTGAAGAAGAAACCTATGAAGAATAATTGTGGGAAATATAGAAAAAAAAGGACACAATAAAAGAACTTGTCCAAACAATTAGGTAAAAATTAAGAATAGCAAATTCACAATATTTTTTTTTTAATTTTTGTTATAATGTAATTATATTGTTTAATCGATTACTCTAACATTAAGACAATTTTATCAAGAAAACTAACAAGTCTTTGCTTTACTTTGTACAGATGGATCCCTGACTAGTTGACGGATCATTGTTGACCCAGCAGCAGATACAACTTAATATGGGATGGAGAGGTATAAAATTAGGCTAAAATATTTGTATAATTGATCTATTCATTTTGTCAATATATTTATAATTTATTTAATTTTTGTAGGAGCATAGACTCGTGATATGCAAATGGGATGAGGCATCATTAAAGAATCCAGAGGAGATGAGAGCTGCATACGATCCTTGAATAGACCCCTATCTTGAGTAGGCTGGATTTTCTGGTATAGTCCATCTGCCATTTATCATGTTAGATTGGGCTTTGATTACTGCACTAGTAGAGAGATGGAGACGAGAGACCCACACCTTCTATATGCCACATGGAGAGGTTGGGCTGACTTTATGGGACATTGCTACCTAGTTTGGATAGTCCATAGATGCGCAAGTAAAGATAGGGACTACTGCACACACATGGCCTGTTCGAGCAGTTACTGGGAGTTAGACCAAATAGTGGGATGTTCAGTGGTCAAAGGTTGAGGATGACATGGTTAAAAGAGATACTATTACAGGGACTACCAAAGTAGGCTGATAAGATTGCCATCCAGCAACATGTGAGGGCATATATATTCTCTTATTGATGGGTGGGATCTTATTCGCTGATACGTTATCCAGCTTCGTATATTTAATGTTCCTACCATTGTTAGAGGATTTCTAGGCAACTAAGACATATAGCAGGGGATCATCTTGCCTGTCTTTTTTATATAGATATCTATGTAGAGCTGCACGAGCAAGTACCTATGAGATAGGAGGTGCTTGCGTACTTTTGCATATATGGGCATGGGATAGATTCCCTCATATAGCCCCCCATAAGACCCTCACGCGTGTACCAAATCAGGGGCGTCCTCTTGCATTTAGATGGGATGAAGTCTTTGATGTCATACAGAATTCTACACATGTACTACATCAGTACCATGAGGAGCTTGATCTCTAGAGCCCCTCATAAGTATGTCAATACTTCTAAAATTTAATTTTCCAAAAGTTATACATAATATATATTTCGTATACTAAACTATTTTATATCTTTATACAGATATATTGGATACCTTATACTCTAAAGATGATACATTCTTTGCCAAATATTTGTAGAGAGGAAAGTGATATTTGGCTAGCTAAAGTGTCCCTGATTTGCTTCTACATTGTGAAGATGCACCTACCAGATAAGCTTATGAGACTTCTTGATGGGATTCAAAGTATCCCATAAGACTGTGAGATGGATCCAGATAATATACATGGTATAGATATCAAAGGTAGATCAGGGAGGACTAGAGGATAAAACATGCTATATTTATGTAAGGCCCCGAATTTACCCTTGTATTTAAAATAGGTAAACCCAGTTCCCAACCACATATAACCTGCAGTATTATATGTAAGGTTGTAATCCAGGGTCAATTTGGATAGTTATTTGCCTCGATGTCTTATAAGAATAAACTTTGTTACTAATAGTATATAATACAACCATATATATACATACATACACACATACATTACAAACAAGGCTTGTAAACAAGCCATTTACAAAATACATCAAAAGATAAAAAAGCATATATGTACATATAACTATTCTATTACATAAGGGTTCCATCAACGTCAAGGTCGTCTCTACTCCTCCCAATCATCTAAGAACTCCTCAAAATCCGATCCAAATCCCATACTTGTATAGAATTCATCATCCATACCTGAAAAAGATAAAATATGAGCCAGAGGCCCAGTACACAGTAACAAAAACAAATGCGTAATGGCTCACACGATCTTAACTATAATGCAATGTGACAATCATTCATTTATTAGATAGTCTTTAATTAGTCAAATATCACTGGAGTATTCAAACTCCGAACAATAAGGATATTTGGGGGTCCTGAGTAACGATCACGACGCTCAGGGGGTTGATATAAGCAGCTCGGATACTTATATCTCCTAAATGATATATCCATAAAAGAGAAAATAACTTCATCTAGGGTTAACAGTCGTTACACAACTTCACTTATCTTAGTCCATAACATCACTTAATCCAACTGTTCCCATAAACATTTGAACTAAATTATGTTATTTCATTCTAAGCTTAAGCAAACGTTACGCCGATACCATCTCCCCCATCAGTTACCCGTCGTACCACTTAGGAAAGTCTTATTAAAAGACAGGGGTGGCTTAAGCGCCTAATCTACCGTGCCCCCAATCTGAGCAAGGTGCTACTCCCCGAACCGGATACCGATCTGCCATCTAGGTCAGATACGGATTTAAATAGCGTAAGAGACATCCAATTCAAACAAAGGTTTAAGTTTTTCTATATTAATATTGATTAAAGATATGCCTATCCTAAGCAAAGAACAAACACGTTACTGCGTACCTGTACTAACTTAAAAGTCAATGGGAATAACCGAAAGGGAATCAATCCCTGTAACAAGAAGTAGTTGCAAACTCACACTTAGTTCAAGTATATATATATTAACTAATCTCATACTTAACCATTCAAGTAAATTCAAATAAGTTATCACAAGATCTTAAAACAAGCAAAGGAAATTATATAGATAATATAACTAGTTTTAGCTTAACACTCATAGATAACCAATAATTTGTTAAATCTAAAAATATACTTAAATCATTATAACATCATCACATAGCATTTAGATATCATATATTATCATAAAATACTCAACAAATACTTAAATGATCATTTATCAAGCATTGGACAACTTTTAACAAATAACAATAAGTTTTAAACTTTGTTGGAAAATGTATCAGTTGGAAAGAAACGAAATTTAAGCACTGATACTTTTGTAATTTGTAAAATATTAAAACACAAAATTTGTAGATCTCTTTTTAAGCTTTCCAACGCAACTTGAATCACCTTAAACGGAGGTCGGATGAAAAAGTTATGGCCAAATTACAGATAGGCTGCGAAACTGGAAATCCAACGCCGGACTTCAACGCCGGCGGCGTAAATTGAAAATTTGCCAGCGTTAAGAGTCGACGATTCTGGTCCCCGAGTGCATCTTCAACACCGGCAAATTTCCAACGTACACCGGCAGCGTAGGATTCAACACCGGCAGCGTTGAATGCCGGCGTACATGCATTACGCTGCTGTCAAATTTTCCCCTGTTTTCATTTTGCAAAAACCATTTGTTCCAATTGTTTCAAACTCCTCTAAATTCATTTCAAACTTCTTAAAACTTGTTATTTGATCTTACTACAATCTAATAAACACAAACTCTCACTTCAATCCATCAAACATTACTATAATCATCACAAACAACTTCAAACCCCAATTCACTACACCCAACACTTAGTCATTAACCATATGCATTCCTCAACACTTCCAAACTCATAACTAGACATATACTAACTTCATTATTCCCATCACTTCTCATACACCAATCACAACATAAGAATCATCAAACACAAATCCAAGCTCAACCCTATCATTAAGAAGTTCACACATGCATAAATTCAAAACAAGAACACATGCTTACCTCAAATCTTTGGGCTTGGTTTTCAAGGCTTTAGATTGATCTTTTAGTGGCCAACATGCAAGAATTTGGATGTGGATCTTGGTCTTGAAGTTGGGGTGGCTTTGGGAGAGAAAATAATGGGTTTTGGGTTTGTTTGGGAGGTTGTTTTGGGGGTGGTATGATTTTGGACGAAATTTGGGTATTTTGGCTTAATGTTTATCCAATGTTTGACTTTTAAGGCAGCCCATAAAAGTCATAAAGTAGCTCCTAATTAAAGTTAATTAATGTTATTAATTTAAGTAAAACAAAGCATTTATTTAGCTTTTGGTTTTCTAAAAAAAAAATCTGCTACACTATATTTGAGATATATATATATATATATCTAATATTACTCATTTCATATACAACATCAATATGTAAATTAACATTAAGTATTTATTATACTAATGCAAACATAATCATTCTACACTACTCAAATATATACATGTTATTTATTTATTTTAATAAGCAACTATAATCACTTATATATATAATATGATATTGGGAATAAAAGCATGGCTATTACAATTTATCACCCAGTAGGATGTCAGATGATAGATGACAGAGACTTGTGCAGCTATAGCATGATGGTACACTGCCATCCATGGTCTCTGTCGACTACTATGACTGGTATCATAGGATCACACGTAGATATATTAGCTGCTCAAGAGCATTATTAGCTGAATTTGTAAGTTTCATATCTAAAATAAATGCTCAAATATTAATATTTCATTCTAACTTATCGTTATTGCATACCAATGTGTAGGCAGACATGTTTTCAAGGATCAAGGAATCCATAGATATAAAGGAGATGCATGCTCTAGCAGATCTGGGGTTCGGTAGATTATAGGGATATGGAGGAGTTAGATTATTACACTCATATTAGCAAGAGCAAAATCAAGAGGCTATACAAGGACAAGGGAGAGGGAGGGGGAGAAAACAGTGATAGGGATGAAGATGAGCACAATATCATGGTTAGTTGATAGATAAGAACGTGGATATACCTCTACATGTTAATCCGATTCCACATCTACTAGTAGATGATGCTCCAAATGTTTCCATACATCTACCTGTAGAGCCTGATGCAGATCCTTCTCCTCATCTTCCTATCCATTCTAATCTGATTTAGCCTTTACACATGAATGCATCGACTATTACAGATGCTCCATCTCATAGTATGACTCTAGCTGATATAGAGGGTTCATAGTTTGATTTGATGATCTCTTATACACCTACTAAGATAATATTAGGGCTGGGCACTCCTCCAGCTCCTATGAAACCAGATCGTCCAATATCAGCAAACACAGGAGAGGGAATATCATAGGTATAACAAAAATAATGTTGATTCATTATATAGTTAAATGCATAATGTAATAATTTCTAATGCATCTACAATCTATTTTTCATATGGATCCTCATCCTATGAGAATGGATGAAGAAGGACCAAGTGATGTATTTGCACAAAGAGATCCAAAGGAGAAACAATTTAAGAGAATTTTCATTAGGAAAAGAAAGAAAACATAGATAATTATATAGGATTCATTTGTAAATAAATAACTATATTTAATTTGTTTTGTATTTCATGATACGTTGATACTGTTTCATTATCATTATTTAGTTGTTTTACTTATGTTGAATTAAATGATGATGAGATACTATTGAAAATTTGAAATCTGATTGATAGTTGAACAGAGTGGTGGAGTTGATTATTGAAACAATATGTGATTAACTAAATGTTGATTAACAATTAGATGAAGGGGGAATGAGATGATGAAAAAATAGATGTCTGATATAAGTAAATGTCATGTAACAGGTGAATCTATAGGTATATAAAAATTGGGCAAAATGGAGGTGAAATTTGCAAAGAAGGATTGGGTAGGACATGTATTACATTTGATATAAGCGATACAGTGCCACACGTGTATCACTGCTTACTACTGCCATACACTATGTAATACTCGTATCACATATCCTGGAAGCAATACACATACAAATCCTATATCCTTTAACCCTTATGCGATTAGTAACAGTATAATTGATAATTATTTTCCTCTAATTTTGTTTTATGTAATTTTTTTAAATGTATATTAAACACATAATTTCCTCATCATTTGGGCAAGATGACCCTACCATCATTATTAATAGGAAAATTCTTTCACATTTATCCTTTCATTAGTTTAAACAGACCTGATGGTAGGTTTTTCTCAACCTTAAAGTCTACCTGATGAAACCTTTTTAATTTCCATCTAATTAAATTTTCTAATTATTATTTTATTTTTTTCTAGAAGATGAATTTCACACAATATAAAATATTATATCGATCAAATTTATCGATATAAAAGGATCTATTGACGAATGATCCACAAATGAATGGTTGAAGGTATCAAAACAAAGGCACATCACTTTAAAAGTTAAAATGTCCCATTCGAGGAATAATATGCTTACATGAACAAAACCCACTAGACTGGCAAGTAAAAAAAATTCCATGATAGGGATGACATAATCCAACACATGGGATGACAACCAAAAAAAAAAGAAAAATGATAAATACCAAAGCAAAATTACGATTACATGTTTATTCAAGAAGTTATTGATAATCTAAGATCTTAATTGCTGAGATCTCTTTATATTCATAGATTTATTGAAGTAGACATACGACGGTATATTGTGATGAATGGATGATGGTAAAAAAAAAAAAAAAAAGATAATCTATAGAGCAAGAGTGAGAGAGATTTTTACTTTATTTGTCTTAGATTTACAAGTAACATTATATAAATAGTAGGGGCAAAAACTTGAGTTGACATTTCAAATAATGTTCTAATTTTCTTTCTAATTAGATAATGCTTTTCAATATAAAAGTATTTTTTTACTATTCATGGGTGGAAATGGACGAAAATCTAAGATAATCAACAACAATGGGAGAAAGAAAAAAAAAAGAAATATTTGGCTTTTAAAATTAGTACTTTTTTTTATCATTACGATAAAAGAGGAGAATTAGAACTTGATACCTCTCACTTCATCATGAGAGATGCCACTAAGCTACAATGCCATTGGACTTTAAATAAATAGTTGAAAACTTGAAATAAGTTATGGGATTATTTCTAATTTCCACTACATCATCACTTTTGTTCTTGTCTAAATTTAGAAAGAAATTAAAGGAAATAAATAATTGATGAACTTTAAAAAATATCCATAAAAGAGCTATCTTTTTACCCACTAATATATTACAACTATTAAAGAACGATTGAAATCGATCCATACAATCAATTTTCGTATCATTAAGCTAAATCTACTTTGGCATGTTATTACAGTTTGTAGGGGTGTAACACATGCTTACTACCCATATAAAGAAAATTATTTAAATACAAATCACATAATTTAATTACTAAAATACCAATATAAAATCACACATAAGGTGTTTTTTTTAACAAAAAAAAAAAACATTTTTAACATGCGATTTACTATAAATGAAAATTTTTATTATTTTCACAAAAATCATAAAAATCGCATGTAAGACATGCGACATTCAAATTGAAATCACATTTTATATATGCAATTTTATATCAATATTTAGGTAATTATTTTATATAATTGGTATTTTTGTAAATAATTGTATAATGGATCAGCAATTTGACATTTTTCTCCATTTTGTAGTGGAAATATAGGATGTTAGTTGGGGAGGAATTTTACAGTAATTAGGAAATAATAAAAAAATATTACTACAATTTAAATAAGGCATAAAGGATATTACATATATATATATATTATATATCCTTTATTGTAGAACATATGTAAAGACGACATACCCCAAATCTAAATTCTGGTATACCTAGTCCATAGCCACGTATAATACTTTAGGTATTATACGCATAAACTTCCTTAAAAAATATGTTTATCGTGAATATTTGATAGCTGATTTTAATTTTGAAATCGTTTAATTAGATTCTAATAACAATTGGATTTAACAACTGAAAAATAATCTTTGAAAAACAATCCATATCTACTGACACGAGTAGATCAACTTTCATTAAAACAAAACCATACTATCAAGTATCTCCAATACCTTGCATGATGGTACACCAAAGATTTAAAAGCTTATTATAAAATGTAGACTCTACCGGGTCATTAAGAATTACAAACTCAAAAGGTAAATCCAGCTATAAAATTTAATAATCCAATAGTCCTAAATTCACTTCACTCCTTAAAATTCCTGAATTTCCTAAAACTTGAGTCAAACATCATCATCACCAAATCATCATCAACATCAATCAACACCTGGAAAGAGAGAATAATCAGCCGAACCAATCAACAACAACACAAACACATACAAGATGACACACAAGCTTAAATTAATGCAATGTAACAACAACAATTTATTATCTTTAAATCAAAGTGAAACAAGCACAACACTGAAGTACTTACACTCTGGAACAATCTCTGAGAATATGAGGGTCCTAAGTAACAATAGCCGGTTAGAGAGTTAATATAAGTAACTTTAATACTTATATATCCTATATCCAACAGAAAAAGAGAAAATAGCTTCACATAGAATTCATAGTCGTTACGCATCTCTACTTATCTTAGTCCATAATATAATACGACTCAACCGGTCCCATAAACGTAAGTCATACTATATTACATTCCTCTAATCTTAAGTAGACGTTATCCCGATACTATTTGTCCTATTGGCTACCGCTAAGCCACTTATGAATTGCCATTGTATTATGTCATACCATTGCATCATGGTAGAGAGTGACCTAAGGCTTAACTACTGTGTCCGGCTCTAGATAAGGCTATCGCACCCCGAACCAAATTAAACGACACAAGTACAAGTAACACTTAATTAATAAAGCTGTATATAAGTTTTAATTTATTTTAAATGCATATCCTAACAATCAACAAGCAAGTTACTGCGTACCTTTTACAACATCCATAATCTAAATGGAATCAGAGGATAGATCAACTATCCATAATATTTGTTCAGGACATTAAATTATATAAGCAACTCAAAAAAATTAGTCACTTACATTATCTTTTCATTAAACATATGTTTTAGGTTTTCATTTGAGTAGACATGAAAATATCAACCCCGCTATAGCTGCGAAAATTGGCCCGCCAACATATGGACAATTCTCTATTGTTGTCAAATTATCTTTAATTAAACTTGGCTTTGATCTACCATATTACATTTATATTATCTCTAAGTAATTTACAATTTTTTGAATCTATTTTAACTTAACTTAGTCAAATTGATTAAAATCAATCATTTAATTGAATTACTAAGTCAAATTGATTAAACTTAATCATTCTAATTCATTTTATCCCATTAAAGTCTATTTAGGCAGGTTGAACTTAGATTGATTAACTAAGTTTATTTTATACTTAACTTCTATGCTTATTCTAATTAATTACTAAATCTATAAGTTCACTTAACTCATTCTTAATTATATAAATTATCTAACATATTATATTAATTATCATTCCTCTACTTTATTTTATTTTATTTTTTTATTTTTTTAATATAATGAACACGGGAAGATAGGGTGGTCGTGTACCCTTCGTGTTTTTATCATATGAGAAGCACAACTAAATACATTTCACTATGTTTCCATCGTGCACAAGCGGATGAAAAAGCATAATTAAGCACAAAGAGAAATACGAAGGATACATTTAGCCGTGTTTCACCTGACATATCAAACACATAAGAAACATAAAGAAACACGAGGGGAAAGGGAGTGTCGTGTCCAGCCGTGTTGTTCTGGAAAGGTACTTGTGAAAAAAAAACAGAGAGAAGCACGATTAGATAGGACAGACATGTATCAGTCGTGCCTTTTCTCTTGTGTTAAAATTCACATGTTTTGAAAATTCAAAAAGGAGCACGATTGAATATGACCTATCGTGTCCCCATCGTGCTCTTTTAAGAAAATAGAGCTTGTTAACTTTAGCCTATTTTACCACTTGTTTTATATCAAAAACTCAACTCATAACATCTCATAATTAGTGGTGACAATCATAACTTACATCATCTGTATACATTTTATTACCTCATATTTCATCATCAAACTCTTAGTTCTATATTTTGGCAAAAAAAAAAAAAAAACTCCTAGTTTTATACTTTTTTGTACAACCTAACTTCCAGCATATAAGTTCATACATCACTTGTCTATCAACTTTATCAAATTCCTTACTTATCTCTAGTTTTAGTTCATCATATACACACAAAAATAATAACCAAAACAAACAAAACAACTATACTTACTCGTCTATCAACTTCAAGCATACAACACTACTCCTTTTAAGTTAATGTACTTTTCTCTTAGCTAACTCCCAACTTCTATCTTGTTTTTCATATTTAATTCTCCCTATGATCTTACTGAAATTGAGGTTTCATATTAATATTTAAGAAAGAAATGAGAAATGAAGGGAAGAAAAGGATGAAGAACCGAAAAAAAGAAGAAGAAGAGAAAAAGGAAAAGGGTAGAAAAATGAAAGAAAAAACCAAGGAAAAATGATTAGGGTAAAAAGATATTTAAGGATAACTATTGGCTATGAGTTTTGATTTAAGTTTTTCATATAATTATCTTAAGTAATTAAATTAATTAGAAAATAATTTTAGAAACCATATAATAGAAATTAGTATCTTGAATTAAAACTTTAGTTTAGGGATTCAATTTGTAGAAAATTGACATTTAGTTTAAGTTTAGCTTAAGAATTGATAATTTTAAATAAATAGTTGATTATAAAAATTATAGGGACTTTAAGAACTGAAAGTTAATTATAGCTCAAGGGTTTAGGAGTTTACTAAACATTTAAAATTACATCTTAGAAGATTTAGGGAATTAAAATAAAAGAAAAGATGTCAAAATAAATGGTTACAATGAATTTAATACTTTGGTTCATTAAAAATAAAAAGATCATCGAAACAAATAAATAATTCAAAGGCATATTTAAAACCTCAAATTTCAGTATAATCTATTTATTAATTTAATTACATTAATCTATCTAATATTACTTTATTGATCACTTGTTTTATTTAATTATACTATCTTAATCAAAATTCTAAACTAACTTCAAATTAAATTTCAAAACTAACTACCCATAATGCTATTCAATCACGTCATTGCTAACTTAGCTAGGTGAGGATACAGGGTATTTCAATATATGGATAAAATAATTCAATAATAAAAATTATGAATTTATACAATTGTTTTGAAAGATTTCTTTTAATAAATAAAAAGAGAAAATGCCCAATCGAGTACTTAAACTTTGATAAAAATATTAATTAGGTATCCGAACTTTAAAAAGTCTAATTTTATATCTAATTAAATTTTTTGTATTCCTAAATACTATCGCAAAAGGTTTTAAAAGTTCAATTCGATAGAAAATTTGACTTTTTTAAATTTTAGTTATTTAATTATCTTTTTTGTCAATAAAATTGGACATTAAAAAAAAAAGTACAACAGACCATCTCGATTTGAATAAAAAGTTTTGATTTCTTTTTAACCGAAACAGGAAAACGTGCCAGTACTGTTACTCTGGGAACATGTGATTCATTAGCCTGTCGAAGGTAAAGACATGGGGCGTCCTTCTTATTTGTTTGCTTCTGGGAACATGTGATTCATTAGTGAAGGAAAGCATCAGTCATTCAATTTATTGCTGCAACTATTCGAAGTAAAACAGAAGAACAAGAAAGAAGAGAAAATAAATATGAGTTTGTTGTATTCTGTTCTTGAAAATGTAACTGTACAAAGAGGGAATAAAAGATCTTATATACTGTGATAAAAAGATCCTATACAGCAGAGCCTACAGTATGTAATATACAGCTACATAATTTAACTATACAGCTTAACACCCCCCCCTCAAGTTGGAGCTTCAAGAAGACCCAACTTGGAACGAACTTGTCGAAGAGAATCAGCAGAAACTGATTTGGTAAAGATATCCGCAAGCTGGTGAGCAGAAGAAATGTGAGAAGGATGAATGAAACCCTTAGTGATGTGATCCCGAACAAAGTGAACATCAATTTCTATGTGTTTAGTACGCCCATGTTGACAAGGATTAGCAGCTATCAAAATGGCGGACTTGTTATCACAAAACAAAGAAATAGGCAATGAAACAACCACCTGCAAATCCTTCAAAAGATAGGATAACCAAAGCAACTCTTTAGTAACAAATGCCAAACTTCGATACTCCGCTTCAGCTGAGGATGTAGCAACCGTAGGCTGTTTTTTTAGACTTCCATGAAACAAGAGCAGAGCCTAGAAGGATACAAAACCCAGAAACAGACTTGCGATCCATAGGGCATGAAGCCCAATCAGCATCAGAAAAAGCTAAAAGCTGAAGATCATTACAAGCTGGAAAGAATAAACCAAGAGATATAGTATGCTTCAAATATCGCAGTAAATGAAGCAAGGCCTCTAAATGAGAAGTACGAGGCGAAGCCAAAAATTGACTAAGACGATGCACAGGAAAAGAAATATCAGGACGAGTCAGACCAAGATAAAGCAGACGACCAACAGTACGTCTATAAAAAACAGGGTCATCCAATAAGGTCCCTGTAAAATTATCCAACTTACAACCAGATGGAAATGAAGTGTGGACAGGCTTGCAAGCAGTCAATCCAGCATCTTGCAAAATATCCAAAACATATTTACGTTGATGAACATAAATCCCATCAGAAGCACGACAGATTTCAAGTCCTAAGAAGAACCTAGCATCACCCAAGTCTTTAATGGTAAAGGCCTCATGCAATTTAGACTTCAAATCTTGAATAGCAGACAAATTAGGACCCGTTAACAACATGTCATCAACATAAACAAGAGCTGCCATAAAACCAGAAGAATCATCCTTTGTAAACAAAGAATAATCATTCTGAGATTGATGAAATCCATGATGAAGTAAAAACTGAGTTAACTCACAATTCCACTGACGTGAAGCTTGTTTAAGTCCATAAATGGACTTTTTCAAACAGCAAACAAGACCAGGAGCAGCCTTAGGATAACCAGGAGGAGGATTCATATAAATTTCCTCATCCAAATGCCCATGTAAAAAGGCATTATTCACATCCACTTGATGAATAGGCCAATTTCTTGCACTAGCTACAGCCAAAACAACTCGCACTGTTCCCAACTTGGCCACGGGGGAAAAGGTATCATGGTAATCCTCACCCTCCTTTTGAGTGTAACCTTTTGCTACAAGGCGGGCTTTAAACCTTTCAACACTACCATCAGGTTTAAACTTGGTCTTATAGACCCATTTACATCCAATAGCCCTCTTTCCTTTAGGCAAACAAGTCATCTCCCATGTATTATTCCGTTCAAGAGCATCTAACTCAACAGACATTGCATCAACCCACTCTTGATATTTGCATGCTTGCGAATAAGATGTTGGTTCAACAACAGTAAAGACATTAGCTAAAGAATGCACAAAGTCAGCAGGATAAGAATGAAAGGCATGTGAAGAAAACAGGGGATATGGAACAGCAGTAGTAGCAGCGGCAGTAGAAGAATTATGCATTGTATGAGAATAATCATTAAGCCAAGAAGGTAGCCTATGAGGTCTAGTAGAACGCCGAGGAAGAAAATTATCAGAAGGAGAATCATCAGAAGATGAAACAGCAATAGAAGGAACACAAGAAGATGGAGAATTATCAGTTTCAAACGAAACTGAAAGAGGAAATGAATTATCAGAATTAAGAGAGGGTGAATTAGAAGATAAGTCCTTAAAAGGAAAAGTATTCTCATAGAAAAGAACATCTCGACTAATAAGAATTTGTGCTTGATTAAGATCATACAGTTTATATGCCTTTTGACCTGGAACATAACCCAAAAACACACATTTTGCACCACGAGGATCCAATTTATCTCGTTTAGGAAAAGGAATGGCAGAAAAACATAAACAACCCATGACACGAAGAGAAGAGTAATCTGGAGTATGACCAAAAAGCAACTCAAAAGGAGATTTCCAACCCAAAATTTCCATAGGCATTCTATTTATTAAGTAAGTTGCTGTCAAAACACATTCACTCCAAAAGGACTTAGGTAAATGTGCATGTAAACGCAAAGCTCTAGTAGTATCAAGTAAATGCCTATGTTTTCTCTCCACTCGACCATTTTGTTGAGGAGTATAGATTGTAGTCCGTTGGTGTATAATCCCTAAATTGTGAAACAAGGATTGTGTAGCTGAAGAGAGAAATTCAGACCCATTATCACTCCTCACAAATTTTGGAACAGTATTAAAATGATTTTTGACATACAAAAAAAAACGAGAAAGGAGACTAGGCACTTCAAATTTGTTTTGCATAAGATATGTCCAAGTGCCACGGCTGTAATCATCTACAATAGTCAGAAAATATTGAGCACCAGTAATAGAAGGTACTTTGTAAGGTCCCCATACATCAAGATGAATTAAATGGAAAGCTGAACTTGATTGACTAGTACTGTTCATGAAAGGAAGACGATGCATCTTAGCTAGATGACATACATCACAAATGAAATTGGAGAAATCTAAAGATTTACAAATGGATAAATGTTTCAACTTGGACAAAGAAGTATGACCCAAACGAGCATGTAACAACTGCAAAAAGTTGTTATTAGTACAAGAATTGACAGAAGAAACACTAGGACACACAGATTTATTCAAATTGACTTGTGACTCTAAAACATACAATCCACAAGCTTCTTGTGCCGTTGCCACTATTGTCTTAGTTGTCGGGTCCTGAAAAAGACAAGATGTGGTGTAAGGGTGACTAGTAGGTTAGCATGCTTCAAAAGCTTACTCACGGATAAGAGATTGTGAGTAAAGTCTGGAACAAAAAGAACATCTTGTAAAATTAGGCTTGAAGAAATATAACTTGACCTACAATTGTAACATGTTTAAGTGTTCCATCAGGTAAACGAATGGGAATAGGATTTAATAGAGTGGTTGTATGTGTTAATATGTGTAGGAAGGGTGTCATGTGGTCAGTAGCCCCTGAATCTACTATCCATGAACCAACATTATTCAAAGTTGCAAAACAAGAAGTAAGCTGAGGGCATATACCTGCTGAATTGAAGGAATGAACTGCATTGACAGATCGAATGACATTAGATTGCCCTGTCTCCGTGCCTCCTGTATCAACCTTAGCTTTCATCAATTTCATCATCTCTTGACACATCATGTGTACCATCTTCGGATCCATAGTACCTGCCCCTGAATCAGAAGAATAGAGATAAGACTGCTCAAAAGGACTCTCTAAAATTGGAACGGATTCAGCTCTGTTGACATGCGAAACAGAATAATTTCCTCTTGATGACTTAAACTTCTTTCCCTTATACCACTCCGGATAACCAATAAGTTGGAAACAATTATCCATTGAGTGTCCTTCACCTTTACAATACTTGCAAAACAACTTTGCTTTCCCTTTCTTTTTATCTATGACAGATTTGAAATTATCCTTCACAGCAGTAAAAGCAGTAACATCCACATCTGTAAGCATAGTAACTTGCCTTTGTTTCTCAATCTGTTGGACTAAATAAAAGGCTCGACTAACCGATGGCAAAGGTTCCATAGAGAGTATTTGATTCCTAACATGTTCATAAGAATCATTCAAACCCATCAGGAACTGCATTAGTTTTGTTTGTGACTCAAAATCTATTATCTTCTCCTTTAAACTGCAAGTACACAATTCCAGTTGACCACAAATGCATATAGGATACACATTCAAAGCTTGCAACTCATCCCAAGCTTTCTTTAGCCGATTATAATACTGTCCAACAGAAAATGAACCTTGTTTCAGATTACATATTTCCTGTTGTAACTGATAAACCATAGGTCCATTTAAGTGTCCATATTGTTCGATAATCTGATCCCATAGATCTTTTGCACTATCACAATAGAGATAGTTCTGTGCTAAATCATTATCCATTGAACTCAAAATCCAACACTGAACCATGTAATCACATTTATTCCACTTTTCTAATCCAACCGGATCATCCTTAGGTTTAGGAATAATCCCTTCGACAAACCCTAACTTGGATTTAGCACCTAACGCCATACGAACAGATCTATTCCATGCAACAAAATTAGATCCATTGAATTTAATATTTCCTAAACTCATATTAGGATTATCAGATGCAGCTAACGACATCGAATCAAACAAATTCATATCACTTCGATTATCTCCACTCATAGCTACTGTTGAAAGAAGAAACTCGGTGAAGGAAAACTTACAAAACCGACCAGGACGAGAGGATTTCCTGCTCTGATACCATGAAGGAAAGCATCAGTCATTCAATTTATTGCTGCAACTATTCGAAGTAAAACAGAAGAACAAGAAAGAAGAGAAAATGAATATGAGTTTGTTGTATTCTGTTCTTGAAAATGTAACTGTACAAAGAGGGAATAAAAGATCTTATATACTGTGATAAAAAGATCCTATACAGCAGAGCCTACAGTATGTAATATACAGCTACATAATTTAACTATGCAGCTTAACAATTAGCCTGTCGAAGGTAAAGACATGGGGCGTCCTTCTTATTTGTTTGATTTTATGTCTGTTTGGATTGCCTATTTTTTATCAGTATTTGTATCTTTTTTAAAATGATATTTATAAATATATCTGATTTACATCTAAATTTTATCTATATTTATTCTATTTGATCTTTTAATGAGAACTGTCAACTTTTTTTTTTATCTATATCTATTTCTTGATAAATAATTTGTTAGCAAAAAGTTTAAAAAAGTGTCTGTATCTACCGAAAAAAAGCCAAAACAAACAGACCTACTCTGTCGAACCTAAAGAAAAAGACCTTTCAAGCAGTCATCTCATAGCCATGGTTTATGTGTGTGTATATATATATACATTTTTTCGTAAACATCCTGTTGGAAAACAATGAAAATGATATATAAAAATGACCAGAATAAGACCCACAAAATAAGCCTTTAGTCTTCAAAATTATGTTAGTTTTTTTTTTTTATTAAGTTTCTTTAGATCGAGCATACCCGTTGAATATTAGTTATGATAGGGAAATTAAAAAAAAAAAAAAACCTTTGCAAAATTACCACTTATTCTTATCCATTCAAATATCTCCGAAATTAACATTTTCATACATCAATTGTGCATAAGAAACTATGGAGGAGAGAAAATAAGTATTTTGATTTTATAATAATTTTGTAGAATACTCTTTATAATAGAGGGAAAAAAAAAAACTTTTGCAACATTGTTCAGATGGATTTTTGTAGTGCCAACTGCCAATTTCATATATTAATATGAGTCAAAATTATATTTTCAACTTACTGAAATAATTTTTAAAGAGTATATATTATCCATACATTGATTCGCTAATTAGAAACTGTGAAGGAGGGCATATTATTCTACTTTATAATAATTTTACCTTTTACGATGATTCCGACAAAAACTTCTGTTTAACATATGCAACTACCGACAGCTACATGCATAAGTCTTAACTATAACAAAATTAAAAATTTAAATTTTAAGAATAGTGGTTGTTTCATGTATTTTTGAGATGTTTATTTCCATGAAGCTGGTAAGGTATTGCCTCCGCGGTAGGTGAAAGGGTTAGCTGACGCACGCTGCATCATCTGCTACCTGCATCAACGCTTTGAATTGGTCCATTAAATCACGATGACCATACTTATTTGTGGCATAAGGGAGGATTTACGGTCTCATCGAACCATCTTATTATTAATTTAATTATTAAAATAAATATAATAAATAAAATATTAATTATTTTAATAATTCGATCATGCTTGAATTGGTATGATTATTAAAATATTTAATATACTAATTATTATATATATAATGATTAACTGAATCATGCCTTCACAAATTCATAAAAGTTTCCTATAAATTTATTGTCCTTTTAGCAATAGATAGAATATGATACTAAGAGATGAAATGGATCCTCCCTTTTTTCTCTCTCAATTTTCCCAAAGGTTAGCTTATTAAGAAGCTATTACATGACGCTTGTTATGAATACTTGAAATTATAAGAAAAAAAAAGTTGATTTTTTAATATTGTGACAAGATATTTCAAGAATCTAAATAATTTTAACTATTAATTTTAAATTGACAAAATTGGAGAATAAAAAATTAAAATGATCCAAATTCGGTAAGAGTCACACTATAATTTCTAAGAATAAAATAGAGGAGTAATATCTGTGTTTGGTTATACCTACAACAATATAAACAACAAATTAGAAATATATATTTTTTAACTTAATTAGAAATATATTTAAAAATGTCAATATTTGTGCACCTACTGCCTAGAAGTTAGATCCATAGCACGACTTTTGAGTTGGGGTTTTATAGATAAATATCAAAATATGGAATTTTTTTTTCCAATAAATGAATTGTAAATCTTTTTCTTATGATATCCACTTCACGAAGTAATTATTTTATCTATTAGATGTAGAAATATTTTTACAAAGATATATATATATATATTCAATTACTTATATTTCCTTTTTCCCCTTCAGAAAAGGCAAGGAAGTCATTGAAGACGAAGAACTAGGTCAACACGCCCTTTTGACTAGGCGCGCAATCGCATAAGCCTGCTTGGACATTTCCTCTCATTTTCCATTTCAAACTAAAAAGAGAGAAAGAAATCCTAAAAGTATGGTATCGGCCGGCAAAACTCCCATTCTCTTCTTTGACTATGTCCTCATGTGGCTCACTTAGTGGCTATAGAATAATAAAAGCAACTAATAATATCCACTATAGTTAGAGTGTGCAAACGGCTCATGGCCAGACTCGTTCATTTACCTAAAAAAATGAATTAGGACCAGCTTTTTTTAACCCATTTAAAAGCAAGCAAAAAAAAGCCTGGCCCAGTTAACCCCTGGGCTAAAAAGGGCTGGCTTGTGATTGATCGGGCTGGCCCGCTAACTAAAAAAAATAAAAACTTAAAACTTAAAAGTGCTAAAAAATTCAAAATAAAAATAAAAATAACAAATTAAATTCGAAAAAAAAATCAAAATAAATTTGTTACTTCTTTTCACAGTACACTACCAACATGAAACAATAGAAGAGAAGACATAGATAGACACACACACACCCTCACCAATCTTTAAGCTACCGTCCACCACCGTAGTTTGTTTTACCATAGTGTTGCAGCTGCCATCCAACTCATCCAAGCTCCATTACTAACCATAGGAGTAGGGGTGTTTCACTGCGGAGTTAAGTTGTGAAAGTTGAGTCAAGTTCAAGAAATGTCAATTTTCTGCGTCCAAGAATTGAGAAACAAATGGAAAAAAAAAAAAAACGAAGGAGAACCAACCTTGGGCAAGCCATCAACATTTTCAAAAAATTTCGAAGATCATAATTATGCATTATATAGAATCACATTTCACTTTGATGTGTGTTTAAAATATAAAAAATCGAATCATAAACCAACCTAACTAG
Organism: Combretum micranthum; assembly: GCA_024138025.1. Taxonomy (NCBI): domain Eukaryota; kingdom Viridiplantae; phylum Streptophyta; class Magnoliopsida; order Myrtales; family Combretaceae; genus Combretum; species Combretum micranthum. The sequence goes on from JAMXBD010001309.1 coordinate 328,880, forward strand.
AACTAATATGATTTCATTCAAAAAAAAAAAAAGAAAAGAAAAGAAAAGTTGTCAAGCCAAACCAAAATTACAATTAATCTAAATGAAGAAACTAAATGGAATAGAAAAAAAATTAAACCATATTATGTAAAGTGTGCATATATATATAAATATATATTCTTCTATAATATAATATGTAAAATTATTTTTAGTATATTATATAAATGTAATGATTAACCATAGTAAGAGGCCTGGCCCGTTTAACCCATAGGCCAAAGATGGTCGAGCTAGGGCCAAGAAATTCTGGTCATTTATTAAATGGGCTAAGATTTCTTGACCCATTTAGTCCGTGGATTAAAGTAGGCTGGCCCGGCCGGGCTTATTTAGCCCATTTGCCCAGCTCTAACTATAGCGGAGATGACTAATCGGGAAATATCTATTCTATATCAATTACAGTTCGCCAAAATAAGAAAAACTATATACTAAAGAATTAGTTGGCAAAATTAACGGATTTTTATTATATTAAAAAAATGGCCATGACTTATTACTCATGTTCATTTATTTATTTAATTTTCAAAATAGGCACCCCAATAAGTAATAAGAAAAGGAAAGAGAATTATTTAGCTGTTTGCCTTTGTTTGGTTCGTTGACATGTTGATGGCACGATGTCATTTTGGTTCAGATTGATTGTCAAGAAATATATGTAAATGAAAAACAGATATTTTATTTATAAATATATTAATCATACTAAATACAGATAAGATATAAACAAGATACAAATACAAATGAAAATAAGATAATCTAAATACATCAAAATATTACTCTAAGCTTCAAAGAAAGTGGTTAATTTCCTTAACATTTCTAGACTTACTAAAGCGCTTGGGGATAGATACAAAAACTTTTCTCATTTCTTCAAGTGAGCTAACCCATATTTGGCCTTAAGACACTATACTTAAGCCCTTATATCCTTTAACTTCCTCAAGATTCCTGCTATCTCTTCTAAGATGGCATCATACCTCTATAGATCACCTGTGAAGTGTTTAAAGACCATCATGTCTATTAAGATATCCTTCTCAAGCTTACCCAAACCATTTTCCACAATTTAAACACAATCCAACGTATTAACCATAGCTAACACCAACCTAGTATTCCGCATCTTTACTAATGCAATGCTTATAGATTTCCTTAAGTAATTGACTCATCAACTACAACAAGAGTCATAAGGGAAATCTCTAATCGAAGCTTGCTCTAATACCACTTGTCATATGTAAAATGCTCTTTTAAATCAAGGACCTATACATTAGTGAGATAAAGTAAGCAAGAAAAACACTAAAAAAAAGTCAAAATACTCAAGTGTGTTTGATAATTTACAAATAAGAGGAGAATTCCCATGAATATAAGAGAGCTCTACAAATAGATGCTCAAGATTCCATTTCAAGGATTATTACACAATTATATCTAACATTATCTACCCATGTTGCCAATTAAGATATACTGTATTTACACACTTCTAAAAGCTTTCAGGAAATGAACCAAGTCTTGATCATGAACTCCATACTGTACAAAGCTCTACATAAAAATAAGGTAAATTACATTGGAAAGAATCGGTGTTTGACGTATGAGAGCTTCAATGGTCCCTCGATAGGACCATCTTGCCATTAATCTAATTGTTAAAATAAACAGAGTAAATAGAATATTGACTATTTTATCTATTCAATCATGGTTGAATATGGCATGAGCCGTTGGATGGTGATGAGACTAATCCCATCAAAATTAATGGCGAGACCATAGAAATTTCCTTGATGTAAATTCAAATAAGATATCAACACTTTAAGCGGTTGAAAAAATGAATTAATATTATACAAGGTGGTACAAGTAAGGAATTGCCGTTTAAGTGGTTAGGAAAAGAGATCAATGATGTAAGTATGTGACAAATAAAATAAAAATAAAAAAAAATCTTTTTTACACTACTTTATATAACATTGATCCCCATTTTTTAGTTACTTAAAACCTTAATTCCTTATTTACACAACTTTGTAGAAAAGATTAATTCTCTTTTATAATTATTTGAAATCTTTATATCTTATCTAAACTAACCTTTAAACGTTAATACCTTATGCAAATTTTTAGGTAAAATTACAATAATGAAAAGAGAACTCAAGGAAAAGCCCATGATATATTTCACAAGTAAAACATGTGCATTTAAAGCTTCGCATTATATGAACTTTTATAACTCATTAAGAGATTTTTTTTAAACATATGAGATGCACCAAATGTACATTTTTAAATTGGGATAAAAGCAATGCAAGGACTTGTGAACTAGTGAAGAAGTTAGTATTTAGAGATTTAACTTTTTTCAATTTATTACTCCTATTTTGTTTTTAAGTTCAGTCAAGTGTCTTCATTAGTTTGACATTTTGACATACTTTATATTTAGTTGAGATGGAACCTCATTGTGTCTCTCGCTATTTTTTTCTTCTTCTTTTTTAACATTTCACGTTCGCATTGAGGGTCGTGCTAACAAGGATCTTGGAAATTCTGAATGTTATCGCATTATATCATAAGAGAGTTGTCCTAGTATGCCTTGCTTGATTTCTTTTATTGTAAGAGAAAAACTTTTTTGCGGGCAATATTTACAATTTCTAAGATCTTAGTTAGTGAGACACTCTTTGTAGATGTCGGATATAATAAAAAATGGCAGATGGGTTTCATTTTAGCTTAAGATACTATCTTTTAAAATATCCATCTATGGAGATACTAAATTGAACATTGTTTAAAGTAAAAGTACTAAATCTTAAAAATTAAAACTTCAAACATTAAAATTGCATCAATTTGATATTATAGGTACTTGCAATCTTTCATCCAAACCCCATTTGTTATGTGTCATATCCTTTTCAGAGGATCATGCTAAAATTGTGTAAGCTAATAATCCATCTCCCTGTTACTCTTTTAATAATATATATTCCCATAATTAAAAAAGTAATTGCTAAATGCATCATAACATATACTATATAAAAAATTCCATGATCCCATAATAGTTTTTGGGCAAAAGAACTGTTTTGGTATCTAAACTTTGACAAAAAAAATTAATTAGACACTTTGAATTTTTAAAAGTCTAATTTCATACCTAGTTAAACTTTTCATACTCCTAAACACTACTCTACTCTTTTATTGTCTCTTGAAGTAATGGATACATATCGAACAATAGTTGAGTAGGATAGTGTTTAGGTGCACAAAAAGTTTAATTAAGTATGAAATTGGAACTTTTAAAGTTCAGGTACCTAATTAACCTTTGCATCAAAGTTCAAGCACTAATTTAGGCATTACTTTTATATTTTATAATGGTACGGTCGTGTTAGTTATTTAAAAGCCTAGATAAAGTTATGTTAACATTTATGTTAGCATATTCAAAATCGTGCTATGATGGCATCGGAATGGATCTTTTATTAGATATATTTTGTGTAACGGTGATTTTTTTTTGTTTTAAATATCAAAAACTTTGATCCTCTATTTAAAAAATATCTATAATCATTAATTTCCTTTGTTGTGGTTTGATTATGGTAAGTGATCGGTGGAGCTGGTACAGAGTGAGTGGGGCATGAAACATTACCATATTCTATCATGTAAGATACAGTATACTAAGTCTTGTGTTCTGAACCTACTTTATACTATTTTGTACCCATCCTATACCTTATATCCCGTAAAAACCTATAGGTATAGGATATCTCATAGAACCTTTAATTTCTTTTTATTCCTTGTCAAATTTTAAGATTGCATAGTGTATGTAGTTTTATGTAATATGAAAAATCACCATGATTTTTAAGTATTTATCATAGCAAAATTATCTATAGAGTGTACAAAGAAATTTAAGTAATTTGTCAATATCACAATTCCGTGATATTCAAAATTGTTTATTTGGTAGTAGAAAATGTAATATATAACTTACAACCGAAAACATATTATAATGTAAATAACTTGCTTGTAAAGATAACTACCACTTTTATAATGCACCTTTTTTTACAATTAATATCCAAAACTTAAAGTATTAAAACATCCATGTCTTCAGTCGTCATAATGCAACTTATATTTTCTTTCAATTAATATCTAATATATCCTCATCAATGAAACTTGTCTCAATGGGAAAATATTTAAAGAAAAAGTTAGTAACATGGAATATGAAACAATGCAACAAAAGTGAATAATTACAGGAAAAGAAGAAACTAAATATTAATACAAAGAACTACTTTAAATAATATTGATATTAATAGAAAATTAGTAAAATAAATGATACTATTTTATTGTCAATATTATTTTATATAATTTTTATAGAGTAGATATAGGATACTTGGAATCTGTATCTTATATGTAGTAAAATATAAATTTTATAGTGATTAGATGATATGGATATCTCATATTTATATCTTATCTTATGAAAGTAGATTTTTTGTATCTTATCTTATAGAAGTAGATTTTAAAAAGTTTTTGTACATAAAATTTACCCACCGGCTCATAATAAACATGGTTAGCACCATGTGTGAAACAATCCCCCAACTAATTTAAATTTCTCTATAGAAAACGATGGTTACCTACTTTCATACGAATTAAACTTTTTCATCGTAAATGATGGTGGCACGTGCCACAAATGAAACAGTCCACCAACTGAGGGTTTACGATAATACGATTAAAAAAACTGCTTAAGCAACGATACGGCTGAATTCAAAATGATAGAAAGAATGGAACTCAGCCTTTTGTTTTATATTTGTATAAGCAAATAAACTACAGGTCCGTTTTTTTTTTTATGAAAATGTATTCAGGAAAAATATTTTTTTATTTTTTCGTATCTGTTTAAAAAGAAATATGATAATTAATAGAAAATATTTTTCTTTGTTTTGAAAAATATAAACTTTTTTTACAAAACGACTTATGGAATATAAATGTGTAAGTCATTTTTTCACCAATTTATGAGTCCATCTATCAATTATTACTATCTAAAAACATTTATTAATAATTTTTTTAATATTTTTCTTTTAAGTACATTTATTTCTTATTATAATATATGTAATTTTTATACTTAAAATATATGAATTACTTCGAAACTATAAATAAAGGAAAAGTATTTTCATAAAATTAGTAAATATTTAAAAATATGTTAAGGAAAACATTTTAAAAAACTATTTTCATTAATAAATATTTTTACTTAAAACAAATGGGGCCTAACATTTGGAGAATCCATCACTATTCTATATAAACCGGCCAAAGATTAATTTGTAGATGTTATAATAGTACCATGACAGCATCCTTTATTTGAACAATACAACCTAACATTTATTTTCTAATTCAACCATGTAAAAGTTCAATCATTATTTGGATAATTATTACTTTTGATAAAGTAACTATCTCTCCTATGTTTCTTATTTTTAAACCAATAAACACTTGTAACATGATATAGTTTTAAGAAGGACAAAGATAGTAAATTTTATAAGTAAAAGTTCTCTTAAATATAATTAATAAGTTCAAGCTTCAATATTTAAATAAAATGCAGCGAGATCATAACTTTATCAATATTTTTGTGTTAAAATTAACCTTTAGGAAATATATCTATGATATAAGATTTATTTATTAGTTTATCAAAATTTAAGGTGTTATTTTCAAAAGATGCAGGATATATTTGCATCATGATTACATTTTAGTAAGTTATTTATATTTTCTTTTTAATTTTTTTCTAATTTTAGTCAGTCAAACAAGAGGATGATTGATGAAATATGCCAAGAAATTTAATACAAGATTAATAAAACAAAGATAATAATAATTATTATAATATGAAAGGATAAATATAAATTAATTTAGGATGAATAAAATTTCAAACAAAGATAATAAAGAATTATTTAGAATAAATAATATAATGTGACAGTTGGAAATCTAATTTAATCACAAGAAAAAACAAATTTAGTAAAGGAGAATAATAATTACTATACATCACATGTCATAAAACAAGGAGCAAAATAACAATTTAGGTTGTAGCTAACTAAATCAATATAAAACATAAGGGCTTGGAAGTAGTTTCCATCTCAAACATATAATTTAAGAGAAAAAGGTAAGAACAACATTATAATCTCTCTAATCGTAATATCAACAATACTAATACAAAAATTAATCTCACGATATTCAATAATCAAGAGGGAAAAGGAGGAGTGCTTGAGAAGCTTCTTCAACAAGTAAGCCTTGATTGCTAGTAGTAGTTTGTGAGCGTGTTTTTCTTCGTTATATATAAGTAATCTTCTTTTTAATTCTTTGTTTTGATTATGTGATCAATGATTTAATTAAGAAATCATAGATTAGGAATGGATGATGGATGATTATAGTTTATGTTCTCGAAATGTATTGGAAATTTAGAAAACCAGTATAGATGATGATGATGATTAGACTTACGAGTCATAATTTGATTTGTAAATTATAGATTTAAAAATGAAGTAGATAAAATAACATCAAAAAAACATGTTAATGATGACATAGGATCAATGATTAAATGATTTAATCAAATATTATATGTATAGATCTATGGATTTATGATTTGGTGATGATGACTATAAATATTATGTTGAACAAAGGTGGAAAATCACGGGAATTATTGAGAAGTAAAATCTACATAAAATATCAAATGAATTTATTTTTGGAAGAAATTTTTATGAATGGTATTTTAATGTGTCTATTTTTAAGTTGAAAATTTTTTAATTTTTGAAATATATTTACTATTTAAAAAAGTTAAATTATGAGATAGCAAAAACAGAGAAAAATAAATTTTTGGACAGCTTAGTAACAATAAGTACAGGCTGAACCAATGACTTTTTCTTCTCGTTGTGGGGTAAGAGTAATGGTTTGAAGTTAAGAAGTTTATTTTAATATGATGTAAAGAATTCAATGGATCGAGCTTCCATTTTGATCGAACAAATCGACCATTGCCGTTTTAGACAGATTACGTTTAATCAAATTTAAAATCATAATTAATTAATTAATTAGTTTAGGCCAATAACTTATGAAAATATAAATTAATGTGTTAGGTAGTTACACAAAATTTGAGCTAAGAACTATGTAAAAGTTGGTGAACTGGTCAATTAAAGTTGGGGTGAGCACTAGTTTTCTATAAAAAATGAAATATCAAAATTAAGAGGGCATTTATTCTAATCAAATTAAATAAGATAAATGCAAATAATATATTTTCTTATTAAAACATGAATTCTAATTTGAATAATTTAATAATTTGATTTTAGGGATTTATTTAATAAAATAGGTATAAATAATGATTTATAAGATAATTAAGCTTATTAGCAAACTATTTAGGTTCTTGGCACACTTATTGGAAAAGTTGGATTATAAAGGATATGAATGAACTAATTATATCTCAAATGAGTTATTTCTTAATAAAAGTTTATTAGTTTAACTATAGGTTTATGTTACTAAGGATATTACCTTAAGGGATTTATAATCACAAAATGAGCTTAGGTGGTTAGTTAAGTACATGTGAACTTTAATATACAAAATAATTTAAAACTAAATTTACTTTAAGAACATCATATAATCAATGAATTATACTTTAAGCAGGAAATCAAATAAGATCTCACACTAAATAATATAATATAACTTAGAAATATTAATTGGAATAAATGATAGAGTTATTGACTTAAATCTTGTTTGAAATAATTTCTTATACAGATTCTTCTCCTTTGGATTACCTATAATTTGTTTTGTGGCAGGATTCCTATTTGTATATAGGTTCTAGCGACTCATTAGGTGTTGCTTGCTAGCATAGACATTTTAAAATGATTTAATACCTAAAGATGACCTAATAATTGCTTCAGTGTGCTTGTGTCATTTAATTCAGGGAGCGACAACCTTGCATGTTGGTGTTAGCACTGTAGTTAGACGTTTAGGCCATCCTTACCTTTGAGGTGGCTCAACAGGTAGTAAATAGGGTGAATGGTATCAAGATAACATTTATTTAGATCAAAGACAAGTATATATGTGGCTTAACATAATGAGGGATCGGCTGAGCGACATTATATTATGAACTATGATAAGTAGAAATGGGTAATAGCTATAAACCCTAAATAAGACTACTTACTTAGATTTTCTTCTAGGGAATGTAGGTACTAAGCTGCCTATATCAATTTTCTAAGCACTACTAATCAGGACCCCTAAATTCTTACAATGTATTACTAGAGTATGAGTGCTCCACTGTTAATTTGCTCCATCTTAATCAAAGATATAAATGGATGGTTCTTGTATGTGCATTAGCATAGGTGCATATGATCATGTCGTGTGTGGTTGTGTTGCTGTTGTACTGAGTTTCGACTCATTCCTTCTTTTGCATGTTATGAAGATGATTTGATATGGATGGGTGGTCTATGGGTTAATGTTGGTAAGAGACTGGATGAGCTAGATGTATAGATATGTTGGCCATTGTTTTATTATTTTTCTGATGTATAATATTTATATTGTGAGGTTTCTATTGCATTACCGAGAGAGTAGTTTATTGTTATTATAAAACTTAAAAAGGTTTCTTAAGTTAAAATTGATTATTAATTTACTTAATTAAGGATAGTTTTTGCTATAAAATTTAAGTATTATACATGGCGAAACTAATTACGCTTTAGCTCTATTTGGAGTGTGATAATGGAAGAGGAGTAAATTCTTTTTTTCTCTCTCTTATATGTAGTGTCCGAAGTTGTTTGTTTTTGCGTGATGTTTGAGCTTTCGCATTTTTGCTTTTTGTACGTGAAATTCTCAAATCAATACGATATGGTACATCCATTTTAAAAGTTAGTAAGCTATATCCGAATTATATTAACTAAGAACGTACAAGCACCAAATTCGAAGAAAGTTAATGTTAAGATACTTGAGCATCAAAAAGTTGAATGTCCATATGCTTTTACAGACACACACACACAAAAAGTAAGCTTAATTTGACTAAGTATTTTTGAAAGGTAAATTTCAAAATAAACTAGACATTTGCAATTTAAAATAATTCATAATTAAATGAATCTTTCTTAAAATCCATTACATAGTGAGTTTTGTTCTAGTCAAACAAATCATTAAGATTACAAAGTAAGTAAAGCAAGTTTTTCAATTCTTATCGGGTAAGAAGTCATAATATTGCACATGGTATCTGAATATTAATTGATTTTGAACTTTCTATATTTTCAAATTACAAAATTTAGTATTTATTTAAGTTTTTTGAGATCATTTACATTCCTTATATTAACTTTATGAAAAATTCTACAACCTTATAGCGGCTTATAATGGGATTGGTCCCATCACGTGAATAAACGGTTTAGATTTTTTTCAACAGTGATCGAACTCCTTAAAACTTTTTACATTCATTTTTCTATTATTAATTTAAATTTTATATGAATAGTGGTACAATCTCGTATAAGTTCTCTAATTTTATATAAGTAATATTTCTTAACGTCATTGACCTTACTTATATTAACTTTGTATTCAACTATATGGAACTTTTTTTGACTAATTATAAACCGCGACAATGTATATATTTTTGACAATTATGGATCAACGCAGTATTAACTCCTTCTTGTGAGTAGATGTAATAATCATTTAGGACTAGACTTGTTGACATTAAAAAGTTCAAGTGTGCAATAAAATTCACAAAATTCACAATATCAAATTTAAGATAATTAGCTAATGGTATTATAGTCTAATGACATCTCCTTCGTCTTTCATGTGAGAGGTTCCAGGTTCCAATCCTCTCTCCCTCATTGTAATGATCAAAAAAAAAAAAAAAGAAATTTTCAGATAATTAATTAAAAATTCATCAAAATTCAAGTATCAAATGTGATATCATCTTTTACACAATGATCCATAAAACATTTATAGCTCATCTTATTCATATTAAATTGAACCATCATCATCATCATTATTATTTTTACAACATAACATGGATTGCATTGACTTTCATTATCTCGATTTTTATGTCAAAAGGAAGACGCATGCTTAATTCCATGAAGGATTTTACAGGATTTCTTTCATAATCATACAAAGATATTGCACACTACAGTTTACAGCATTAAGAACACACACACTGAGTTGTCTCTAGACGCGTTGAATTTCAAATTCAGCTGAAGAGTCAAAGTGAAACGAGGCACGAAGAACATCAGTTCTAGTTCTACGATGGGAAATAACATGGAAGGGAACATGTATCTTCATGCATGTGAAAGGAATCTAATTTTAGAAGACGACCTTTAAGCTTGTGTGTGAAACGAGAAGAATAAACAACCTTATTCAGATCTCTAAGGTTGTCACAGCAAATTTAGGACCATTTCTATGATAGCTTGTCTCACACACACACACACACACACACACATATATATTTATATGTACACACACACATGAACTATTGATCTCAACAAGTGAAAAACCCTCTCACCCTTAGTAGTGTAAGATAATGAAAGATTAAGTGCCTATTCTTTTAGTTTTTGATAATTTAGTATCGTATTTTTTTTATTTTAATTAATTATTGCTTTTGCTTTTAAAGTATACGTAATTCAGTATCTCTGCTAAATAATATTTGATGGACGTATATTTGGATGATAGGATAATCACGGATCAAGTGCATGTGCTTTCATCTTTTGATAATATTTTGATAGTTGAATACCACATATTTAGATTTTGGTAATTTTTGGTCAAATACCCCCCACTATTTTGTCATTAAATCGAATGTCTATCAAATATTATTTAATAGAGATATTGAATCACATATATTTTGAAAGTACGAGTACTAATTTGCTAAATGCTAAAAATGAAATACTAAATTACCAAAAATTAAAAGTATAAAGATTTGACTTGTCTTTATCCTTGATAAATTCCATTGCTACTTATTGGCGTATTTTGAACGATCACTCAGGATGTTTAATTTATGAGCACACTACTCACATGTGTGCTCTGTTTATTCAAGATATTGACTATGCATATAATTATATATCCTTTCCCACTTAAATGCCACATACACACGCAATTAATTAAGTTAAATTAGTCAAAATCAATGAAAAATGATTAAAGGCGTGCACAATGGATTAGAATAAAAATTAAGCTTTAAATATAGCTAACCTATAAATTTTGGCATGTAGGGAATAAGGAGCACGTAAATGGCAAGTTTTACCATTTGAACACCCAATAAAGCACTAGAGATCAGTAGTTTCAAGCTCCCATTCAAACACCTTACGGTCCTCAGTCGGATGGCAAACAATATAAAAGCTGTAGATTTTATTTCTAGCAAGGACCCTAATTTCATTTTCCAATTTTCATTCAAAGTTTTAGTAGAGTGTTATAAATTGAATAAAATTAATTGGGTTATTAATTAATAGTTACAATTAATATGATCAGTTAAGAATTCAGAGGTTATACCAAAATATTATAATTAACATTTTGTAAAAATAAAATGATTTGTCCATCTAATTGATGAATGAAATTTATGGAGGCCTCTAAAAGTTTGTCTTTGACTTAAATCAAAGATGATTTCATTTTTTTTTCCGTTTGTTCCTATAAGCAAGTTATATGAGATCCTACGTCATCCTAAAGTTCAAAAACCAAGAATGACTGCCAATAATTTACAAAAGAGAATGCAATGGTTAATGGTAAATATAAAAACGAATTAGTGGCATCCGTGTGTATTCTATCAAAAAATTCAAATCAAAATTGGGAGATTCCATTATATAATCATATTATCAAGAGGATAAAACCTTGAAAAAAATTATGCTAATAACATAAAAGAAAGAATTTTCAAGATTTTTAGTCCAACATGGTGGAAATTACAAACTATTCAAGTCTTTGATTTTCATTAGATGTCTTCAAATGCTTCCATGTGCTATCCAAGGGAAGGCCTTAAACTATTATTGATAGTTATTTTGTAATGAAATGGTGAGTGTGAAAAAAATATTATATGTTGTAATCATACTATTTATATACGTGGCTTACTGTTATGTATTGTGTACATTTGGCTTACTGTCATGTATTGTGTAGCTTAAGTGTAAATACTTTAGAATCCTCTTGTAACAGACTATAATAATGAACATAACTAACTGCTTCTTTCCTTCCATGGCTTCTACTCTCTGTTTTAATATTCTTCTTCTTAATTACTATTGAGGAAGAATCAATGGAGGTCTACTGGAAGTGATTCTGCTAGTTTGTGGCTTTCGCATAGTATCAGTGTCAGGTTACTGATTCTCCTTTTCTTCTTGTGACTTGATTGATGTTTTGTTTCGCAATTCGTTTCTCACTCGTCTCTTTATGATTGGTATTTGATGGCACAATCGATGAATATTGATCCTTTGTTTCTTTCTGGTTCAAATACACCTAGCATGAATCTTGGAAATATCTTGTTTGATGGAACTAATTTCATCGCATGGAGTAGATCTATACAAATTGCTTTAGGAGCAAAAGTAAAATTAGGGTTTATAGATGGAACCATACAGAAACCAAAAGAAAATACATCAGATTCAATGAAATGGTTAGCCTATGATAATATGGTATGATGTTGATTACTAAATTCAATGAAAAATGATTTATCTCAAAGCTTTCTATATGCTCAATCTTTGTTTGAACTCTGGAATGAAATAAAAGATTAATTTGAACATGCAGATGACCTTATGATCTTTCATTTACAGGATGAAATTGCTAACATCAAACAAGGAAATCACAATGTCATTGAATATTATAATAAGTTGAAGCGTTGTTGGGAGGAACTTCAATGTTTGAATCCATATCCTTTATACACATGTGGTCGATTGAATTACTGTAATTTGAACTAAAGGAAAGATTGTTAGAGTTTGAATCACAAAGCAAGTTGATGTAATTTTTAATGGGGCTTTCAGATGTATATGATTCTGTTAGAAGTCAAATTCTTTCTGTAGATCCATTGCCAAATGTGAGTCATGCTTTTTATTTGGTATTACAAGTAGAGAAACAAAAGTAGATACCAAACTTACAAGGAGGTGAGAATCCTACTACATCTGTTTTTGGTGTCAACCGATCATCCTCTAAGGTTCTGTATATAGATAGGAAAGATTCTAGGAGAGTGAAGTAGTTTTGTACTAATTGAAAATCAAAGGGACATAACATTGATTCATGTTTTAATCTCATAGGCCATGTAGATTGGTACAAGGGTAGAAGAAATATTAAAGGAGGCTTTGCTAGGTCGAATCAGGTTGGAAGTGGTCATACAGTTGAACAAACCTTGCATAACATGTACGATAATCCTCTTGATTGCGTGCAAGTATTGAGTATATGAATCCACAAATGGTGTAGTAGGTTTGCGAAGAGTTAATCAAGATGATGCAAGCTAAATAAGTTGCTGAGATGAATATCATAGGCTCTTGTTCTTTGACACCTTATGCAGGTACTTGTACTTCGTTTGTTCATTTAGTTGCTAAGAACATAAATGACATTTCTTGGGTTACAGAAACTAGAGCTAGTGATCACATGTTTTCTCATTTAGCTCACTTTTATACGAAAACGCATCTTAAAAGGCCTATCGTTGTATATCTACCCCATGGCACATCAAAATCTGTTCATACGATAAGGAATGTGCAACTTACACCCGAATTATGCCTTAAAAATGTGCTATATGTACCAAATTTTCAACACAATCTTTTATCCGTACCTAAACTCTTATTAGACCAATCTCTAACAATAATCTTTGATGATCATTCTTGTTATTTTGAGGAGCTAAACACTCTTGAAATGGTTGCAACTGCTCAAGCTACGTATGGATTGTATGTTTTAGCTTTGCAAACTTATAGTAGTCTTAATAGTTTTGTTAATGTTTTTCTTCCATCTAGTTCTTAGTCTACTGTCATTTCAAATGTTACTTGTCTAAATCTTCACTTGTTAGACATTAGACTTGGTCAAATATCTTTGTCAAAATTGAAACAATTATTTCACTATAGTAAGGTAGAGTTTGATCATTTCTTTTGTGATACTTGTAGTCTTGCAACACTTCATTAGTTACCCTTTCATAGAAGTGATATCATATTTGAATTTTCTTTTGAATTGATTCATCTTGATCCTTGGGAACCTTATCGTGTTGCTGGAAGAACATTGGAGAATTACTTTTTAACCATTGTTGATGATTTTTCTCGTGGTACATGGACATACTTGTTAAAATACAAGTCTCAAGTTTATAATGCTTTAGAGGATTTTTTGGCTTATGTTAAAAATCACTTTACCATCTGTCCAAAATTTATTCGAAGTGATAATGGAGGGGAATTTTTGAATAAGGGCTATGCAAAGAGAACTTGATGCTCTTAAAAACAATGGTACTTGGGAACTTACTCACTTATCTCAAGGAAAGTATGCTATTAGTTGTAAGTGGGTATATAAAATTAATACAAAGCTGATGGAAATGTAGAATGTTATAAGACGTGTTTAGTAGCAAAAGGGTATACTTAAAAAGGAAAGGATTATCAAAATACATTTTCTCCTGTAGCACATTTGACTACAATTTGGATACTCTTAGTTGTAGCTTCCATTTTTTGCTGGCTTCTTTATCAAGTTGACATCAATAATGGATTTCTTCAAGGTTTTCTTGATGAAGAAATATATATGCTCCTCCTCAAGGTTATGATAAAGCTAAACCTAGACAAGTTTGTGGTTTTTCACAACAATGGAACTTAGAGGTTTCCAAATTTTTATTGCACAAGGCTTCTCTCAATTAAAGAATGATCATTTCTCTTTATAAGTTCTATGTTGATTTTCTTATGGTTCTATTGTATGTTGGTGACATGATTTTGGCTGGAACAAATTCTGATATGCTGGCTAATTTGAAACACCAGTTGGATAATGCTTTTACTATTAAAGACTTAGGTGAAGCACGTTTCTTTTTAGGTTGGAAATTTTTGAGACTACTCATGGTATTTTACTTCATCAGCACAAGTTTCTCCTAGACATTTTGGTCGATACAAGGCTTGCTACGGCTGAATCCCATTGTGTTCCTTTAAGATGGATTTGCAACTCCTATTCTCGATTGTTGCATGATCTTAAGATGGATAGATGGGATAAGCTCTTAATAAGAGTCATTAAATCATTTTTGATACTCCACATATAAGATTGATGCCTTTTCATTATCTTTTTGAAAATCCATGGGCTTTAAATGCAAATAGCAGCTTGCATGTTTTCTTATGAAATGCTAAAACTGAAATAGCCATACATTTCCTAAATTATATTTTATAAATGTGTTATTGAAATTATATATGATTTTGAATGAGGTATATCTGCATGAATAATATAATTAGTACATGTGTTGAATATGTGTAATTTTGTATGTGTATGTGCAATGAAATTAATATTATTGTATTATGTATATTAATATATGTATAGTATAATGAATGTGTGTGTCTTTTGTGAATTAATATATATGTGTGTTATGATTAGAATTTGTCAAAACAACTTTGAATTTTCCTAAGAAATTGTTGACAGAATTTTACAAAGTTTAAGCTAATTTTTAAGCCCAAATTAAACTCAAATGCATTCCAAATTAAGCTAAATTAACCCTAGTCAAACATACCCTAAAGTCAACTTTGAATAATTATTGACCTCAAATTTGATTAATTAGGGACTCTTTTTGGCAGCCTATTTTTCCATACGAATTTCCTTCTTTCTTTTTTCTTCTCTTTTCTATTTCATCAAACCATAAGCCCTAAACCAAAGATCAAAATCAAGCTCTTGGAATCAACAATTTCAAGCAAAGCCTATTCATAAGTTAAATGCAAACATAATCTTTTGTTTTATTTCCTATCTTGTGTTTTGAATATAAATTTTTGATAGATAGTAAATACTAATTGAGTTGATTGATTTATGTATTGATATATGTTAGGTTGTGCTTTATTATTGTGTGAGCTTAGTTAAGTGAGGGAAGTTGTAAGAAGTGTTGATGAGTAGTGAAGCTAAATTGAGTAGTGAAGAGTAGAATTGAAGTGTAATTGTATTTGAATGTTGTAGTTGGGTGTTTGATATTAGAAGTGGAGTTTGTGTTGTTTGGATGGTGTTTAGAACATATAACAAGTTTTGGAAAGTTTAGAATAAGTTTGAAGAATTTTTGAAAAGAGTTGAAGTTGTAAAGAAAACAGGAATTAAAATATTTTTGTATAGGTTTATTTTTTAGCATACGTCAACATCTGGTACTTCCACGCCACCGATAGAGGCGGTGATGAAGGTGATCAGAACCTATTTTCTTAAAGCCGCTTGAAATGATGCCGATTTCGCAAGAAGTTTGCTAGTGTTTATTTTTCAAAACGTACGCCGGCTATTAGGGTTCCAACGTCGCCGGCTTAGTGCGGTGGAATGTGAACAGAATCAAAATCTTTAACGCCGGACTAAAAGCCGCCGGCATAGTATCCCATGTTGTTGGCTTACATGGATACGTTGCCGGTGTTGGAGGTATCCACGGGTGTGGATCAACCCCGTGGAACTCTTGAAAATTTTTAAAAATTTAACGTTGTAGTCTACATTGACTCAATGCCACCGGCGTAGACTGAAGGCTGCCGGTGTATCTTTGAATGCCATGTTGGCAAGTGTTCAGTTTTAGTGCATTGTGCACGTTCAATGCTGTTGGCATTGAAGGCTGGCGTGTTCCCTACAGTTTTTATTTTTAAAAATTTTGTTTAATATTTCCCAAAGCTTGATATATGATCAATTGAATACTTGTTGAGTATTGTATGATATGATATGATGTTTAAATGCTATGTTATGACTTAATAATAATTTATTTGAATTTCTT
Organism: Combretum micranthum; assembly: GCA_024138025.1. Classification (NCBI taxonomy): domain Eukaryota; kingdom Viridiplantae; phylum Streptophyta; class Magnoliopsida; order Myrtales; family Combretaceae; genus Combretum; species Combretum micranthum. The sequence continues at coordinate 345,642 of JAMXBD010001309.1, forward strand.
TGATTAGTTATATTTGAAACTAGTTAATTAGTGCTTGAACTAAGTGAGAAATTCAATATTGTCTTGAACAGTGATAGATCTTCGCTCGGCCAACCCCATTAGTTCCCGAGCTATTTCAGGAACGGTAACTTGCTTATTTCTTTGCTAGGATAAACATCATTTAAAGCTACTTAAACTAATAAATTTAATAATTGATTGCTGAGTGTCTTTTATACCGTTGAATCTGGTTCAAAGAGTGGTAACCCTGCTCAGATTGGAGGCATGGTAGTTTTAGGCGCTTAGACCAACCCTGTTTTTGATATGATTTATAAGTGGTTTAGCGTGTAATCGATAGGGAATTTTGGTATCGATATAACATTTGCTTATTCTTGAAAGATGTAATATAATTTAATTCAATGTTTATGAAACACTTGAACTAAGTGATATTATGGATTGAGTTAAGTGAAGTCAAGAAACGGCTAGAAACCCTAAATGAGATTACTTAATCATTATGGATAAATTTATCTAGGATGGTATGAGTATCCGAGCTACTTATATCAACCATCTGAGCGTCGTGATGCGTTATTCAGGATCCCCTAGTATTACGGGCTACGCCGGAAGAGGGGGCTACCTAGTCTGTATGAATAGTAGGGTCCACTCAAGGAGGCGGACGTGATACTAAATCCTTGATGTCCGGAATTTGAATACTCCCATGATGTATGACTAACTAAATATTGAATAATAAATTATTAGTTGTTGCATTTTGCATTTAGCTTAAGCATATGTGAATCACTTGCATTTGTATTCGTTACTTACGTATTGGGCCTTTGGCTCATATTTTAACCATTTCATGTGATGAATCGACGAGTTTTACACGAGTATGGGTATGGAACCGATTTTGAGGATTTTCTTAATGATTCTGAGGACTAGAGATGACCTTAGACTTGATAGAATCTAAATTTTGTAATAGACTAGTTATGATAGCCTTGTGGTTGTATTTAAAGTACTAGTTAGATTATAGTATAATTTTGTTAAGGCTTGTAAGAAACCTTTGGTTGTAATGATATATAATATATATATGTGTGTGTGTGTGTGTGTGTGTGTGTGTACTTAGCTATGTATGAACTTGAGTTTATTTCTTAAGTGGGAAATATGTTAATGGTGTAGTATGTTTTGTTAAAAGTTTCGAAAAACTATGATTTCTATTATAGAACTATGTGGAATTAGAGAAGCAATTCCTCAAACACTTTTTTTTAAACAACCTTACATATAATCTTACAGGTTATATGTGGTTGGGGAACTGTTATCATCTATTTTAATTATAGGGGTGATAGGGGGTCCTTACAAAAACTAACAAGCAATCTAGAGGGTTTATAAACAAAGTCTCTTCTTTGAAGTCTATTTTCACATAGGACAGTCGAGTAGGCTTCAGACTAAGTAAACCAATTTAGTGATTTTTGTTTTAAATCTATCTATTTAGATCTTCGTAAAATATCCCTTAAATTAGACAAGATTCTCTAGGTCCTATGACTAATTTAAGAAACCAGTCTATGGTATCAAAAAGGGTTAAACACCACCCTACAATCTACATGATCAAAATAAATTAAAAAGACTAATTTGCAATTACCCCTATTTTTTAATTCTTTGTTAATTTCATTTAATGTGGCAAGGTCCTTATAGTTAAGTGTCATGACATTAATCTCCTAATAAGATTGACTTGATTCCTTCATCCCTAAAAGTAGAGGTGGATGCTGTTGGATTGGTTTCGTTTTTTATAGCTTTAAATAAATCTATATGGTTCTAATTAGAAAGTTAAACCATAAAGTTTTGGTTTGCTTTATAAATTCAATTATATTTTACAATTTATGAAAATCTACTTCTATAATATGTAGTCTCGTATGAACAATTCCATATTCACTTAATATTAACATGTTTTGAATGATATAAGATGTAAATGAAGTTAATATTTGTGCAATAAAAAATTTTAAATTTTCACCAATGGCTTTATAATCTAGTGTTTTCTCTCTTTAGTACTAGGTATGATTCCCTCCTTTCAATTATAATGATTAGAAGAAAAAAAAAATCAAATTCAAATTCAAATTTCTGTTAATAATTATTTTTATTCATAAAGTTAACATATTGCACGTATTTTGAGTAAAAAATATATATATATAATTTATAAAATTACGATCCTAAGAAATTAAATATATATACATTTTGATATATGTACACTAAAAGTTTATTTTAAAACTATGTTATGTCATCAAAAATTGATAGTTATAAGTAAAAATCTTATTATAATTTTTAAAGATGGTTTTTGCCAATTGGTTCAATTTATCCTCCAAATAATATAAATTTACTAATTGATTCAAATTAGGATTTTTCTAATCAAATTGCAAAAACACCATTTTTTGTTATGTTTATATATTGGTTCGGTTTGATGGATTTTTTGCCATTCCTATGAAAAAGTTACAGTAGTAATGATTAAAAAAAAAATCTTAAATATCACTTTTTGAAATTTGATCTATTATTTGTGATAAGAGCTTAGTTAAGAGCGTAGGTCTAGGAGAAAAATCAGATTTTGGTCCATGCTTCCAATTCTATTCAAATAATTACACATTATATATGGGAGTTTTGGGCCAAATAATTACGCATTAATATCTATCCTTGTTTCTTCATTATATTTTATTCTTAAATAATGATTAGAAATTGAATTATATATTGACAATAAGAGTCTATGCTAAGAAAATATAATATGATGTATCTTTTATGTTGACTATTTTTAATCAATCTATAACAATGTTTATTAGACCCGAGTTAACCTGCTCGATTTAACTCGATTAAACTTGATTGAGCTATAGGAATGGTTCAATTCAAATGAGATTTTACTTTAGTACAAGCCGGTTTCATCCATTGACCCTTTGGTATATGAGTCAAACTTTCAGATCAGATCCGAAACATTAATATTATTTGTATTGTGTAAATAAAATATATTAGAAATCTACAACATGATCCTTTTTTTTTTTTTTCAATCTAATACTTTTCTATACCCATTTAAAAACTCATCGTCTTGTTAAGATATATACCCCTGGAATTCTCATGGAAAGTATTCCTTGAAAGTACAAAGTCATAAGTCCTCAAATGTCTTTTTAATTTGCATATTCTTTAAAGGGATCTTTACCAACCAAAAAAATGACAAGGGCATTCCACCATGGGTGGTTGGTTTCAGTCAATTTTTGAAGGCAGAGTCAAGCGGGTCTTCTTGATATTATGAACTAAGAACCAGCGCTTTAAGAAGCCTAATGCATGCACCAACTCCATGCTCACCTAACCCTATGCTTATCCTTCTCTTATTTTTTTATATCATCTAATCAAGCTATTAATTGCTATTCTAATTTTTGTTTTGTTGTAGAAAGAGCATGAACACTGCATAATAATCTAATTAAACTGTGGCTCTTCCTTGTTAACTTGTATTATTATATTTCAAAGTTATGAATATAAAATTTAAACAAATTGCAAATATATTTCTCAAATTATTGATTAGGTAGATAGGCTTCATTAACTTCTAAAGTATAACTGATTTCTCCAACTTTTAAAAATACATACATACATATACCACAAAACCTAACTATTGATTTAAAGGTGTATTTGTAGTGGTAGGTTTTTTGTTTATAGCTCTCCTAGTCTCCAAGGGTAGAAAACAAGAGGAAAGATAGAAAGTAGAGTAGGCCAATAGGGGGATGAACACAAAAATAGTTTATGTCAATTTAAAAATTACTAAAAGAGAAAATATCTCTTAGTGTCATGACACAGCTCTCTCTTTAAAATAAATATAGCATATATTTTCCTTTTTCTATTTATTTAAATTATTAATATTTTTAAGCTGGGAGCTAGGACCTTTGTGCTGCTCATGATAAGCCCCACAAGTCACAATCAACGGCAAGAGAAACAGTGAAATTTCCCAAGTTAAGTAATCTCTTTATCTGTAATGATTAAAGTCACTGATTTATTTACCCGACAGACATAAAAGCCAATAATAATAATAATAATATTTTTTTTCATTAGTTATAATGACTCCTTAAATTGATGCATATCAACCAGTCAACCACTTGGTAGGTTTTCTCCAGCTTGAATGATTTAGGATGCCAACCTATTTAAAAAGCAATCGTCTTTGTCTTTGTCTTTGATACAGGTCTCTCCATATAAGGTATTAGGATTTATTTACTCTTTAATAGCTGTAATAATAATTGGTAAAAAGAAACTATAATGTCTTTTTTCTTTATTATTTGTTCATGCACGATATTCTGTATCTTATGTTGATTAATAAGTATTTTAATTTTTAAAGTTTAATGTCACAAATATTAATTAAACTTTGATGAAATATGCAATAGGGATAATGTCATAAATGGTATCTGAATTTTGATAAAATATACAATTAAATGCCTAAATTGCAAAAGGTCAATTTAGTACTCAAACTTTAAAATTGATCAATTTGATACATAAAAGCTTTAAAATTAATGGATTTAGTAATAAAAGAACTTTATGGAAATACTGTTAGTATGTATAAAAAGTTTTTTATGTACTAAATATGTCAATTTCAAAGTTAAGGTACCAAATTAATCAATTCCAAACTTCAAGTATCTAATTATATATTTTGTCAAAATTCAGGTACCTTTTGTAATATTTTAACCCTTCTACAATTAAGTATCAGAACTTTGAAATTAATTAATTAAGTATCATAAATAACTTTTCATGTACGCCAATAATATATCTATCAAATTGACTAATATTTTCATTTGATATAACATGTTTAACGAATATGATATAGGTATTATTGATGTATACAAATATTTTTTTAGATATTAAATTAATATATTTCAAAGTTCAAGTATAAATAAATCGATAATTTTAAAATTCACATACCTAATTACATAATTTACTAAAGTTCAAATATCATTTACAATATCTATCTTTTTCTACATCATCAAATTAATCTAAAAAACATAACAAAAAAAAAAATGTATATCCATGTTGATGCCATTTGATGCTTTTAAATGATCCACTCTGCTTATAAGGTACGACCCAAGGGTAACATGATTCGTTTCCTCGGCCGGCCCAATACAATTACAGTCTATAGTAGAGACATGACACTACATGGAAAGCCTTTTTATTTTTTATTTTTTATTTTTTCTGAACAAACTTAGAAGCCTTTGGATTATCATATGCTCTCGTTTCCTGTCCACTTGTCGGATCACTTGTTCTGAGCAAACACTCTTGGGGGTTGGGACCAATATAAAGCAAAGAATATATGATTTAGGCCAACTCTGTACTAATATTAAATTAAATTGGTTAGTAAAAATTAGTGTCGAAAAATAACGGGTTTTTATCAGGATTAGAAGCGAGATGCAACCGGAATGGATTGGCACAGGTCTTTTGAAACCTAAACCCGATCCAATTCTTAAAGGGATGTCCAAAACTCAAGAAAAGCTCTATTGGTTTTTATTATCATTCCCAAAACCCGACCTGATAGGGTTTTAGGGAACTCATAACCCGATCCGACCAAATTCAATTCTAAGATTTTTAATTTTTTCCTTCAAAAAAAAAAAAAAAGAGAGAGCAAAAGATGAATTTTGTTTTAAGTTATTATTGATGCAAACACTTATATTTGAAAAAATGAATTTTAGATAATAATATCATATAAAAGGATTCAAACACTTTATTTCCACTTACTTTCATATATATAGAATATAAATGCGATCCATACTTTAATAACTTAATATTTTTAATTTTTTATATTTTAAATTTTATACCAGGTAGAGCTGAGCATAAGGGTCACGGCCCACGGGCCAGCCTATTTACCAGCTCAAAAAAGCGGGTTGCGGCCAATTTTTTTTGCCGGTTTAAATGCGGGCCAAATTGGCCCGACCCATTTCGCCCGCGGGCCAAAGCGGGCTAGCCCATGATGGGCCAAGACGGCCCGCGGGCCAAGAGTAAAAAAAAAAAAAAAAAAGAGAAGAAAAATGTAAGAATAAAAATAATATAATAACATATTTGTGATTATTTATGATATATTATAGAAGAAAATAGATTAATACATGCATCATAAACATTATAATATTTTTTAAGTATTTATTTATTGATTTAAACATAATATAATATCTAATAAATTATTTAAAAAACTTGTTTTCATTTATAAGTAATGAAAAGGGTAACAAAATTAATTTTTAATATATATAATCTTAAAATAAATATTCTAATTTTTATATAAGAAAAATAAAAAAATTATTTGGCCTGCTGGCTAAAGAGGGCCAAACCCAAGCCGAGAAATTTTCGTCCGTTTAAAAGCGGGTTAAAATGACCCTGGCCTGCTTAACCCGTGGGCCTGCCCGACCCGGCCTGCGAAGCCCATTTGTCCAGCTCTAATATCGGGTTTGGTTTTTCTAACGGGTTACATGTAAACCCAAAACCCAACCTGATAACTTATCATTTTTTTTAAATCTCAAAACCCGCCTTAAAACCAATCTCTATAAGGTTTTTAGTGGGTCAAGTACCCTATAACAATCTACCTTGCTTGCATCCCTAGATTAGAATATATTTAAACCGTTCAATAATATAATAAGATCGTTTTCGTTACAACCACCATGAAACCATATAATTTTTCATTATGATTTACATGTCCTCACCTTCAAACTCCTTAGTGGTCTTATTATATTTCCTTCTTGCAACACTTTCTTTCCGTTTGCCAAAAGCAAAAGAAAAAAGAAAAAGGAAAATGAAAATAAGTCTCTTGGTAATTGGTTGTTGAAATCCTTAATGTTTGGCTTTTTCTTTTTCCACAAGTAATCAAACTTGATTCATTCTACTTGACAAACTAGTATAGTGTTCATCTTATAACTTTACTTATGTCTCAAATATGTTGTATTGTGTTAATATAATATATGTTGAAAAGATTAAAAAAGGTTTAGCATAATATTATATGTTAAAAAGATGAGAAAAGGTTTAATAGCATAAATGTTAATTTCTAATTTTCAAAATTATTTGAGTTTTTCTCATTTTTCACATATGCCTGCCCTTTTATTTATTTATTCAATTGTGTATGGCTGTTAATGCAAAGTGATGGATGGGGATGTATAACCGCTATGGATTTGAAGGAGAAGATTTAATGGGTATTATAAGTTATATGAATATAATTTTGACATATATAACATGTAACAAACCACTAGTAATAATTATTTTGAAAACTGCACTTTCTTTTATCATGCATGCCATTGAATTTTTCAATCAGTATAATTTCATGTTTTTGATAATAAACACTAACATAAGAAGATTATATACAAAATTTGTTGTTCACCTGATTCAATGATTTTAAATGGTTAACAAATGAAAATAAGTTTTTTTTTTTAAAGAAACTGAAAAAAGGCTTTGTACAAAGTTATTTCATAGCAACTATTTTTTTTTAGTAATTATGATTCAACTAAGACTAAATTTTAGAATCCGAAAAGATTTAAAACCTCAAAATGAGGGTGAGCCAATGCATGCATTCCTTTTACATGTACATACTAATGGGGGTGGGTAAAAAAATTAATCAAATGAAATTAATCCGTAACCGAACCAAACCAAATCAAAAATATGATTTTTTAACAATTAGGTTTTAAAATTTTTCAATCTGAATCAATCCATAACTTTATAGTTTGGTTCGAAAGGTAAACCAACCAATCCATAAACCGAATCGAACCAAACCGTTTTATAAAAATATAATAATATTTTATTTGTAAGTTATAACTATAGATTCTGTTATGATGATTGATATAAGGCCACATATGTTAATATTTTCATTTGATATTTATTATTTGGTGAATATTGATTAAAATTAACTTGTTCATTTTTAAATTTGTTTTATAAGCTCATGATATATATATTTTTATTGATGATGAACTATTTTTTTAATAGTTTTTAACTTAATAAAGTATGGAATTTATTTATTTAGTTATAAAATCTTATTATGAATTATTGTTAAATATATTTTGTCAATGGATCATTTTATTCATTGATGATTTTTGTTGATAGATGATTTTTTATTTTGGCTAAATTTATTGGTCAATAGTTCTATTAAAAATTATAAATTATGACTTACTATGTATTGATTTGTGAATGTATTTTATTGGTGGATAACTAGAACAAAGAAAATTTTTAGTTAGAATTTTGATCTAATCCGTAATTCAAACCGAACCAAACCATTATTTAATGGTTTAGAAAATTTCTAATCCAATAAAACCGTTACTTAAAGGTTTGGTTTGTGATGAAAAAAGAAAAACAAACATAAATTATGGTTTGGCTTAATTTTAGGAAAAATCGAACTAAATTGATTTTGCCTATCCCTATATACTAATACACACTCAATAGCATATGACCAGCACAGATCCAGGAGTTACTTTACATAGGTGGGACAATAGTAAAAATCAGCAAATATTCAGTTAAACATGGCCTATAATAATATATATATATATATATATATATCATTTCCATAATGAAAATTACTCATTGATTGTTTCATGTTAGATTCATTATTTTTAACCTATTATTATTTGGGTGTTGCTATGTCCCAACAAACAATTACGAGTTTTTGATAAAGTCTTTTTCAAGTCTCCTTCTATTCAAGTGTCCTAACCCTTACCATCATGCTTCCACCATATTGATAATCTATATATCTTCAAAGTTTTTAATAGCTGTAATAAGTCTCCCTAATTATTAACGACTTCATCTAAAGGATGTATCTAAAAAAGGTGGTAGGGTTCTTGTCCATATCTCTCTTGGTGAGCACATAGTCAACAATCAACAATTTAAGATCCAATTATGACTTAAGTTTATTGTTCTTTGAAGACCTATAAGCATAGTATACAAATAGCACCCACCTACTTGAATTTAGCTCACAAAGCTTAATTAAAAATTAACACCTAACAATTACATATAAAAACTAAAATTATACCTTAATTACGCTAAAACCAACTTTCTTCAAGCTTAAACATGAACTATAGATCAAATTGGTCAACCATGCCAACTAATCAAAGTCCCTTTTAGCCTAAAATGGCTGACAAAACTAGGATACAATTGACCAATTTAGAGCCCAGTTCACTACTTCAATAGAGACTTCTCGAAAATCTTCCCAAGGAGCAAACCCAAAGGCAACATGAAGGGGTTTCTTATAAAAAATATATCCTATAGCTTTGACTAATTTATCAAGTTAACTCTAATTACATAACAATTTCACCCAAAATAGTATGTAAGCTTATAATCATTTTTTTCCCTCTTAGCATTTGTGCAAATTTGATGAAAGTATTATACCTCCATGTTTCCTCAAATGGAATATATCTTTTTAAAGTCTAAAAAATTAAGTATGAGTTCATAATGATAAACTTTCAATTTAACAAGATTTACACCTAGTTTTAGATTAAGTTTTAGTTTCTAAGAAACTGTACATTAGGATTTTAGGGGGGCAATATGAGACAAGTAAAGCTACATTAGGATTTAACGAGGGTCATATGAGATAAGGAAAGCGCACATGATCTCCTAACTTTACATGCCAAAACTTAGGTATGTAACCGGAGCAGGGTTAGGATTTTTTATTCTTATAAATCGAAACCAGTTTCAATAGCTTCAGGGTCCTTAAAACTTGTCCCAATATTCTATCAGATCTCTCTAAAACCTGTCCCAAATTCTAAAAAATTTATGTCTTTAAACTCAAAATCCGTTCGATAGACTCAATAGGGATCCTGAACCTAAACTCATAGATCCAATAATATTTCAACAACAATTATTTTATGTTTATAGTTATCTAAAAGAAATTTTTTCTTAAAACATAAACATACACATGATAGTTATAGTTGTTGTTTGATGCTTTTAAAGATGTAAGTCTGCTTGTAATGTATGGCCAAGATGTAATATAATTTGTTTTCTTTCCCAACCCATGAATATAGCCTATAGTGGAGACATACATGTGACTACTTAGGAAGCCTTCAAACTATCATGTGCTATTGTGTCCGTTGTCTAACATCTATGTGTTCGATTACTTGTTATGAGGAAATACTATTGGAAGTGTTTGGCTCTTTGGTTTGATGTCGGCTTGGCATCTGATTTATGTCTATTTCAAACGAGATATAGATGAAAAACAAACATTTTTCCTTATAAAAAGACTATACAATTTATATACAAATAAAATATAGATGAAAAATAGATCATCAAAGTAGACCCTTAAATGTCCTTCACCTTTTAACCCCTTGGTTGTTTTATTATGATTCTTTCTTGTGACATTTGTTTGTGTTTGGTAAAAATAAATAAATAAATAATGTAAAAAAGATTTGTTTCTTGATAATTGACTGTTAAATCCTTAATTTTTTTTCGTTTTCATTTTTTTTGTTGTTTTTGTTCACTATTACAACAAGAAGGGACAATTGAACCAGTTAATTGTCGCACTTGTAAACGCAATGAGAATGCCATTGGATTATAAGGCTATTAGCATTAGTGGTTTTCTTTACATCTAAAATATGTTGTATTGTGTCTATATAGTATATGTTGAAAAGAAAAGCAAAGGCTTAACATAAATAATAAGTTCCAATTTTTAAAATTACTTGAGTTTTCCCAATTTTTCATATATGTCCTCAGTCCTTTTATTAGCTAATATTTTTTATTCGTTATGGCTTGTTACTATAAAGTAATAATGGCCATGGACTTAAATGAGAAGATTCAATGGGTATTATACGTTATATGTTACATACATGTAACATGTACATATCAATAAAATCTTATAACATATATAACGAATGCAAATCACATGTGATAGTTATTTAAAAACTACATTTCTTTTATCATGTGTGCCATTAAATTTCAATTAGTATTTGTTCATGCTTTTAATAATGAACACTAACATAGAGAGACTATTTATGAAATTTTGTTGTTCACCTAAGTTTATGGTTCACAAATGAAAATCGAGAAAGACTTCCATGGGTATTAAATACTATATGTAATACACACGTGATAAGTAACTACCAATGACTTTCCAACACAATGCAATATAGCTGTGGTTACTTTGAAAACTACCCAATATCTCATCCATTTGTCAACTCATAATTGTTAGTTACTTACCATGTAAACACATGATGTGTTACCAATTCAATAGTTTTCCATGGAAATCTATTTCCATTTTTTTAGGAAAAAACTAAAATTTGGTTTTGCATAAAGTTATTTCATAACAATAAAAATTCTTTTAGTAATAAGGATTCAATAATGAATCATGTTGGAACTGTATGGTTTAAAATACTTCTTAAACCAAATTGTACCGAATATCTAGTATAGCATGGAATAGGCATGATAACGAAGAAAAAGTTGAATCAATTTGAAGGGGATTTATCATGTCAAAACACCCTAATTTAGTTAAAGAAACCACACTTAATCTTTTTAGTAAGTATATAGACATATTTTTCCCTACATCAAAATGAAAGCACCACCCTCAAATACACACACACACACACACCATCTAAAAGGGTGAATATTGCATTTGGTACTTAGAATTTACTGATTTGTGTAATTAATTATTTGAACTTTAAAAGTATCAATATATTACCTAAACTTTGTTTATTTTTGAGTTTATTACCTAAGCTTTACTAAATTTTGCAATTAATTACTCAAAATTTACTTATTGTTGTAATTAATTACCTCACCTAGGAATTATAATGAACTCGAAAAATTCATAGGCAATAGATTAACACTTTTAAGTTTTAGGTAATTAATTAGATACATTGACAAAGTTCTGGTACTAATTGTGATATTTAATAATTATGCAAAGGTGAAATTTCAAAATGTATTAAAAGGAGTAAAGATTTGCTAATAGAGAGTAGCCTTATAAATGACACATTATTATTTATCAAGTAAAATTAAATAATTAAGATTATTATGACATTAAATTATCACATTTTTTTGGTAAGTTGATTAACTATACTTGAACTTTTTGAGTTGTAATAATTTGATACCTAAAAAATGATTTGTACCAAGATAATACCTTAAGTTTATAAAGGTTTCATTGAACGTACCTATAGACAGAAACCGTCCATTTTTCCATCAAGTTGTAGACGTATACATAAAATAATTAAAAAATTATATTTTCGCTAGCATGGCATTTTTTTTAATTTTGTTTTTACTTTTCTTCTCTTTCTCTTCTCTCTCTCTTCCTTCATATGCCACTTCTTCTTCTTCACCTCAAATTAAAAATAATAAAAAACTCAACCTTTAAAGATCCGATCTTTTTCCTATATTTTAATGGATAATAATAAAAAACAACCACAAGAGTTTAAATAGCATCCTTTTCATGAATTTGACAAACATACTTGAAAAAAAAAATCTTTGATATACTTCAATTTTGTTAAAAAATTTAAAAACTAGATTTTTTTTTTTTTTTACTATGCTGGTTCAAAAAAAAAAAAGAACTCTTTCTCTCTCTTTGCGTAGCGAATCCCCACCCAACCCCCCTCTCCCCCCAACCACCACCACCCCCAGTATTGCCGTGGATTGTGTAGATGTGGGGTCCTTGCTGGTAGTGATCACGCATGCGTAGCGTAGATCTTACACCTAGCACGTGACTTCGAAGTGCTGCTGAGGAAATGACACTTGATGATGGGATGGTTTGAGAGAATGACAGGGAGGAGGAATAAGCAGCCTCAGTGTCTCAAATGCATAAGTGACCGGTAAGGGAGCTTGAGTAGACCTCATGCGTCAACCTTACAGTTCTTGAGTAGTTGGAGTAGAAATCATTTGAGTTGCTTTGTTTGATCTTCCTGAATAGAACCTTCTTTATAGATTGTTGTTTGTTTTCTCTCTCCAAAAGTTGGAAATGACGAGGAGTGACTAAATTTATAGATACTTGGCATAAATGACGATCATTAGATCACTTCAGTTTGATGGATAGATGAAGCAAGCTTAATTCATGATTATTTGAATAGGCTCCTCATGGGCTAAGGTAGTAGTCATCTCTATATGGATGAGCCTGTCTAGAAAGATTGGATGCGGTGAACTGGTCCAACGATCCCTGTTCCAAGCCTACCAAGCCAAATCTCCCAAATCATCCCAATAATTGAATTGGACTTATTGGGCCCTATCACTTAGCCCATGAGTCGTCCAAATAAATAAATAATATTATTTATATTTTTAAGCCATTTACAGGTTGCATCATCTGCACATAGTGTAAAGGTACGGTTCCGTGTTCAAGTCCCACACCCACTACTATGGTGCACCCCTTAAATGCATCTCTTTCCAACACCCATTTAGGAGGTACAAGAAACAAAAGGAGCTTTTCATGGCTACCGAATGTGTAATACCCTAAACTAAGGCATTACAACTCGCTAAGTGTCCTCTTTTTAAAGGCACACGTAAAGGCTATAAACATCTAAACCACAATACAAATCATCAAATAACTCCATAACTTACATAAAGGATACTCAGTATAAAAATCCAGATAATATAATTTCAATAACATCTATGTTGGCATAAACCAAGCCAATTGATAAAAATCCTCATCAGAACATAAAACTAATAAATTATAAAATCTTTTCGATTGGAAACCTAAAGGAAATCTAACAACTCAACATGATAAATGAAACTCCACTTGAGCCATTTACATATCAGTTGGGTAATCAGGTCCACTATCATCATCTCCAGGCTCTACGAATACATCAAAGCCAGATAAATCATACACTATTTGGTCTTCATCTGTTCCTAAAAAATAAAAAGGAATGAGCACAAAGGCCCAGTACATCCAAACCGAAAACACAAGCATATGATCATACATCAAACAATTCACACACAACTTAGTGTCTAATGCAGCAAACACGAATTATTATCTTTTTATTAATCTAACATACAACACAGTTCAAGATCATCCGTGACTAATCTCAAACTTAGAGTATCTCAACTCCTTAAAAAACAGTAGGAAAATAGGTAATATAACACATATATGGTGATGGGAATCTCCCACACACCCGGATGCCGTACTCGCACTATTCATAAACTATCGGAATCATCTCTACGCACGAGTCCACTCGGGACAACTCACACACATAGATCATCAGGTTGCCAACGTTAGTATTATACTCTGCGTGGTTTTTATTAACCGTAGTCACTCACAACCAACACATAATTTAATTGTAGTCAGATATAATTAGGTCATATTTATAACTAATCCTACAAGCACAAACAAATAAGCATGGTAAGGACGTATCTGTTCCCGCTTAAGAAATCGAAATCCTATTCTCAATTAAATACTTGAACAAAGAATCACCCGTTCCACTAATCAATTACACATGGATAATAACATAAGAACTATAAATCCTAAACCCTAATTCATCAATCTAGAATCTCCAACACACCTTTTTCCTGTGAAATTCATAGAATCATCAGATCTCCAATCAACACTAAGAAATAATGAAACCCTAATTCTCTCCAAGAAATAATGATTGTGAATGATTGTTCATGCATTCACAATCATTCTCAACAGCAATTATGATTCAAATTCTCCTAACGACTTATGATCTATGAATTATAGTTCCGGTTTGAGTCTTACCTTCTTCAATTTATTGTAGATCTGAAATCCCCCAATTCCTCTACTTAGGGTTTTCCTCCAATTTCCACCAACAATCGATTTCCTTCAACAAATAACAATAAAATCTTAGAAGGAACACATCCTAGAATGAACTAATGGATTAGGAGAGGTTACTTAGCAAATTCCTTGATGAAATCCTCCTTGGAGAGTACTGTCTAGGGTTTGGTTATGTTTAAGAGAGGTTATGAGGGTTAGGGTCGAGTTTAGGATGTGTTTATAAAGTCAATCTTCGAAAGGATTTAGGATGGTATGCATAAGAAACAAGGCTGGCGGCTTAAATGTCTCGGGTCGTTCCAAATTATTCAACACCACCACTTAGGTCAATGGCCTTCTTGGGTACGCCGACGGCCTAAATGCCGGCGTACGGCCAAATTCTTCCACTCGCAAAAATTTCTCGTCCAAAGTTCTAAGCTGGTGTTTAGGCCATCATCCTTTGTATTTAGGCTAAAAGTTTTGAATTATAGGTTGGCAGCCTATATGTCGGCCTACTCTGAAATCATCCGGTCATTCACATACAACTTCCCTGTGTCCAAATTCATCTGCTCCAAGACAAAAATACCCCTTTAAACAATTATATATTACACTAATACCCCTCACTATGAAATGTTTTCTTATATATTACAGAATGTATGTACACTAGGTAGTTGGTTTATTATGGTAAGAAAGCCACACTTGTTGTGAATGTGTTGTCTTTGAGGGTTATCCCTAAGGAAGTTGTCGTCCTCTTCCATGTACAAATTCGAATCTCCTACACATCCATCGAGAATGGCCAGATTGATGGTTGTCAATCTTTATGTTCTGCCTATATGGTGGTGTAGGACACGAGTTAGGTTCATTAATGGTGGTCGAGTTGGACTAAGCTAAAGTTTACGTGATGTTAAAAAAAAAAAAAGCAGTCATGCTGGTGGAGACAAAGTTGGAACAAGTCCCACTTGGGTTTTCTTTTCATGTTTTGGACTTGAATGTGTCTTCTAGATAATTTCACATCTCCGATCTTCAAACTGTTTCATGCATTTTGATGCTCACTCTATATCATCCATTGTCAACGGCTTGTTTTGAATCCATGAGAGTGTTTGGATTTTTTTTAATGCAGAATAGAAAAAAAAAAGCCTAGATAGTTTTTAATTTTCTTTTAACAAGAATAAGAAGAAGTGTATAAAGGAAGAGAGGAGAGAGAGAAGGAAAAGTAAAAAAATTAAAAATTAAAAAATGCCATGCTAGATGAAAAAAATAATATTTTTAAAAATTTTCATGTCCACATCTGCAATTTGACGGAAATATAGATGGTTTCCATCCATAGGCACCTTCTGCGAAACATTTAAAAAGTTGAGGTACCATCTTGATATATAATTTTTTTTTAAGTATCAAACTGTTATAACAAAAAAAGTCTAGATATCATTGATGAAAACTCGTCCTGTTTTTTTTCATATGAACATTTTGCTTTGATTCTAATGAACATAGTTATAGAACACCTTTGTAACAAAACAATGATGTTTGTATTACTCTTATCATTGACACTTGACGTTCATGTTGACGTAGACCATAATTCTTGTGCATGAGAATATTGTGAATTGTGATGATGTCAATTTGTTCCTGTATGTGCAGGAAATATCATTAGGCATGCAACCAAGTGGTTTGGGACCGGTCATTTGGAATCCGAACCATCTCGATTCTTATTGGTGTATCCCATAACTCGAGTAAAACCTATCGGGTTTTTTCATAATTCCCAAGACCCGATCTAATAGGGTTTTAAGGAATCCATAACCCGACTCGATCCGATAGTCAAAGATTTTCAATGTTTTTCTTCAAAAAAAAAAAAAAGCTAAAGAATGAATTTTGTTTTAAGTTTTGATGATGTAAGCACTTCGAAAGTATGAATTTTAGACAACGATCATATAAAAAGTGTAACAAACACCTCAGTTCCACTTACTTTCACCTATATAGAATATAAATGGAACCTTGCTTAATAATTTAATATTTTTACTGCTTTATATTTTAAATTTATGCCAGATCAGGTTTTCCCAACGAGTTATATATAAGCCCAAAACTCGAGGGTTTTTTTTTTAATCCCAAAACCCGTCCCGAAACCTTTATGAATTTTTAATGGGTTGGGCGGTTAGGTACTCTACAATGACCTGCCCCTATTGTATCCATAAATATTATCAGGGAAGTGATCAACCAATATGCATACATACATAAGGACGCTTTACTTTAAAGTTTGTACGTAGAAATTTATGTTAGTATTTCTGTAAAAAGTGACTAGCTTTCATGAAACATCTTAAAAGAAGAAAGATTATAATCCTTTAAATTTTCCTTATCTAACTTTTTTTTCAATTTATAAATTAATGATTGGAATATTTATACAAATAACATCATCATAATATTATATTTTTCTTCGTCTTTTTTTAATATCAACCTACAATTACATATGATATAATTTAAAAAAAAGTAAATTAAAAGATATTAAGAGAAAGTAAATTTAGAAGAACTTTTCTAAAAGCAATTAACATCTATAGTATTATAGTATTTTAATTGTGTGAGGATGGAGGAAAAAAATGTTTAAAAAGCTAAATGTTTGCCCTTTTATGTGGTTGGATCGTTGTTGCTGGTGAGTTATCAATTATTATAGGCCGAAGGATACTTTGTTTTGGTTCATAACTCCATTGATATTATATTTGTTGGTTTCATTTACATTTGACATAATAATTATTTTAATTTATCCATCATATCTATGGATTATCATTCAATAATTTTTTTTTAATTTTATCATAAATTTCCATCTTGAAAATATAATATATATATAATTATATTCTTCTATAATAAAGATAAGATGTATTATAAATTTTTATTTGTTAATCCAATAATTACTTATTTTAAATTTTTATACCAAATGAATACTATAATAGTCATTACAACCCTATTATAATTTTGTTGAATGAATCCATTCTATTTATTCTATATGATAAAGTGAACGATCTGCTAATATTTATGAATTTTTCATAATCAAGGATTAAAAATAAAATCTTTCATTTCAGTAAAGATAAATGTACATAATAAAAGTAAGAAAAACGAGGTCCACTGCATCTTTTGCCATCGTTTTGTATTGTTATTCATTTTACTCTTTTATCTGAACTTATCGCTCTAACTTTTGGCCAAAATAGACTATTGTCTTCTTCTAGGTTTGTCTTTTTGAACCGTTTTTCTTCCTCGCCACATTGCTCATGACACTTGGAGGATGAAGCTTCACTCGATTTTTCTGCAGCGACATGATGTTACATCCGATATTCGATGATGGAGTGAGTCCACCACTAAAACGATCCTCAAATTAATCGATTGTATTGGGTGTTAAAGGGAAATCTCAAAGGGTACTACTTTGTCTTCTGCTGCCTCAACATCCAATACGATTTCAGATCAAATAATCCAATACGACCTTTTTTTCTCTTTGAAAGATTTTTTTTTTTTTTTTTGAGCAATTTGAAAGATCAATTTAATGTACCACATTTACCACGTGCTGATAGGTAAATAAAAGATAAAATAGCATCATTGGACATGTCAGGTGTGAATGACATTGTTGTGGCGCCTTGGGCATCAATGGCATAATAATCTATTTGGTTTTTTTTTTCTTTTTCTTTATAAGGCATAATATTATAAATAATATTTAAATTTTGATAAAATACAAATTTAGATAGTTAAATTTTAAAATTGATTAATTTAGAATATAAACTTTAAATTGATTAATGCAGTACCTAAAAAACTTTGAAATTGATCAATTTAATATCTCAAAGAATTTGACGGAGATACCATTAGTCTACACGAAAAGTTTTTTTAGTACTAAATTAATAAATTTTAAAATTTAGATATTAAATTGATCAATTTTAAAGTTCATGTATCTAATTATCTATTTTATCAAAGTTGAGCTATCATTTGTGACATTAACCTTTTTTATAAATAGATAAATTATATAAAAAACATATTTTTATTTGAGAAGAAATTCATTTAAATATTAACACTTTATGAAGTGAAATGTAAATAAAAGATAAATAGCATTATTGGATATCTCACGTGTGATTGTTATGCCGCCTTGAGCATTTATGGCACAAAACTCTATCTCACTTATTTTATAAATAGATAAATTATATCAAAATATATTAATATTCAAGGAGAAATTTATTTAAGGTATCAACATTTCACAAAATAAATTAATAAGGTATCAATATTTTGCAAAGTTTATTTAAGATTTCAACGTTTCGTTCTTTTAATTAAGTTTCCTAAATTTTTATTAGTGATCAATTATTAATACATTATTTGACTTACTTTGTATATTGATACATCTTTTTAATTACTTGAAATATTAATATCTTAAATAAGTTTATCTCTAGATATTGACTGCTCTTTTTAACCACTTAAAACATTGATACTTTAAATAAATTTATCCTTAGATATTGATTTGATATGTTTAGTTGAATCTTGAATATCAAATAGTAATTACTTATAAATTGCTATTGCACAAAATAATAAATAACAAGTAACATCTCATACTATTCAACAGTTTATTTTATAAACTTTAAATAATTACCTCTATCTTAGAAATTATACACCGCTAAACTTATGCTTATAATGCAATAAATATTCTATTTTATAACAAGAGTATAACAGACATTTTACTCTTATTCTAATAAATTTTTTATATGTAAACCAAACATTGTAATTGTGAAATACTGGCTATCATGCTTTTATTACATTCCCGTGCAGTATTAATTCAATTTCCCCTTCCGTCATAAAAGTAAACGTATCGTAATACTTAGAAAAATTTTACTTTACTTGAAAAGCAAAAACAAAAGGAAAAAAAAAAAAAAAAAACAAATCTTTCCGTTTTTCCTAGAATCCGAAATTCCGAAATGGAATTTTTTAACCATGTTCATTAGAATCCGAAAAAATTAAGAACATCAAATGATGGTGAGCCACTGCATGCATTCCCAGCATACGTATGGGTCTGTTGGTTTGTCATTTTTTGGTTCTTTTAACATTTTTTTTATTGTTTTCGAATAAATTATTTGTTAAAAAATAGATACAAATAAAAAATTAATATTTTTAATTATAAATAAATTAATCAAATAAAATACAAATATAATATAAATATAAATAAAATACATATAAAAATTAGACTATTCAAACAGATCATAACAAACACAAATCCAATGAGTTACTTTGCTTAGGTGGGTCAGTAGTAAAAATCAACAATTACATATATGTATATAATGTTCCATAAATGAAAACCACACATTCATTGTTTCATGTTAGATTCATTGTCTCTAATCTATTACAATTGGTCGTTGCTAAATGTCCCAGAATCCAATGATGAGTTTCTGACAATCTCCTATTCGAGTGTCCTAACTTGTACCAATCATACTTCCACCATATTTATGACATATATATTCGACGTTATTAATAGTTGTAACACCTCTCCATAGTTATTAACCAGTTTTATCTAAAGCATGTATCTCTTAAAAATGAGGAAAAAAAAAATAATACAGATCCTGTTTAAGACTGCAAATGAATCGAGTTCAAACGGTATAGTATTAGGTTTGAGTTCAAATTTAACTTAAATTTCAAAGCTCGAACTTGACCAAACTTAAAATTTAAAAGCTTGCATCCTATTCAATGTCAACACTATATAAGTTTAAACTCGACTCGAGTTCAATTTAGTTTGATTACATTCGCAAGTTAATCGAGTTAAACATATGAAGTTCGAGTTTAGCTTGGTAAACTACTTGGATAGCCTATGCTTGACTCGAATATTCTTGAATTAAATTTGAGTAAATACCGGATTGAGCTTGAATAGTTTGCGAACGAACTTGGTTCATTTACATCCCTAATCCTGTCTGTATCGCTCTTGGCGAACACATAGTTAACAATCAATGATTTATGGTAAAGACTTACAAACATAAGTTGTATATAAATAGCACCCACTTACTTGAATTTAGCTTACAAAGCTTCACTTCAATCAAGTAGAAATTAATACCAACTAATTACACATAAAAACCAAAATTGTACCTTAATTACATTAAAACCTACTTTCTTGGAGCTTAAACTTGCATTATAGTTCATTTTGGTTGACCGTGTCAGCCAATCAGAGTCTATTCCAACCTAAAGTGGATGACAATGTTAGGAGGTGGTCGACCACTTTAGGGCCCAATTGACTACTTTAGTGGAGACTTCCCTAAACATGGAGGAGCAAACCTAAAGACAACATGATTGGGTTCCTTATCTCAAAAGTATCCTATAGCTTTAACAATTAATTAAGTTAACTTTAATTACATAGCAATTTTTCATAAAATTGTAATTAACTCACAATCAAAATTTTTTTTCTCCTTTTGTTTGTGCAAAATTGACAAAAGGTATTATAACGCGTCTTTCCTTAAGTAGAATATAGAAGTTTGAAGTATAAAAGATTAACTATGAGTTTGTAATGATAAACCTCTATGTTTCAATTTAACATGGTTCACACCTAATTTTGGATTAAGGTTTAGTTTCTAAGATAACTCTACATTAGGATTAATAGGTAATATTGGACAAGAAAAGCACACTTGACCTCCTAACAACTTTAAATAACAAAACTTAGACATGCAATTGAAGCAAGTTCGGGATCTATTTTACAAAATCAAGATTAGTCCAGATACCATATTTTGTAGGATCTCTTGAAACTTGCCCTAAATCTTATAAAATTTTGTCCCTATACTTGAAATCTGTTTAATAGAGTCGATAAGATACTTGAACCCAAATTCGATAGGCTTGGTAATGTCTCAACTACAATTATTTTATGTTTGAAGTTATCAAAAAAGAAAACTTTTTTCTCAAAACATAGACATCTATAGTTTTCTTTTTGCCCATTCATGGAAAAATTTCTCTCCATTTCAGAATATATACTCCACTAGTTTAACAATCGAATAAGTCACCACGATTAATTAAAATAAGAAATCATTAGAAATGAATCGTCTACAACATTAAAATTGTATACACCATCCATTAAATTAAATAAGAACCTAAAATATATAAATTTAGAATTAGCTTGACTTTCGGAAGTTAACAATATGGTCTAAAGCATATCAATAAGATGAAAAGAAAAATTTCTTTACATTGCGCTTGTATAATCTTTAGAAAAGAGAAAGAGCCAAAATGTCTACTAATCAAAATACAAAGAAAAAGGGTAAAATGCAAAAAAATCCCCTAAACTTTATGTGTAGCGAATTGACCATTAAACTTTAAAATTGTGGTTTTGACCTCCTAAACTATAAATAATTTGTAAATAAGGACATTCTGTACTATTTTGTCAAAAAAGTATAAAAATTTTACTATTATAGGTGTACTTTTTGGTACAAAATAGTATGGACAATGACAGAAAAAAAGATGGGATGTCCTTATTTGCAAATTGTTTATAGTTTAGATGGTAAAAAAAATTTTTTTTTCAAAGTTCAGGGGGTTAATCCCCTACTCCTAAAGTTTAGAAGATGTTTTTACATCCAACCCCACGCACGCACCCACCCACCTACCCACACACACACACAAAAAAAAAAAAAAAAAGAAAAAGAAAAAGGAAAAGCAAGTGATTTTGAAAAAGATACAAGAGAACCTTTCCTTTTTTATTAGTTGATTTGCATTATATATAGAAAATTAATAGAAAAGAATTATGTAAAGAAAATTAAAAAAAATGATTTATTAGACAATAAAACTCTTCTTTTTAGGAAAATGGTTAATAAGACAATATGACTCTTCCTTATAGAACACTTTTAAATCTACATCAACCCTCATTTTTTTTCGTAAAAGTCAATAAACGCCACCTAAAGATTGTATGGATCTCATTTTTTATGTGAGTTGATTGCTTAGGAATCATGCCTCTTAAAAAATGTATGGCTCCCACTTTAAATGTAAGTTGGTTGTTTACTGTCAATTCCATTGTATACTAAAATACAAAAATTAAATGCCTACTATTTTTTTGCTCTTTTTTTTTACCTTCACTATTTTTCATCTAACATGGCAATATCCCCAACGATTTTAAGAATGTAACCTGGCTAAGTTATACTTGACCTAAATATTCATCAAATAAACTTGTTCACATAAGGTATATATATTAACATTGTTGAACCTATTCTTTTAGGACCAATGCTATCTACTATATCCAATCAAACGAAATATCACTCATTTATTTACCGAATTAAGCGTCATAAAAAGATCCTAACCCTTGTCCTGACAACAATATGATATCATAAGTGCTTTCTTAATTGACTTAACAAATTCGTAGTTGTAAATGCTGAATACTCATCTATTAGAAGATAAAAAACAAACATGTTGAAAATGAAAAAGATACATATGTTTATCGTTCATTATAAAGGTTATATTTATAACATGGAAGATATTGATCCACAAGAATAATGCTTTCATGATATGGTGAAAGAATGATAGTTGCTATACTTAGGTCGACCAATATTTACATGGATGCAATGATTTATTCTAGAATTCTAGGTTTAAGTAATAAAATGGTTATGGACTCTAATGAATCTATGATCAACATATTTATAATGTATGACAGAATAAAGGATATTAACATTTACTTGTCCCAAGTATTCCAAATTTCATGGGAATTAGGCTCTATTAAAGAAGGATACTTAGCTCTTAGGAATGATGACGGACTATTACATGACCTTGAGTTAGGTTCTACATCAATTATAGAGGTACGACCTGATTATATGGAAGATGAAATGTTTTTTTTATAGTAGTAATGAGGAGTTTATGTGTAGTGAAAGTGAAAGTAACATTAGTTCATTTAGTGAGTGCTACATTTAAAAAATGAGGTTGAAAAAAATAAAGATAGATAGTTGGATCATGATAAGGATAGTGGAGTTGATACTGATGTCTCAGAAGAAGATGATGTGATAATGATAGTAGTTGTAGAAAAAAAAGTAATTAACAAATTATGTAATCCCCTTAATTTTGCATAACCTAAATGTGATAATTATAAAAAATATAACATAAAATTATGAGGAACTTTAATAAAAAGTCACAAAGATCACTCTCAATTTTTTGCTATTTCAGAATCTCAAAGTGTGAACAAATTTGATTATAGTTAGAAAGACTAGAATCCTTACCAATAAAATTTTGAAACGCAATATGTAACTTCCATAACCTCAGACAATCAACGAACAATGATAAATCAATCGTTAATGTAAATTCCAAGATCCTTTTTTCTTAAGTTCAGTGATTAGAAGATAAATTAAATACTTGTTAAATAATGATACAATGATTTTTGAATTATCTTTAACATTTTAAAACCCTAAAGTAGCATTAGAAAATTTATGATAATCAATTATCAAAATAAATTATTCTTAAGACAAGATTTCGCAAAGCAAGAATATAACTTAACAAGTAATCATAGTTGACCTTAGTTTTCAATTACAATAAAAAAACGAATAATTTTTAGAACTTATCAGTTATAAAAAGACAGTTTAAAGATGAATCACTAAAGTCACCAAATACGTGATAAGATAAAAAATAGATCAATATCTAAGAATTTAGACCTTAGTTAAATATTTAGATTACACCAACACTTTAGTTAGAAAACTCTGAATCTATGGAGACTAAAATCCTAATTTAACCTTGTAATCCTTGAGAATTTTCATACTAGTATAATGATTATATGGTTAATATTTAATAGATAGTGAACTAATGAACCTACACAAAAACCTTAGTTAGAAACTTTGAATAAAGATGGTTTTGTCTAGAACTTAAAATCCTGAGTATAAATTTTCTAAATAGTAAAAGACACAAAATACAAGATTTTGTAGCCGGTATAAAAACTCAATACGTGAATATAATCAAATCTAAATTTTAAGAGCAAAATAAAGCGACTAATTAATAGAGCCTATTGGCTAAAAATAATAACTTAAGGATGAACCTCTAGGATTATAAATACGTAGTAAAAGATGAAAAAAGATCAATAACTATAAATCTAGTCTTAAATAAAGTTTTGATTGCACCATCATTCTAGTTAGAAAATTCTGAACTTACAGGAATTAAAATCTTAATTTGACCTATCCTAGAAAATCTTAATTGCGTAAGATAAAACCCTAAAAATACTCAGTTACGTAAATTTTAAACTCAAGATTGGAACTCAAAAATGATATAGAAATATTGTAGATGCATTAGATAAACTTTAGAGATAAAACCCCTATGTAACTGATATAGTTATACACATATGCTTTAGAAAACTAAATGAAAACTTAGATATTTTATTATATATTATAACTCTAACTCCAAAATGTAGTATACGGTGTAAAATGAAATGCAAAAGCTGGCTATCTAATCTTAGGAAAATTTCACACCACTTGCCTCTCCAATTTGTGTAAATTGTACAAACTAAAATCTAAGTGACAATGACATATTGGCTAATGAAGAGCTTACAAATGCCCTTAGCATTGAATGAAGGATAAGAGCCCTTAGCAACTTGCAAACCAACTCTAATTCCTCCCATACACACCAAGACAACTTTAGGAGATTAAGTAACAAAAATTTAACACAAGTTTCTCCTTTTCAAGCTGTAAATGTCCTATATTCCAAGATTGGACTAGTCAACAAACCAAACACCACTTGACCATCAAAGCTCCAATAGGAAATCATAAAATGGACACATATGTAAACACATTTTAACTTACAAAACTTTTCTTCCAAACACACACAAGTTGACTCTTACAGCCCCATAAGAAGATGTGAATCAATTTCTTCAATAAAAAATCATCACCGTACAAAATCATCCCACTTGTATCGTAATTTTACAAATAAATTTGACAAAACAAACACAATTTAATTTCTTTCTTTTACCGTAAATTGCTTTAGCATTTTGAGGAGTAAACTAAGTCAATAAGCCTTGATAAATTGACCAACCAACACCCAATTGCAAGACACCAACTAGTTAATTCATTAAATGAAGAATTGAGCCTTCAAACAACTTGCAAAACCTAGCCAACTTCTCCCAAATTCACCGCACAACTGCAACAATTCATTGGACATAATATTACACAAGTGCATCCTTACAGCTGCAATTTCCTTAGAGTTTTTGGAGTTGGACTAGTCAAAACTCTTGCCCAACTTGCTAATATTTTTCCGTACAAACAGCCCCATAATAAACATCAAACGACAAATCCAACATATATATAACTTATATATAAGAAGTTTTAGGAGCAACCAAACAAATCAATTACTCCCGAAATCCACTGTGATCCCCACCTTCAATTCAGACAAGTAAAAGCAAAACAAAACCCACCTTTCTCCCTAAATCCAAACCATAAGATCTAATTTAGTCCAAACAAAAACACTTTTCCTTTTCTTTTATTAACCATGAGCCTCATAGCTACATCAAACAAAAACATAAACAAAGTTTAGACACATACAAATCCAATATCAACCGTAAGCTTTAAGGAGAAAAAGACATCCAATAGCGTAATATAAACAAGCTACAAAAGTCAAGTTCTAAAGGTAAAATTTGTCTTAATTAAGTTAAGCTTATTCATAAGATTAAACTACTCATTATCTTAATTTCTAATACTAGATTCAGTTACTTATAAGGGAGGAAAGTTTGTCAATTTGTTTCCAACAACAAGATAAGCTCCAAACTACTTTTAAGTTTATATCATGTATCATGTCTATAACTAAAAAACTGGGAAAAATCAATGTGTAAACATAGACACAGAACCATACATGTTCGGTGATATTATATGTGTATAGGTAGTTATTTGATGATTTTCTAAACTTGAGGCATCTATGTTCTATACTAGGAATATATTATATTTAGAGTAGAATATCATAAAGAATCAGCTAGTACAAGAGAGATAAGGAACCTTACTAATTCGGTTCATGTATGAAATGGAACCTACTAACCATATACCATGACAAAAACTAAACTAACATGTAGTTAAATACATTTATGACATGGTTTTGAAAAAAAATAAAGAAATTTAACAAAAAGAAACCTTAGAAACCTAATAAGGAAGTCCAACTATATAATAATATCAAGAATTATCTCATAAAATCAAGGAAAACTAAAAAATATTTCTACACAAACTCCAACATAGGCCGTGTAGAACGACAGTGTAGAAACAAAGCATCACGCTTTCCTTCAGTCCTTCCGAGTGGACCTCAAAACCCTATTTTTCTTTCTTTTCCACTATAAAATTAAACCATAAGGAGTATATCCTACATGATAGGACATTATATCTATATTAAAAGAAAATTTAATTTAATATACATTTGATACCTACTAGCCCCATGAACCTACAAATATATTAGAAAAGTAATTGAAGGACTAGATACAAGATATGACCCTATACATAATAACAATTTCAATTTATAAATGGAGATAAGGTTAACAAACAAAATAATAGTAAATAAAAATCTCACTATCAACATAGACACTAATAGGTGTAAAATATAATTAAATTTAAGAATAGTGAAATCACCCTAAATAGAAATATAAATGTGGATTAGAAACAAGAGAAACACAATAAAAATAAATAATAGGTAGTAAATATCAACTACCTTAGGCTAGACATACTAAAAAGACCATATAAATAATAAAATCTTAATAATAAAATTATTAAGCAAAACAAGACTTAAAAATATCCTATAACGTATCGGCATTCATAGAGTAAATAAAATTTACAAATTAATAAAATTAAGTTAACTACTATATAGTAATCAAAACAAGCTTTTCAACACCTATTTATATTTGAAAATCCAAGTTAAAATGAATATTATAGGCTTTGTTTAAGATTATATGATAAAAATTAACATCATAAACTATTTAGACCACTTTTCATAAATAAAATCCATTAGTACAAGTTATATATATATAACACTAGAAAATAAAAAACTTTATGAGCATCAAATCAACTATTCATATACTGGAAACAGAGTTAAAGGGAATATAATAGGCTTATTTTAGATTTACAAAGTTAAAACTGAAATATAAAAATTATATGAAGACTTCTCTTACATAAAATGTATTATTGCGAATTTCATGACTTTACTAGAAGAATATAACTTTTATAAAATTTAGAACTCCTAATTAAGTACAAAAAAAAAAGATCAGTATTAATAAAATTGAATTAGAACAGAAACGAGTACAACTTGAATCATTATAAAAATAGTGCGTATAATAATGAATGTCTATTATTTTATTTCATAGGAGATATTAAGTCTAAGTTCTCAAACCCTTGGTATTTCTAAAGGTCGTACCAAACAAACATGAATGCTCAGGGGAGAGAGTTCTAGTGATTTGTTATCTGCTTATGTTTGTTATTGCTTGTTGCTATGTTGATTATACTGCTTGTTTGTTGAATGACTAATTGTCGTGAATGTCATCATCTGCATAATTGCCATAATAAATGGATAACTATAATTATTCGACCAACTCGTTTCATGTGATTGAAATCCTCTGTAGGAAATGTCCTGGATTTACAATTGAAAGTATTTTTGAAATGTATTTTCAGAGAACATGACTTGGAGAATCTCAAGTTGTTCCCTGTTCATCTTTTAAATGAGTTTATGAAATAAACCTGGACATTTCCACAATGTTTTGGCAATAGATGTTATTTAAGGCAGGGTCTACATGCCTAATTCACCGTTATTTGGTGATGGTCAAATTGATTCACCATTATTTGGTGATGGTCAAAATGATTTACCATTATTTGGTGATGGCTAGATTGATTCACCATTATTTGATGATGGTCGGATTGAAATATTAACCAGCGTAAAATACGTTGGGGAGTATTTGTTTTTACCGATGAGAATAAGCATTGGGTAAGTCTGAATGGATGCTACCACTAGGCAACCTCGTTCGGTAAAGTGGGATATCCTATGCGAGTAAGTATAAGAGAAAACTCATGTGTAGATAGAGCAAATCTATATCGCCTATGGTTTTGGACTCCCATACATGTTGCTTGCATTCATAACATGTGCATTCATATTGTGTAGATAGATTTGCATGAATAATTAATTAATGCTTGATAACTTGCGTGACCGGTAGCAGTGAGGAATGAACTCATTGAGCTGTGGTTTTGCTCATCCCCTAATAGTTTTTGTGCAAGGATAATGCTTGCTGGGATTGGGCCAGTAATGAGTGAAGAGTGCTTCATCACTAGACATTCTTGAAGTTAGAAAGATAGGTTACAATAAAACTTATAATACAATTTAGATAAATTGTACAAACATTTGAGGCATTGTATTTTGAAGGTTAGAACCCAATTTTACTATTTGATAGAGGATACTGATTCTCTATGATCTTGGTGAAATGTGGAAAATCGGATTCTATAGTTGAATTTCAATAATAATATTTATGTATATATGTAGTAATATTAAAAAAATAAGAAAAGTCTTGTAATTTCTGACTTGCAAGACAGTTATCATATTAAGGGTGCACACGTGATATGATAATTTTAGATTAATCCTTCTAGGCTTCTATTTTGAGGTGTGATAAATTATATATCAAATATATGTTGAGGATCATACTATCTTTGTATCATATTATGAGGTTTGTTTGAATTATTAGACTTTTATCTATATCATATTTGAATGTGATCTATATTTGATCTACATCTGTATCATATTTGTATCATATCTATTTGGTCTATTTATGAGTAAAACTGTCAGTTGTTTGTTGATATCTATTTCTTAATAAATATTTATTTGAAAATGATAAAAATATAATATAAAAATGATTAGAAATGATGCAATAAATAGACAATCATCTATCTTCTATAACAAATGATACATCACACTGATGAGATTATATTATCTCATGCATCTTATAGATTTTCCATAGAAAATTATACAAGGAAAACAACCTCGCTTATCACTTTGAGCAAATGCATGTGAATCAATTGAGTGAAAAGAACGACCTCAACATTCCTTGTTTGTTACGAAATTAGTCAAAACGCCATGCACTTTATATTCCTTCTATAGTAAAGTTCATAAAAAAAAGGAAAAGAAAAAGAAGCAATGATACACTAACTGCATTCATATACTGACTAAAGCAATATCAAGAACACCAAGTGAATTTTACATTACGCATGTTTCATTATGCTATAAATTAGCAAGAAGGCACATATTGTATGACATCTAGTGAAAAAACAAATCACTCATGGAAGACTTAGAATTTGATAGTAAGGTAATGTCATGAAAGAACTGGCAAATTGTTTTTGTATAAGATGGAGCCTTCATTTTAAGAGACCATGGTTCAACTAGGACTTATGTTTTGAATAGGGTTAGGGTTAGGATTTTTTATCTGAAGTTTAATTTAGTAAATAAATGAGAGTTGGTATGGAAAAAGTTCGCAAAAACTTTGTTTATATACCAAAATTGTCAAAACCAAACTTCAGACATAAAAAAAAAAAATGAAAACTTTGTTCAAGTACCAAATTATTCAAAACCAAACTTGAGGTACCTAATTGAACCTTAAAAGTTTAGGTATCATTTTTGATATTATAATTTTTTAAAATCATATCAAATTTTAATTAATTTTATATTTAAATTTTATTTTATTTTGTCTAGTTGGGTTCCTATTGGGTCATAACTACAACTTGTAACTTAACCCTAAATTTTATAGGGTCATAACAAATTTCTCAAACCTGATCTTAAACTTTATAAGGTTTTTCACAGTTTTGAAAATCCGAACCTAAATCCTATAAGGTCATAAAAAATTTCTCAAACCCTATCTTAAACCCTATAGGGTTTTTAATAGGCCGGGTAAGCTAGTACCCTATAACAACTCATCTAGTTGCATCTTATTCAAAGCAAAAGAATGAGAATGTAATATATATAGGATAAATTACACCATAAGGTCCTAACATTTGAGGGTAAGTTTATTTAAGGTCTAAAAAATTCGAGTGGTTAAAAGGAGATCCCAACATTTACGATAAGTTCATTTAAGGTCTCAATTAAGGTTGGGCAAAAAAACCGACCGAACCGCGAACCGAGCCGAACCGAGCCGTAAATTCGATTTTTTTTTAATTCGGTTCAGTTCACGGTTCTGTTCGAATATAGGAACTCGGTTCGCGGTTCGATTCGAAGTTGCGAATCGAACCGAACCGAACTTCTTTACTAATTAAAAAAAAAAAATCCTTTATATCAATTATCATTTATCAACTCTTCACTGCCTAAAGGCAGTCGGCCCATCCCAAAAACAAATTAGGTTTAGCATCATTTAGGTTTATTTGTGTTTTACTTTCCCAGTTTCTCGTCACTTCGTCAGTCCTCCTCCTTCACTCCTTCGTTTGGATCCTTGAAGTCGAAACTCCAGGCTTATCGTTTCTTCCACAAGCGATGCACTTCCTAAAGGTTTTGGATTTTTATCCCTTCCGCTTGGCCGTAAATCCTAGTGCTTCTTCGCTTTTTCGGCCTCCAAGAAAAGAGTAGAAGGTACTTGCAACCTGGCTGCGTCTACTGCTGATGTATATTCCACTATCTATTTTGAAGTATATATTACTTGGTTACCTCTGATGGTTTCTGTTAATATTTGACATATAAGATAATATGGTGCAACCATGTTTTGCTATATGTTGAGCAATTATTGGAAGCGTTTTTGCATAAGATGAAGGCCTTACTCTTTTCCCACTTGAACTTGCTATATGCTTATCCATTTACAGGACTTGTAACTATTGGTTTCAAGAGCGACCTTACAGTGAAGAACTTTTAGTTGTACGATGTCAGAATCCATGAGAATTGAGATGGTGTTATTAGGAGTGAGGATTTCTTGGATCGTTACAATTTGACTAGGAAGTTATTAATTTTACATGGTTTTCATAGATTGTTACTGCATTCTACTGAATGAAGCAAATATCTTATGTATAGTCAAAAACTGTTTACATTGATGGTGGCAGAAAGTTACTAATTTGACTAAGTTACTAATTTTCATAGATTGCTACTGCATTCTCTTCTTTTTTTTTATATGGTTCGAACCGTATATCGAACCGTTTTTTTTAGGTTCGAAAAATTAGTGAACCGAACCGTAAGGTTAGGTTCGTTTTTATAAAAATAACCGAACCGTTATTTTAGGTTCAATTAGGTTCGGGTGACGAACCGGACCGAACCGTACCGCGCCCACCCCTAGTCTCAATATTTGAAGAAGTAAGTCAATTTGGGCTCCATGAACACGTGTCAACAAGAGAGAATGCAAACCCCTAGAATTTTACAATAAGTTTCATGCATAAACCTTAGAATCGAAAGTCAAATTAGAACTCTAAAAGTCAACAGGGTCAAAAACAAGTCTTAGTGAATCTAGATCCGGTAATTCCATGCTTTAATCCCTAAAATAGTAAAAATGAGATAACCTTAGGTTATAGTCCGCAATAATGTTATAGCCTTAAAAGAGTAGATTTGCCAAAAATTCGCTCATTTCGAACCAAACACAGGATCAGTTTCTGAAATAAGGGTCCTGGTATGCAAAACGGTGAAATATATTCTAATAATATATTTAGACTTGTAATAAGATGATGAATCGTAAAATATCAGTTATAAAATTTTTTAGCTTCTAAAAATATTAGATATAACCTATTTACGCTATTTTTCTTACTAATGGTCATTTATTTGTCTTGTTTACTATTTAATAACTATTCACTACTATTCATTACTATTCATCTATCTTAACTTTTTCTTATAACCTATATACCTATTTCTTATATTTTTTTTCCAATATTACTTTTTACATAACTTCTCTTACATTTTACTTATTTTTCTTTACTAAAATTAATTTTTAATCTTTCCCTCTCTCTCCTCTCTCCTATAGCCGGCCACTCTTTCTCTCTTTACCCTCTATTGCTTTTCTTTTTCATTTATTTAGTCAATATTAAATTTTTATCTAAAAACTCTATAAATACCCCCTCCCTCCTTCTGATTTTACACACTTTCCTTTCCACATAAACAAACTCTTACAAAATTAAAACTCAAACACTCTCTCCTCTCATTCCCTCTCTCTTTCACGCCATTTACATCTACACATACACTCCATTTGTTGTTTCAACTTTCTTCCTTCATCCATCTTTCATATTAGGTAAAACACTAAACCCCTTTTTAGTTCATGTTAACATAACATAAAAAATGTGTGTGTTATGTTTCTAAAATCCCCATGATGCATATACTGGGAAGGAAACATGGAAACAACATATTGTTCGTGTCTTGTTAACTTCACGTTCATGTTTACATTATGTTTCTAACTTTAACTTTGTATATGTTAGTAAATATATGTAATATGTATATCTATAGAGCCTAAATGCTCTCTAATCTAACTTTATTTAATGCTCTTATTTTTATTGCTTATTATTTATTTCTTGTTAATAAACAAGACTAGTCAACTTCTAGTCTTAAACTTATACTTCATCAAGTTAAAACATACATTGGACTTGCCCATTCAAAGTCTCGAGAGCCTTGAAAATAATCTAGGACTTTATACTTTTCTTCTTTGATTTATTCATGAGACTGGAAATATTCAAGTCTTGAGGAGCCTTGATGAAGCCTAAGACTCCCATAGTTATTTCTTGCTATTTTTTTTTTTTTTATGGAAATTGACCATTTCAAAGTTCCTAGAAGTCTTGATACCAAGCTAAGACTTCCATATTCTTATTCTTATATTTTGCTCATTTAATTTCCTATTATTATATTTTTCTATATGAAGTTTATAGTTTATCTTAAAACATAACTACTAAGTTTATATTTATGTATGGTCATGCAGTGATGTTGTTGTCTCAATAAAATTTTCAAAACAATAATATGGATTGTTTTCTTTCAAGTTAAAAAATAAGATTAATCTTTCAAGAGAACTAATTTTCAACACTTAGGAAAAATTTTTCATTTAGACTATGAACTTTTATTCAACTATACTCTTTTCAAAATGTTAAAATAAATCTATCATAAATTTTTAGTGTTGATAATTTTTTTATAAATTAAAAAAAAACTTATTTATATGGCATGTGCCAATATTTTGATAAACACTAAGAACAAAACAATATTTCTAAGACAAACTTAAAATCATCTTACTAGTTAAAATCCACTTCGAAATAAAATTGGTACACATAATAAGGAATCAAGTTTTAAGAAATAAATTTATCTTTACGTATTAAGAAAATATAAAATGATAGTTATACTAATTAGATACTCACTTACAACAAACTAAAAATTTTAGTTTTTTTTTTCCAACAACTCAAAAAAAGATTTTTGTAAACTTAACCTTTTGAACTCTAAAAATAAATTGTTCTATGAAAAATCACTTTTTAGAACAACATCACTAGAATCATGCATATAATATGAGTTTATATCAACTATAAATGATTTTCAACTTTGTAAGTATCATTTGCTTGCTATAAGATATTTAGGTGATGTAAAAGTCGGAAAAAATAAAAAAATTGAAGTCTAGAACTTGTAAATCGAATATGTAATGTTATTTTTCAAAATCTTAATGACCTTAAATGATAAAATAACCCTGTAAATAGATAGATCTTTCCGAGTAAGTAGAAAATGGCTACTAATATGCGAAATTATGAGTTAAAATGAGTAAGATATGACCATTTTAATTTGAAATTCCCATAATACGAATTTTGACGCGAATAACAAAATCGTATTAGAAAATTTAAGTAGAACTTGGATGAAATACCAATTTCAGGTATTTCTTTTGTTTAAGTGATGAAGACCAAGACATTCTCTTTCTCGATGATTACTTTGATTGATAGTGATTACCATGCCGAGTAAGTATTCATTTACGTTCTATGTATTTGTTAAAGCTAAAAATATGAGCCGTGGCCCGTGGGTCGGCCTACCAACCCGCTTTAAAAAGCGGGTTGCGGGCAAAATTTTTAGCCCTTTAAAACGGCCCGAATTGGCCTGGCCAGTTAAACCACTGTTTAAAGTGGGCCGAGTGGGGTTAGCCCGTAGGCCCCACCACCCCCCCCCCCCCCCCCCCCCCCCAAAAAAAAAAAAAAAAAAAAAACCCGACAACAACGAGAGGAGTAGAAAGTTTTAAAAGTAAGAATAATATAACATTTAGTGATTATTGATGTATGTTATGGAAAAAGAATGATGGATGTATGTATCACAAGTATTATAATATTATTTAAAATATATATTTATTGATTTAAATGTAATATGATATCTAATAAATTATTTTAAAAACTTGTTTTTATACATAAATAATCAAAATCAAAATAGTATAAAATTAGTTGTTAATATATATAAAACCTTAGAATATATAAATAATTCTAATTTCACATAAACTAATATTAAAAATTAAAAAAAAATAATTTTGGCCATGGGTAGCTTGTTTAGCCTATGGGCCGAAGTGGGTCGGGTCTGAGCCTAACAAATCCGACCAGTTTAAAAGTGGGTCAAAATGGCCCCGCCCGTTTAACTCGTGGGCCAAAGCAGGCTAGCCCCACTTTGCCCACCTCTCGTATTTGTGCATGTGCTATTAAAGTAGAGTACTAGATTTAATGAAAGATAAAATTGGTATGCATATGGGTTTTCATGGGAATTATGTATGTGATTCGTTATGTGTGATCAATGAACAACAATTTTATCGGAACTCGATCGATTGATTAAATTAAATTGTCTCTATGTATGATGCTATGTGTGTGAATATTGATTGATCACCTTAAATGAGTTTAATTGTGGATCGAAAATTTTTTATAACTAAATTGATCATGCATATCATCTAGAGAATCATATTCACATTTTGCTGCTACTCCTTTGTGAGAGACTAAAAAGGTAAGTTGCCTAGCTATATTTTAAGGGATTAGGATATTCATGGAATATGACTTCATGGTATAGTTGAGTCGGGTCGATTGCTTTGGGTAAGAAAAACCCAGGGACTAGTAATATGGTTGATCGGAACCCCGATGTGCGCGAAATTTGAAGCAGGTCGTTAGACCAATTCAAAGCATTCCGTAACCCTTGATATGAAGGGCGTAAATCCATCCTACATACGTATCCGAATAGTCGTATGTATATTTTTATTTTGTGGATGTTGTATCTCTTATGTTTGCTAATGGAATTATTTGATTGTTTTGTTATGGGTACATTTATGTAATGAATTATCTCACTAAGCTAGTTAAACTTACCTCTCTCTTCCCCTCTCCCCCCAAACAGATTTTTGATGTCGCAGGTTCATTGTTTTTGCACCCGAGATCACCTTTTCCGTTTAGGTAGGACTTATGCTTCTGGGGGAATTCTATTCGAAGACCTTATATTAGATTTTCTTTAAAATCTTTCAATTATAGTTATCTGTTTAAGTAAGACTATGTTATTTTGGAAATTTATCGGGCGAATGCCCCTATAGAATTGTAAGATTATTGACCTATAAATTATGAATATGAATGTTTATGTATTTTTTTTATTGCTATATATTTGATATTTTAAACAATATATACCATTGGTGTTTCCTATTATTATGAAAGTACACTTTGCATACAGTGTTGAAACTTTTGCATTACTAAGGAACGTCATTTCTAAACTTTAATATCGTATGCGGTGGATTATCACGTTTACCGTACCCTTTGGGACATGACAAAGAATATTTAATTAAAACTCAAAATGGCTAAAAAAAAAATAAAACTTAGAGGACTCTTCTCCTGTTGACACATGTCATTGGGGAGCTAAATTGACATATTTTTTTAAACGTTGGGACCTTATATAAACTTACGTTGAACGTTGGGACTTTATGATGTAATTTAACCAATATATTAGAAAGTGGTTCGATTAGGTATCAAAATTTTTGGATTAAGGAAAAAAATACCCATTTTTTTTAAAAAAAAATTACACAAATATACCAGATAAAAATATAAACCTAGAAATAAACAACTTGATCTCGTCTCTTGAAGAGACAATGTCATAAGTGATCGATCTTGTCTCTTCAAGAGATAAGAGTTAAGATGACAGATTCAATCTCGTCTCTTCAAGAGACGTGGTTTGTGCGAATACACTGACCTCATCTCTTGACCTATTTTTTGGATTATTTTTATCTTAATAACATTTTTGTAATTATTTTTAAAAAAATCAATATTATTTTCCTTTTCTCAAAATTTCCATCCATTTTATGGATTTTTTTTAATATTTTCTCTTTAATTGTCAAATACAAACCCTAACTTTTTCATTAGTTTTTTTTTTCTCATTTTTACCCCAATAAATACGGCGCTTTTCCTTACTCTTAGAGACACAGTATAAAAAAGAGCATTTTCAAAACAGAATGCGCCAAACCATAACATGTTCAGAACAATTCATCACTGCTCCATACCCCGTTTAAGACATCATTGTTGTAATCTTAAAATCACTTCAGAAAC
Source organism: Combretum micranthum (assembly GCA_024138025.1). NCBI lineage: Eukaryota > Viridiplantae > Streptophyta > Magnoliopsida > Myrtales > Combretaceae > Combretum > Combretum micranthum. The sequence continues at coordinate 382,632 of JAMXBD010001309.1, forward strand.
CAAAATTTCCAATTCTTACTTCCTTAGCGTACCAAACAGAACCAGAGCCTCTCCCTCCACTTCCATTTCCAAACCCCCTTTCAAAAGGGCGGAACTTGCCAACCTTTTACAGCTCCCACTCTCCAAAACCTCCACTCCTTACTACACCAAGCTGCACGGATCAATCATCGTGTTCGGATTCCGTCATGATGTTTATCTGTCCAATATCTTGTTATATTGCTATTCGAAATCTGGGTATTTAGAATACGGGAGAAAACTGTTTGATGAAATGCCTGAAAGAATTTGGTCACTTGGTCTTCCGTGATTTCAATGTATTCGCAGCACGGATTTGGTAGAGAAGGATTGGAACTGTTTGTTGATTTCCGAAGAAGTTCGGTTCGATGTTCCAATGGGTTCATATTGACTAGTGTTATTAGGGGTTGTACACTATTGGGTGGTGGGTTGTGTCATGGTGCTCAGGTGCATGGTTTTATAGTGAAGAGTGGTTTTGATTTGGATGCTTTTGTAGGGACGGCATTAGTTGATTTCTATGCTAAGAGCGGGGATGTGGATGGTGCGAGATTGGTTTTTGATGGGTTAGTGGAGAAAACTGCGGTCACTTGGACTACGATGATAACGGGGTATGTTAATAGTGGGAAGAGTGAAGTGGGTTTGCAGTTGTTTGCTAAGATGAGAGATGGTGATGTTGTTCCTGATAGATTTGTGGTTTCTAGTGTTTTGAGTGCTTGCTCTGCCTTTAAGTTTATTGATGGGGGAAAGCAAATACATGCACATGTGATAAGGAGAGGAGCAGAAATGGATGTTTTGGTGCTCAATGTTTTGATAGATTTTTATACGAAATGTGGAAGGGTGAGGATAGCTCAAATGCTGTTTGATAAGATGACAGTGAAAAATATCATTTCTTGGACCACAATAATTGCTGGTTATATGCAGAATTCATTTGATCAGGAGGCATTGGCAATGTTAGCTCAGATGAACAGATTGGGTTGGAGGCTGGATGGATTTGCTTGCACTAGTATCCTTACATCCTGTGGCTCACTTGAAGCTTTAAGAGAAGGAAAACAAGTTCATGCTTACGCAATCAAAGTCAATCTAGAATTTGATGGCTTTGTGAAGAATGGGTTGATTGACATGTATGCAAAATGTAATTCCATAGATGATGCAAGAAAGTTTTTGATGTCATTGTTGACCCCAACATTGTCTCCTATAATGCTATGATTGAAGGATACTCTAGACAGGAACAAGTATGTGAAGCACTGAATGTTTCCGCGAGATGAGGTTTGAGTCATTGCATCCAACTACTTGACATTTGTCAGCATTCTTGGTGTATCGGCTGCTTTATTAACTCTTGAGTTAAGCAGGCAATTCATGGGCTCATGATTAAATATGGAGTAGCTCTTAGCCTTTTGCTGGAAGTGCGCTGATTGATGGTTACTGCAAGTCTGCGTGCATCAAGGATGCAAGACTAGTGTTTGATGAGATGAGTGAGAGGGATATTGTTGTGTGGAATGCAATGTTTCCGGATATACACAGCAAATGGAAAATGAAAGCTCTCATGCTTTTCTTTGAATTCCAGTTATTTGGGCAGCAACCTAATGAATTCACTTTGCTGCCTTACTTACATCAGCTAGTAACTTAGCAAGCCTCAAGCAAGGTCAGCAGTTCCATGGCCAGACTCTAATGGTGGGCTTGGATCAGGATCCATTTGTTGCAATGCTCTTATTGACATGTACAGTAATGCGGATGCATCGATGAGGCTCGTAGAGTGTTTGATTCCTCTAATTGGAGGGACACCGTATGTTGGAACTCAATAATTATGACCTATGCACAACATGGTGAAGCACAGGCAGCTCTTGAGATTTTTGATGAGATGAGAGAAGAGGTATAAAACCAAATTATGTCACATACGTTGGTGTTCTTTCTGCATGTAGCCATGCAGGACTTGTGGAAGTTGGGCTCTATCATTTTATTCAATGCCTCGGGGTGGAATTGAACCAGGGATAGAACATTATGCCTGCATAGTGTCCCTCTTTGGTCGAGCTGGTAGGCTATCACAAGCAAGGGATTTCATAAAAAAAATGCCAATTCAGCCTGCTCCAATAGTTTGGAGGAGCTTGCTCAGCGCATGTAAACTGTTGGTGATGTTGAGCTAGGGATGTATGTGGCTGATATGGCGATTTCCATGGACCCAATGGATAGTGGATCTTATACATTACTTTCAAACATTTTTGCTTCAAAGGTATGTGGCAAGATGTCAAAAAGGTGAGAGAGAGAATGGATAAAACTGGTGTTGTGAAAGAACCTGGTCAGAGTTGGCTTGAGGTCATACTGATGTTCACGTGTTTGTTTCAAGAGATAGATCTCACAATCAGGCTGATACAATCATTTTAGTTTCGGATGGTCTGATTCTGCACATGAGAGAGATTGGTTATGTGCCTGACACCAGAACTGAAGCAAGGGATTAAAGAAAGGTGCAGTTTATCCTTCCTTTTCCCGATCCTGCACTCATCTGCTTGCATCTCACATGCATGATATGGGCTAAAAGCTCTCAGTAGATCTTTGAAGCAGATATGATAACTAGTTTGTGAATCCATGGATCTTTGGGAATGCTGTGATCAAAGATTAGACTTCTGTGGCTTTGGTGGGGCTTATGCTCTGTATTGAATCAGGAATGCAGCATGAGCAGGATGTGGCATCCAATTTCTTGTTGTGCCATGGTTAATTGTCAGTTTATCAGCCAGCTTCCTAAAGGAAATGCCACTGAAGCATAATAACTGCAAGGGAAAATGGGTATGGAATTTGATTCCAAGTGATTGTCTTTGTGATATTCTTCTCAAAAGAAGGATGCATATCTCATTAATCAAACAAAATTACTCAAGTAATAAAACATAGGACAACTTTTTCTCTTAATAAATTACAACTCTAATAACATGTTATGTTTCTTAAAAAAAAATTAATGAATAACATTATGTGGATTTAAACCAAGACACAATCCAGAATGAGAGGTACTTTGAGCAACAAGAGTACTTTTGTTTGCTGGGAAAGTATAGCTTTTCCCGATCAGGGGTGTAAATTAGTTTTTGTTGTTATGATAATCTGTGAGATTGATTCTTATGTTGTAAATCATTTTTTGTATTTAAGAAAATATGGCTAACACTTTAGGTCAATATTTAATAATGCACTGCATTTCTGGTATGCTTTTTTGTTGGTGTTGTCTTTATACTTCATATTAAGTGAGTGTTAGGAGAGTGGAAGTTGAAGCTCAAAGAGGTTAGGTCGAAATAGCTGGCAACTCTTTGAATTGTGAAGACTTTTCTATTTCTATTTCGGGATGGAGACACGTGAAGAATTACACTAGGTGGTCATGCAAGAAACAAATCAAAATGGTCATGAAATACATAGCTGGTGCGATTCACAAAAGCATTGTAAATATTGACAAAGCAAGAAAACATTCCATTTTTCATCTATTATCTTTCTAGAATTTTGTGATTTCCTCAAAGTTGCCACAACATATGCAAATTTTATAGATCCAAGTGTAGCAGAGGAGGGCTAATGCTCTCCAATATATGGGCTATGGCTGGATAGACAGTACCTTAAGGGTGTATGGTTTGCATAAAGAATTTTGTAGGCTTTTTTGATATTTGTTATTATCAAACTTTACAGTTGTTGAATAAACCACAGTTATCTTTTAGAAGTTGCATACACCAGTGTCTTTAAGGGTGAGCGATGGTGGAAGTCTACTGAAAATGGCGGTTACAAGTGGTTGTGGCGAATAACTATGGTTGATGACGAATGAAGAAAATGATTACTCATTTTAAAAATGAAAATCATTTTACTACATATTCCATTTATATTTTCTGTGACGGTTATTTATTATCATTGGCCATCAATTGATAACTTTGACTCCCACCATCATTTATCTCTAAAAAATACTATTAACTGCAATCTCTGGAGATTAGAACTATAATAGTTTAAAGTTTTGATTAACAAATGTCAACAGAAGTTAGAAAAATGGTCTGCTGCAAAATGAATCTATGCTTAAAGGCGTGGAATGTCTAGCAGAGAAGGTGATTCAGGATTTGGATTGAACTCTGACATTGACTCCTTTTCTACAAAGTCTAGAAACTTTGTGCTTCTCCAGATTATGGTTATTATTAGGTGATAAATTATGTTTGTTGATTTGGCCACAATGACTAATATTTGTCTTTTGATAATTTTAATAAAAAAGGAGAAGAATGTCATCTTTGTGCTACAATTCAAGGACAATCCACTTAGAAATACGGACTCCATGTACATGCTGTTTTGTTCACTTGTCAATGGTTCAAATCAGCTATGAATGTGGGAGATGATGTTTCAGTTGTCTGTAAATTTATGGCTTAGGTACTTCTTGATATTTTGTAGGCACAGAAGTTCATTTTTCACCCTTTGGAGAAATGAAGTAAAGTGGCAAATGAAGAATCTTACTTCTTCAGACTACTAAGTGCACCTGTTTTATTTCAATTGTCCTAATGGTACTATTTATAACCATTTCTTTCTGAATTTTGTATTATGGTGAGCTGTGGAGTTTTTTAATCTTGTAATTCACATATTCTCTTTCAAAAGTTTCTGGCTGTAGCTTAAAAAGCTATTGGACTTAAAGGTGGCTTTTCTCCATAGCTAAGCTGCTGATAGTGCTGTTGTGCTCTAGTAAATTAGAGAATGGGTGCCTCTTACAAGTATGTTTAAATCCTAAATAATTTATAATATGTGCACACCAGGCATATTGATGCAAAATTATTTCTGTTACAGTAAACTGCAGGAGAATGAAACTTATGCCAGCTTTGAATATGAAGCCTCATCTAATGTAATATGAGAATGTCATAATTTCAGCCTCATGCTCATCTTCCAATCTAAATGCAATGCTATGTGTGAGACAGAGTGATGGTGAATGGAGGCAAAATCATTATAGTTGTTTGCTTCAATTCAATTCGTTTGCTTAATTGTTAACGTAATGAGATTGCTACTATTTTTACTTTATTCTGTTTTCTCTTTCTTGTAACATGCTTTGTTGGTATAAGAAAAAGATCATTCTTCAACTGATTGGCATTAATTGCTTATTTGCGGGAAGATTCTAAAGGAGGTGGATGATTAACCTTTGTTGGTGATTTTTATTGAAGTTATTGTTTCTCTCTGTTTTGAAAAACTGCGGATTTGTTGGCTTGGTGATATTATGAGGATAAGAAAATGACTGTTAGCTTTGAAACCAGGAAAACCTGAGAAACTCAATAAGATTGGATCTTGAATAATTCTCCCTTTTGTTTATCCTTAAATTCTGCCTCGAGTCAATAGTTTGAGTACGAGCAGATGGAAAAGTTTAGGTAAATGATTCTGCTCGTACTAGTTATATGCTGATTTAAATAGCTCAGTGGAGAGGACAAAATTATTTTCATTTATTTATCTCTCTCTTTTTTTGTCTGTCGTTCACATGATGTTTCTGCAAACTCTATGCACTTCTTTGTATGTGTATCTTTGCCTATGTTCCTTGTGCATTTTGTCTTATTGGCCTTTTGCAGATATGATTAGTAGTTCACTTTTGGAGGGGGCCATGCTTCTCGGGACATCTCAAACACCGATGGGTACTTTGCTTCACCTAACCAGTTTATAACTTGTTTTCCCTTTTCATCCGTGACTTATTTTGTTGGATATCTTGTATACATTTATTTGCCGTTCATTATTGTCAATGATAAAGCATATTTCATTTAGAGTTTTTGATTGTGATTGAGGTTGAGAGAGTGCCTAGGCATAAAAGTTTGCGTCGAACCAGATATTGGCATATGGGATGAGATTGAACCCGCCTGGTTTTGGGCTTGGATTTGGTGTTAATCACTTGGTGTGTGTTGCATACATCTATTGATGCAATCTTACTTCTCCTGCATATTGTCAATTTATTGACCCTTATAGTTGGAAAGGAGGATCTTCTTCTCCCAGTCTTCTGGAGAACACATTAGGGCAGCAGAGATATTTAGTGTGTGATTGGCAATTTCTGATTGCTTCTAGTTCCTACAACTTTTGGTTTCTGCTCCGTTTGTGTAACAATAAAGCTGTGAATTCTCCCCTTAGATGCTAATATGGTATTTTTGTCATATCTTGCATGCTTTTGCGTTGCTTAGATGCATTTTGCAGACACAATATAGTGTTTGTAGGTGTTGACTTAACTTGTTGGTATAAGTTCGCGTGATTTCATCACCATTCACCACATAATTTCTGAAAAGGAGATATGAATATCTCTCCAAATGTTTGCCAATGTCCTAAAACCTTCGCTTAAAAGAATCATGGCTAGTGGCCAGTTCAGTATCAAATACTTTATAAGCATATTGTTCTAGACAGGTATATAAGCAATGATATTATTAAGAGTGTTAATATTCAGCAAATCTTTAAAATTAAAAAAAAAAGAAAAAAACTCTTTCAACTTTTGTTTTTTGCTTTGGTTCTTTTGGGATTTTCTTTATTACTCTTTCTCAATACTAATTCTTCTAATGATATCATTCTTTTAGCGGTGACAACCTTTCCAAGAATTGACCAGACAGTTATAGCAATAGTGTTATGATTTAGATTAGTGAATTTATTATTTAACTTAGAAAATTTACAAAATTTAGTAGAATTGTCACGTCTCAAAAAGGAGTCTAGTAGGATTAATTAAAGTTATCATATCACGTATGCACCTGTAATGAAATAGCCATAATTCCCAAATTCATATTTTACAAATATGTGTTGATGCATGGTGCATGATTTTGAATTATGATATATATGATTTGTGTTAGTATGTGGTATATGTGTTGTATTAATGTATTTGAATATTGGTATATCTTACTGTGAATAAATATTGTGTTTATGAATTTATAAGTAATAAAGTGTATGAAAATTTGTTTAAAATAAGTTAAATATGCTCAATATATTACCAAACAGTAGAAAATTTAGCCATAAAAAACAAGCCCAAACACATTGATTTTTAGCCCAAAATCAAGCCCAAACGTATGTAAATCAAGCCTCTAACCTAGCAGCCCCAAAAGTCAACAAAATGGATAAATATCAAGTGTAACTTTTGCAAAATTTGTGTGAGAAATCAGGCCATCCAAAACAACCCTCTAGAGAAGCTAAAAACACCATTTTCATCTTCCAAATTCACCTTTAATAATTCCAATATTACCTATATTTTTCTCAAGTAAAACCATCAAAATATTGTGGCAATACTATAAAACCAAGCTTAAGTTTCCTAAGGTATATATTTGTTAGTTTGAAGTTTTGTTAGAATATAAGTTTTTATGTTAAAATGAGTTTTGATGATTTACATGTGTTAGTTATGTATTGAAAGATATCTTGATGGTTTATGAGCTTGTAATATGTGCTTAGTAAATGATTTGAAGTGTAGAGATGTTTAGAGTTTGAAATAAGAAGTGTTGGGATAGTTTAGAGAAGTTGAATTGGCCAAATGAAGGGTTAAATGTGGATTTGTGTTTGAAATGATAGATGTGGGTGATGAGTTTGAAGTGAAGAATATGTATGTTAAAAGATCTTAAAATACATATAGGTTGAAGTTTGATGTTGGAAGTGTGTTTGAAGAAGTTTGGAAGTGTAAAATTTAGTAAAATTTTCGTTTTTGAAATAAGGGAGGTCTATAGTTTTTTTAAAATCTATTGTCAAGCCTGGTTTTTCTTTTTCGATTTCCTTTAATCCGATTCGTACTAAACCCTAACCTGTTCAATACGAATCCTCGACTAAAAATTAAAGGAAATTTTGAATTTTAAAAAAATATTTCGGAGTCGCCACTCGACTAAAGCCGAGAAAAAAATTAAACCAAAACCAATGGGTAGGTTGATTTTGGTTTTGCTACTGATTTGCGAAAAAAAATCATTTCTTGAAAACGAGAACCAGAAATTAACTTGAGTTTGGGGGCTAACCTATTAAAACCTAAACGGTTACCACTTTAAATTTTCATATTAAATTGCTTTCTTTTAAACCCTAATTTCAAAATCTAAACTATTTATCAGGATCTAATTAACTAACTTATGTCTAATATACACAAAAATACTAATCAAATTCCATCAATAATCATATATAATATAAAACTCGAAATATTCAAATTAATCAAATCTTATCAAATTCTATCAATATTCATATATTCTAAACTAAACAAATCAAATAAACTCACAAAATAATTTTACATATTTTAAGTCGCCCGTTTAGGTGCCTACGTACGCGCTAATGGGGATCAGATTACACGTAGTTCTTTTAGAAAAATTTAGTTTGTTGGTTAATTTTAAAATTTTTTGAAATCTTTTTGCTTTAAGTTCATTAAGTTTGTTAATTTTATGAAAAATGCATACATATCTTTTAACATGAACCCTAAATCTATTAAGTTAGGTTTTAGCAATTTTATGGAAAATCGGATTTTTCTAGGTGACAAAAATTTTGAACAAGAAATCATAACCACATATCATGCATATCAATTGATCATACACATCATCAAGAATAAAAATATTATAAGGAATATCAACATTTAACAAACTAATTTCAACAAAGCAATATCATGGCATAATCAATATTTATATATCATTGAAACTACATTATGAAGGGCAAGATTTTAATATGGTTTCATATATGGTGAAATCATAAAATTCAATATTATTACAATCAAGGTCATCACTATATCATGGCATAAAAGGAATATTAATGACTATCATCATACATGATCACACAATTCAAATATTGTAAACCTAAAACTAAAAAAAAAAATTTTATATATTCTTTATGATTAGGGCATGATTATAGGTATATTATCAATAACGAGATCTTAATATAATTCTATGAACACATACCTAACATGACATATATCAAAAAAATAATAATAATTCAATTTTATCACCAAAAAAATCATTACTATATTAATGCAAAAAGATATAACAATCAAAAACTATATCATGTCAAATTAAATCCTAAATTTCAAATTAATATTTTTAGAACAAATTTATGAGACAAACATTTATTGACATTGTCAAATTCCATATATCCTCTTAATCATAAAAATATCTCAAGTTGTAATATCATGAATAACTATTCACAAGATTCAACACAATACGATGCACCATTACAATTCCAAAACTTTAATTGAATAAAGAATAACATATATCCAATATCATGCCTTGTTCAAAATTGTTATATCAATACCAAGATCACAGGTAATATTTAGACAATATTATAAAACAATTTCATAAATGTATACATTATAATAAAATCACAAAATATATGTCTAATGTGAACATTGAAATACCATCTCGTACACTATTGGACAATTCATTATAAGCCTAAAACTTTAGTCTAATCAAAATTTTCATGTTAATAACCAAGCTTTTCCTTAAAAACCTATTCGTCATGGCGAAAAGCAAATATTCATTGACAATATATATATATATATATACATACATATTATAATGACTATACCATCATGATTCAAACTAATACTAATTTTACATATTTTGAATTTTCAAAAATAACACATCACATTCATAACATATTTTGATACTACAATTATATACTATTTTTCATTTCTTTTATTTTATTTTCTATTATTATTAATATTATTATTATTATTATTATTATTATTAAAAGAAGAAAACGGACGGAAGACATACCTGGGAGGAACGAATTCGCGCGTGGGGAAGCATGGAATTCGAGTTCAAATTCTGGATGAAGGACGCGCGAGGAAATTCACCGATGAAGACGCAGATATCAATTGTTGAAGAACGTGCGTGGAAGGGAAATGGAATCGGAGTTGGTGAAAATTGAAGATCTCGACTTCCAATTTTCCTATTTAGCCTGGATGGAGTAGAGGAGAGCATTCATTCGATGGAATAACGGATTGGATTTCGTACTTTGATTCGGAAAACAACACCTATGGAATTCAATATGGCCACACTGATGGATGACGAAATTCAAAATGCTTAGTTGGAGGGGCTAAATACTTTAATAGATTCGCTTTGGCCAGAAAGTAACCCAAAGTAATTGGTCAAGCTTTAATGACGATGGTTAGCGGCGAGTCTTCGTTGGAAATGGCCTAGGCAACTTCGAAACAAGATTCGAGGTTTTGGTGGATTTTTTTTTTTTTTGTGACTGTTGTGTTGTTTTTTCCTCTATTGTGCTTTTTCTTGCTTTTGTTGTTCGTCCTTTTTAGTTTGTGTACTGCTTCCACTATTTATAGAGCTAAATTTGGGGCTTTTTATTTTAATCCGAAAAAACGAATTACAACTATTAATTAGTTGTCATTAACGTAAAAAAAGGTCAATTATTACAAATAGCTATAATTACCGTTATGATTTTAAACGTTAAACAACTGTCATTAACAAAAATCTCAGATTTTGCATTTTTTCCGGAAACTAAAAACGTTTTTTTTTTTTTTAATTTTCAAATTCAAATTTTAAATCCTTTTTTCTTGATGAAAACAACTAAATTCTATACCAACATAAACTACTCCGCGCCTATTTTTAAGAAACATGCTTGGTTTGTAAAAGACGGGTCGAAAACCGAGCCAAAAATGGTCTCAAAGATGGCCCATCGGGCGGCCAAAGCTAGAAGACGATGAACAATAATTTTTTTCTTTTTTTACAAAAAACGAAAATATAATACTATCATATATATTCATTTCTATTAAATTGATTTAATTTTCATTCCTAGCTTTAATATTTTAATTTGCAAATTCAATTATTTTAATTATGTATATACTAAGCTAAGTATTTATTTTGACAAAAATAATGTCAAAATGAGGTGTCTACAGCTGCCCCTCTTTGTGAAAGGTTTGTCAAAACCTCATCACAAAGATAAAGTAGACCTCATTTTGACTTTACCTCATCTGGAATTCCACTTCTCAAGCGGGGTGAGAGCTTTTCATGTTCTGATATGCTCATTGAATCACTTCTTGGGCAAGGATGCTTCATGTACTGAACCATCCCTTGATTCAGGTCTCATGTACTGAGTCCTTACTTGAAAAGAGGTCGTTTTCTGAGCGGAGATAGAATTGTTTCTTGAGCAGAGATGAAGTTGTTTCTCGAATAGAAATGATTCATGTTCTTGAAGAGAAGGATGGCGCTCCTCTGAGCTAGCGATCCTTAAGCTTGAAAGCAAAGAAGGAAGGCGCTCCACGAGCTTGCGATCCTTAAGCTTGAAAAAACTCTTGAAACGTTTCACATGTTCTTTGCGGATATGCTTCATGTTCTGAAATGCCTTTTGAATTGGATCGCTTCTTGTGCTAACATTTGTCTCATATTTGATACAAGCGCGCTCTTGAGCTGGCACCTGATTTGGATAGCGCTCCTTGAGCTAGCATTTGATTTGATTCAAGCGCGCTCCTTGAGCTGGCACTTGATTTGGATAGCGCTCCTTGAGCTAGCTTGATTTGATTTTAGGCGCTCCTTGAGCTGGCACCTGATTTGGATAAGCGCTCCTTGAGCTAGCATTTGTCTTAGATTTGATTCAAGCACGCTCCTTGAGCTGGCACTTGATGTGGATAGGCGCTCCTTGAGCTGGCCTCTGATTTGGTTCAAACGCGCTCCTTGAGCTGGCATTTGATTTGGTTATGCATTCCTTGAACTGGGTCTCATGTTCTGATCCCAAATCTCATGTCCTGAGATCTTGATTTCCTCATGCTTCGCATGGCTTCTAGAGCTAATTTCCTGAAAAACTTAATTCTAGCAATATATTCATTATTATCTCTTTCTTTCTTTTTTTTCTTTTTTTTTTTTTCAAAACTTACCAGATTCTTATAGAAGCTTCTAAACTTGTCAGACCACTTGGTGAAGTCCGCTCATCACTAGGTTTATTTCGTCAGGCTAGAGCTCTTCACAGTGGCTATCCTTTGAATTGAGTATCTCTGTTTGTCTTTTGATGGTAACTGGATTCTTTTTGATGGTCTTGACATCGGAACAATACGGGAGATGGTTCTTTGTATCTCCCTTACTTTGCAGCTTGAACTTATCGACTTCTTATGTTATTGGTCTGAAATAGGTATTTCTTTAAGAAAAGATCAAATCTCAAAGTATTAGAATGTTTTTATAACTTTATCAATTGCTCAAATCTCTCTCTCGCAGTACACTCATGTTTTAAAAATTTTGAGAGATATAAGGATGAAAGAAAGCTTATCAATTGAAGTGAAAGGTCAATGACTGATCTGATGATTGGGGACCGCTAGAGATATCTTTTTGTCGATAGATAACAAAAATTAGACCACACATAGACAAAGTAGTCAACACATTTCTGAACTTGATAGAATTTTCATTAATTTCTCAAGAGTAGTACAACTTGACCGCATCAGAATTTACAGGGTCTTTCAAATCTGGACCATCCACTCTAGTCAATATCAGTGCACCACCAGGCAGCACCCTCTTTACTACATATGGTCCTTCGTAATTAGGAGTAAACTTTCCTCTAGGATCTTGAACATTGGGAGTACTTTTCTCAAGACTAAGTCCCTTCTTGAAATCTCTCGGGCGAACTTTCTTATTGAATGCTCGAGCGATTCTTTGCTGGTAAAGCTGACCATGATATAAGGCGGTCATCCTCCTTTCATCAATGAGATTTAACTGATCAATCCTATTTCTCACCCATTCAGCTTCATTCAATTCGGTTTCTGCTAATATTCTGAGTGATGGAATTTCAACTTCAACTGGCAAAACAGCTTCTGTACCATAGACTAATGAATAAGGGGTTGCCCCTGTTGATACTCTGATGGATGTTCGAAGGCCATGAGTGCAAAGGGTAGCATCTCGTGCCAATCTTTGTAAGTGATAGCCATTTTCTCTATTATTTTCCTGATGTTCTTGTTGGCGCTTCAACTGCCCCATTCATCTGAGGTCGATATGGGGTAGAGTTCCGATGTTTGATCCCAAAATTTTGGCACAATTCAGACATTAATTTGTTATTCAAATTGGTACCATTGTCTGTAATGATTGTATCAGGGACTCCATATCTGGCTATGATATCTCTCTTGATGAACTTGACAACTACTCCTTTGGTAACATTAGCGTATGAGAATGCTTCAACCCATTTAGTAAAATAGTCGATCGCCACTAATATAAATCGGTGACCATTTGAGGCTTTTGGCGAAATTGGTCCTATCATGTCCATACCCCACATTGAGAAGGGCCAAGGTGAAGATAATGACTGCAATTCTTTGGGAGGAGCATTCATCTTGTTGGAGTATATCTGGCACAAGTGGCAATGTCTCACGTGTTTAATACAATCTGATTCCATAGTTATCCAGAAGTAACCCATCCTCATAATCTTTTTAGCTAGCATATATCCATTCATGTGAGGTCCACATATCCCTTCATGGACTTCCTCATCAACATATCTGCTTCCGCCTCATCTACATCTCAAGAGAGTAGTATCAAATGATTTTTTGTATAATGTATTACCACTGAGCATGAAATGAACTGCTAAGCGTCTTAGTGTTCTTCGCTCCTTAGTTGAAGCATTTTCAGGGTATTTGCCATCTTGGAGGAATTTTTTGATATTAGCATACCATGGATCTTTCTTTGGGACTTCCTCGGTATTCAAGCAAAATGCCGGTTCTTCCTCAATGCGAACCTTTAAGGGTTGGATTTCAACTCCATCAGTGATCTGAATCATAGATGCTAATGTGGCTAATGCATCCGCGAACTGGTTCTGGTTTCTTGGCATATAAGTGAATGATATTTCTTTGAATTTCTGTGCCAATTCTAGTAATATTGATGATAAGGCACCAATTTTGCATCCTTCGTCTTGTATTTCTCCTCGTGTTTGAAAATGATGAGAGAGGAGTCTCCATATACTTCAAGATCATCTATTTCCATGTCAAGTGCCATCTTGAGGCCCATGATGCAAGCCTCGTATTCTGCCACATTATTAGTATAAGGGAAAGTCAATCTTGCTGAAGGGGGTATTGTTTACCATCTGGTGATATTAGACTGCCCCAATTCCACATCCGCATACATTAGCTGCTCCATCAAAGTATAACTTCCATTTAGAAGTGGACTGTTCTGATTCTTTATCTGCCAGCAATATGCCTTCATCCGGGAATTGAGCTTCTCCATCAATCACTATTTTCAACCGGGTTTTCGGCTAGTTGATCTATAAGTGCTTGACCTTTAACTGAGTTTTGATTCACATAAGTGATATCAAATTCTGATAACAACATCTGCCATTTGGAAATTCTCCCAATCAACCCTGGTTTTGAGCCAAATACTTCAACGGATCATGTTTCGTATAAAGCTCGATAGAATAATACAATGTATATTGTCTCAGTCTGTGCATGATCCACACCACGGCACAAGGTTCTTTCCACTTCAGTATACTTCTGTTCTCTTCAGTGAATTTCTTACTCAAATAGTAAATAGGTTCTTTCCATCTCATCTTTCTGTCCAAGCATACCTCCCATTGATTCAGGAAGTACCGTCAAATATAGGAAAAGAGGGCGACCAGGTGTTGGTGCTACTAACACTGGTGGATTCATCAGATATTGCTTGATTTCATCAAATGCTTCTTGACAATCTTTATCCCAATCAATAGCTGCATTTTTCCTCAACAATCGAATAGAGGGCGACATTTGTCGGTTAATTGAGATATAAACCGAGCAATGTATTCAAGCGTCCCAATATGCCCCTGACCTCTTTGATCGTCTTCGGGGGAGGTAATTCAAGTATGGCTTTAACTTTATCCGGGTCAACTTCTATTCCTTGTTGACTGACTACGAATCCCAACAACTTCCCTGAGGTCACCCCAAATGTACACTTTTCGGGATTCAACTTAAGATGGAATTTCCGTAATCTATCAAATAATTTCCTCAATATTTCCACATGATCCTCATCTTCCTTAGACTTAGCAATCATATCATCACATATACTTCGACTTCTTGATGCATCATGTCATGAAACAAGGTGACCATCGCCCTTTGATATGTTGCCCCGGCGTTTTTAAGGCCGAAAGGCATGACTTTGTAGCAAATGTTCCCCAAGTAGTAATGAAGGTTGTCTTAGTTTTATCCTCTTCTGCCATTTTAATCTGATTATATCCCGAAAAGCCATCCATGAATGAAAATAGATGGTTTCTAGCCGTATTATCCACCAAGACATCTATGTGAGGTAAGGGGAAATTATCTTTGGGCGTGGCTTGGTTTAAATCGCGAAAGTCTACACAAACTCTAACCTTTCCATTCTTTTTAAGTAGGACCACATTAGCCACCCATTCAGGATAATCGGATACCTCTATAAAACCGACTTCCAACAATTTCTTTACTTCTTCTTTAATCTTGAGCAAGATATCTGGTCTAAATCGTCTTAATTTTTGCTTCTTTGGTTTGATATCTGCTTTAGTTGGTAATTTATGAACCACTATAGAGGTATCCAAACCAGGCATATCTTCGTAGGACCATGCAAACACGTCTAAGTAATCAGTCAATAATCTTATCAATCTTTCTCGTTGCTCAGCGGATAAGGTGGTGCCTATTTTCAAATTTTTAGGCTCATCTTCAGTTCCAATATTCACTACTTCTGTAGGTTCACTGATCTCAATTCTGCCTTGTTCATATTTTTGCCAACTTTTCTCTATCCCAGTGTGATCACTAATGTCATGTTCAACGACTAACTCATTAGGGTTAGAAATGATATCAGTATTTTCGTTATCTATCGGCGCAAGATATCTCTTACTTTCACCATTATCATCAGATCTGAAAAAAACAAGGTAAAGAAAGAGAAAAACGAAGAAATGTGAGAGAAAAGAGATGAAAGAAACAAAGAATCTTTATTAATGACTATGATTCATGGAGTACATTTGAGCAATTGATAAAAGAAACAAAACATAAAACCCTTCATGAATTCAACCCTTACTCAAAGGTAACCCTAGAGTTATTAAGGGGATAGTGAACCAATTATTCAACTCCCGAACTGGACGGGAGCTGCAAGAAGGCTCCAGAACCGATGCAGTATCTGGTTTCTGGACATGAGCCGGTTGTGGGAATGTGACTTTGATATCTGGAGACTCGATAGGGGTATTATACCATTCTTCTCCTTTCTTCTTTCGGGCTTTCTTTTTCATCTCTTCTATCTCAACCGGAGTAGGGACATATCCCAGTCCAAATGTCCCTAAATGTCCCTCTTTTGAATCATATTGGCTTCTTCAAAGATTTGTAAACCAAAGTCTTCGGATCCTTCTTCGCCAATATAGGGTATAGCAGTGTCTTTGAAGATAGCATGGTCTTGTTCTCCTAACCGTAACGATTTGTCCATTTGTTATAAACTTGACCATCTGATGCAGACTAGACGGTATTGCCCCAGCTGAGTGAATCCAAGGCCTTCCAAGTAACAAATTGAATGATCTTGGTATGTCTAGAACTTGGAATGGAATAGTAAAGTCTTGTGGGCCAATAGTAACTTCCAAGTCTATTTCTCCTGATATGCCTCTCTTGATCCATCAAAAGCTCTAACAATAGTAGAACTGGACCGGATTAGATGCATCGATACCAAGTAAGTTCAAAGTAGCCAATGGACAAACATTCAAAGACGACCCATTATCGATGAGGACTCGGGCTACAATCATTCCATTACATTTGGCCATTATGAATAGGGGCTTCGTGTGTTGAGTGCCTTCTGCTCCCAACTCATCAGGTGAGAAAGAGATTTGATCCAAAGCAAATACCGAATTTACTACATGTTCCATTGTTTCAGTAGCAACACCTTCGGGAACCTTGATTTGTTGGAGTATCTTAAAGAGAGCCTCCCGGTGTTTTTCAGAAGTCATTAACAAACCCATTAAGGATATTTGAGCCGGGACTTTAGCGAGTTGATCAGCAATCTTATAATCACTTATCTTCATAATCTTGGTCAAGGCTGTTTTCTCATCAGATTCCTCCTCCTTTTTCTTATCTTTTCTTAGTGGGAAGAATTCCTCTGCAATGTTTTCTCTCTTTCGGGCTCTGAAGCTTTCCCAAGTTTTCCGACCATGGGCCTAGGAACTTGATTAACAGCTTGATAGTTGAACGGGGCGGCTTTATAGTCTTTCGGTGCAATGGGCACATGGAATTGATACCTCATCGATTTCACCTCATATGGGGCTTCTTTCTGCTCTCCTTGACATTGGATAACTATCTTCTTTGGATTGGACTGGATCATTCCGATAAAAGGCTCGGGTTCTTCAATCGTGTGATCGTGGGCCCATGGTTTGGGAGAGGATTGGTGTTGACATTAGGGGTCGGGGTTTCAACGAAATCTAGTTGGACCAATTTAGCATCAATGAGGTCTTGAATCTTGTTCCGAAGCCTCCAACAATAGTCAGTAGAATGACCTATTTGCCCCAAATGATAATCGCATTTTTGCTCGGGGTTATAATATCTGGGTTTGTAGTCTTCTCTAGGTGTTTCAAAGGTGATCAGATTGTCAGCTCTAAGCCGGGCTAGAACTTGGCTAAGGGGTACAGGAATTTTGGTGAACTGTCTTCTGGGTCTATTGAATGGTTGGTTTTGGGATTGTGGTTGTTGTGACCGGGTGAAGGGTTGATTAGTGTTTGGGGTTTGTTGGTAGGTGTAGGATTGAGTAGGTTTAGTGTATGGGGTTGAGCTGACTACACTAACAGTGGTATCCTTCCCTTTGTTATTGTTGGAGTACTTGAAATTTGTAGCCTTTTTCTCCACGTGGATCCTCCCGGTAATAATGGCACTTTCAATTCTACACCCGGCCAATACTATCTCAGAGAAATTAGCAGTAGTGTGTCCAATGAGATGAGTAAAGAAGGTTCTTCTAAAGTATTGATGAAAGTGAATGTCAAATCTTTCTCCGGGATAGGGGTAGATACCATAGATGCCATTGATCTCCATCTTTGAGCATATTCCTTAAAGGACTCATCTTTCTTCTTCCTCATATTACTTAAATCCCACATAGAAGGGGCCACTTCAATATTGAACTTATATTGATTGTAGAAAGCCCTAGCCAATTTGTCCCAAGTATTAATCTCATCAAGATCCAAATGAGCATACCATGCTAAAGCTGGACCGGTAAGGCTATCCTGAAAAGTTTGGATCATGAATTGCTCATATTGAGTGTGTACCGGCTCATCTTCCTCACATAGAGCCTAGTATGCAACTTTGGACAACCAGTACCATCATACTTTTCAAAGTCGGGAATCTTGAACTTCTCAGGGAAAGCTCCGCTTCGATTGTAGGAAAGCTTGTGATTCCAGTTTGATCAAATCCTTCCATTTTCTCAAAAACTTTGAGTTTCTCATTGAATTGAGAAAGAAGCCTTTTCTCCATTTCTTTGTTTTGAGCCTCAATTTCCTTCTTAAACTCAGAAGAATCGGTTTCGACAATGGCTAGTGGTTCATGATTAATTACTTGTTCCTCAATAGTTTGACTATCAGTTCCTTTCTTTACCCCAGAATGTCCTGCGGTAGTATCTTGAGGGGCCTTAAGGTTTTGCGTGAGAAGATTCATTTGCTCGGCCATTCGGAATACCATTTGTTCCAAAGTAGTGAGCCTTTGCTCGGACATCGCATTGGAATTACCAGTTATTGTCGTTGTTGCTAGCCATTCTGGATTTAGACCTAGTGATGATCGGACTTCGAACCGGGTCTGACCGTTTAGGAGCTATCTTTTAGAAACTGATGTTCAAAAACAAAATTTCCATAGTTTAGTGAAGAAAATGTATATATTATTATATATTTATTATATGATTCTCAACAAAATGAGCAAACGGTTAGCGGTTAATATATACACAAAAACAAATAAAGGTAGCAAAGAATATACAAGAACATGTAGAGACAAGAATATATATATGGAAAAGAAAAACGCATGCGCATGTAAATTGAGATGATGATGAAACTTTGTAGCAAAAAACCATTTTATTTCATTAAAGCTGAATTTACTCAAGGAGTCAAATACATGACCTAAACATGACAAAACCGAAAAGCTAAACAAAGAAAATCATCCTAAACCAAACGCCTAATCTTGCTAGGACACTCTGAACGGTCCTTCAGCTCCTCAATAGTCCTTTTTGCCATCCTTGGTTGAGCTTCAAGTGCTTGAACCTTGCCTTGAGAATCTTGAACTTCCTTTTCCATCTCTCGATCCTTCTTCTTCATCTCGGGAGCTTGAAATTCCAACTCGTTCACTTTTGCCCTTTGGTTGAGGATGTATTCTTTAGTGGCTCGGTATTTCTTCGTCTCAGTATTAATGGGGTCTATCATGTAGATCGTCTTGATTTCTCTTGTCTCCCATTTGGCTTGTATGATCCTAGCCTTCTCTCTCTTTGTGCCAAAGGAACACTCGGGTCATCATACTCCATAGTAAACTCCTTTAATGATGGCTTGCTAGTTATATCTTGAAGTGCTCCATATTGTCTTATCACAAGCCGGATAATATCCCGTGGACCCGGTCAAACCAATCAAGGAATTGCCGCATATTCCCTACATTCGGTTATTGCCGTAGGAGAATGGAACCATTTAGCAACCCAAAGGAAATTGTGAGCTTCTAGATCTTGGAGTAAGTGCACCCATTCATCGGTCCTTGGAAGATCTTGAATGCGAACTCTTTCACTAAAGCTTAAAATAAGATCATAACTATCTCTAATGTGGCAAGCTGGACTCAAATTGCTCCCATAATCTCTAGTGTGGCTTGCAAACCATATTATCAAGAGTGCCATACTAGACTTGAACTTCCCATGGCCTCTTTTCTTCAAATGGTTGAGAGATCTATTTTGTTCAGCGAGCAAGGCCGGGATATAAGACTTTCCTGCTAAAACTGGTCCACTAATTCTAATACCCGATAGTGGATGAAAAGATCCCCATTCGGGAAGAGGATAGTACCGAATACGGCGGCTATAAAGGCGTTGATGCGATTTTGCTCCCATGCTACTACACCTCCACAGAAGATAGGCTTATTGTCCTTGTAACTATTTGGAGATCCAAACCACTTGAATAAATCGGAAAGCCGAATGGAGAACAAATTGCAATTCTTGAGGGCTTTAGACACATCGGTCTTCTTAATTCCTAAAAAGGAGTTGAACAAGTTGATCGGCCCTTTACTAAGTTGAGGAGCATATATTCCCGCATGAGTTGGTGGAGCTTGAAGAAGCCTCGTGTATTCCTCAATAGTGGGACTCAAAGTGTGCTCACCAAGGCAAAAGGCGGCTTCATCAACATTCCATAAGTAAACCAAGGCCCTAAAAAGATGAATGGGGACCTGGACCTTTGGTAGAGAAAGAATAGGTCCCAAACGGTCTTCAATAAATCTTCTTTGTTCTGGCTTGAAAGTTTGTAACCACTTGCTCAAAATGGGCATCGGACTAGTAGGCTCATGAACATGGATCTCGGGAGTAAGACGGGCCCACATACTATCTGCCATTTCTTTATTCTACCTATTACAAAGAGATGTGTTACAACACGGTATATACATTTACATGGTACACTAAACTGAATACAAAACAAAAACGGGTTACAAGGATTTTACAAGACACATTTACATAACGGATTACAAGGAAAAGTTAACTCCTATAAATTCAGCTTTTGTTTTGTAAAGCAATTTTGAAAAACATTTTGATTAGCCACAAAGCTTGATCATCATCTCCTTCATGTAGTGGATGCAAGAAGGGTGGGTTCTAAAGGTCCCCCAATTAATGGGCCATGGGCCACATTAACCGGAGTGGGAGGCTAATTCGTGTCTCGAATGGTGGGTAACCACAACACCCGAGACCTACTGGTGCCTCCCGTCCTAAGTTTACCTAAGGTGGCCCGGGTTTGACCACATCTAGCACACTTTTTTTTTTCAAAAGTAAATATCCCCTCCAATAACTCTATATAGATAATATCTGCACATAAGCACACGGTTAGCACAAATATCTACAAATATACAAGTAAAAAAAGAAAGCAATTTATATATGAAAAGCATAAAGTGGCTAGCCCTCTAAAAAGTCCCCAGTGGAGTCGCCAAGCTGTCGAGCCTGGTTTTTTTCGATTTCCTTTAATCCGATTCGTACTAAACCCTAACCCATTCAATACGAATCCTCGACTAAGAATTAAAGGAAATTTTGAATTTTTAAAAATTTTGGAGTCGCCACTCGACTAAAGTCGAGAAAAAATAAACCAAAACCAATGGGTAGGTTGATTTTGGTTTTGCTACTGATCTGCGAAAAAATCGTTTTTTGAAAACGAGAACCAGAAATTAACTTGAGTTCGGGGGCTAACCTATTAAAACCTAAACGGTTACCACTTTAACTTTCCATATTTAAATTGCTTTCTTTTAAACCCTAATTTCAAAATCTAAACTATTTATCAAATCTAATTAACTAAACATATGTCTAATATGCACAAAAATACTAATCAAATTCCATCGATAATCATATATAATCTAAAAACTCGAAATATTCAAATCTTATCAAATTTTCAATATTCATATATTCTAAACTAAACAAATCAAATAAATTCACAAAAATAATTTTTTACATATTTTAAGTCGCCCATTTAGGTGCCTACGTACCCGCTAATCGGGATCAGACACGTAGTTCTTTTAGAAAAATTTAGTTTGTTGGTTAATTTTAAAATTTTTCGAAATCTTTTCGCTTTAAGTTCATTAAGTTTGTTAATTTTATGAAAAAATATACATATCTTTTAACATGAACCCTAAATCTATAAGTTAGGTTTTAGCAATTTTATGGAAAATCGGATTTTTCTAGGTGACAAAAATTTTGAACAAGAAATCATAACCACATATCATGCATATCAATTGATCATACATATCATCAAGAATAAAAATATTATAAGGAATATCAATATTTAACAAGCTAATTTCAACAAAGCAATATCATGGCATAATCAAGATTTATATATCAAAACATTATGAAGGGCAAGATTTCAATGTGGTTTCATATATGGTGAAATCATAAAATTCAATATTATTACAATCAAGGTCATCACTATCATGGCATAAAAGGAATATTAATGACTATCATCATACATGATCACACAATTTCAAATATGTAAACCTAAAACTAAAAAAATTTCATATATTCCTTATGATTAGGGCATGATTATAGGTATATTATCAATAACAAGATCTTAATGTAATTCTATGAACACATACCTAACATGATATATATAAAAAATTCAATTTTATCACAAAAAAATCATTACTATATTAATGCAAAAAGATAAACAATCAAAAACTATATCATGACAAATTAAATCCTAAATTTCAAATTAATATTTTAAATTTAGAACAAACATTCATTGACATTGTCAAATTTCATATATCTCTTAATCATAAAAATATCTCAACTTGTAATATCATGAATAACTATTCACAAGATTCAACACAATACGATGCACCATTACAATTCCAAAAACTTTAATTGAATAAAGAATAACATATATCCAATATCATGCCTTGTTCAAAATGTTATATCAATACCAAGATCACAGGTAATATTTAGACAATATTATAAAACAATTTCATAAAGTATACAATAAAATCACAAAATATATGTCTAATATGAACATTGAAATACCATCTCGTACACTATTGGACAATTTCATTATAAGCCTAAAACTTTAGTCTAATCAAAATTTTCATGTTAATAACAAATTTTTTAAAAACTATTCATCATGGCGAAAAGCAAATATTCATTGACAATATATATATATATATATATATAACATAATATTATAATGACTATACATCATGATTCAAACTAATACTAATTTTACATATTTTGAATTTTTCAAAAATAACAATCAATTCATAACAGATTTTGATAAATTATTATACCAATTTTTCATTTCTTTATTTTATTTTCTATTATTATATTATTATTATATTATTTAAAGAAGAAAACGGACAGAAGACATACCCGGAGGAACGAATTCGCGCGTGGGGAAGGATGGAATTCGAGTTCAAATTCTGGATGAAGGACGCGCGAGGAAATTACCGATGAAGACGCAGATATCAATGTTGAAGAAACGCATGTGGAAGGGAAATGGAATCGGAGTTGGTGAAAATTGAAGATCTCGACTTCCAATTTTCCTATTTAGCTTGGATGGAGCAAGGAGAGCTCATTCGATGGAATAACGGATTGGATTTGTACTTTGATTCGGAAAACAACACCTATGGAATTCAATATGGCTACATGATGGATGACGAAATTCAAAATGCTTAGTTGGAGGGCTAAATACTTTAATAGATTTGCTTTGGCCAGAAAGTAACCAAAGTAATTGGTCAAGCTTTAATGACGATGGTTAGCGGCGAGTCTTGGTTGGAAATGGCCTGGGCAACTTCGAACAAGATTCGAGGTTTTGGTGGATTTTTTTTTTTTTTTGTGATGTTGTGTTGTTTTTTCCTCTATTGTGCTTTTTCTTGCTTTTGTGTTCGTCCTTTTTAATTTGTGTACTGCTTCCACTATTTATAAGCTAAATTTGGGGCTTTTTTATTTTAATCGAAAAAACGAATTACAACTATTAATTAGTTGTCATTAACGTAAAAAAAACGTCAATTATTACAAATAGCTGTCATTACCGTTATGATTTTTAAACGTTAAACAACTGTCATTAAACAAAAATATCAGATTTTGCATTTTTTCTGAAACTAAAAACGAGTTTTTTTTTTTAATTTTCAAATTCAAATTTTAAATCTTTTTTCTTGATGAAAACAACTAAATTCTATACCAACATAAACTACTCCGCGCCTATTTTTAAGAACGTGCTTGGTTTGTAAAAGACGGGTCAAAAACCGAGCCAAAAATGGTCTCAAAGATGGCCCATCGCGGCCAAAAGCTAGAAGACGATGAACAATAATTTTTTTTTTTTTTTACAAAAAACGAAAATATAATACTATCATATATATTCATTTCTATGAATTGATTTAATTTTCATTGCTAGCTTTAACATTTATAATTTGCAAAATTTCATTATTTTAATTATGTATATACTAAGCTAAGTATTTATTTTGACAAAAAGAATGTCAAAATGAGGTGTCTACATCTATACTATAGTATACATTGGCTCAACGCCACTGGCGTAGAGGTTAACACTGTTAGCGTACACTTCAACACTCCCGGTATAGAGGGAATTCACGGGCATGGATCAGTCCCATGGATCTCTCGGATTTTCGAATGAACTTGTGTTGCAATCTACACCGGCTCAACATCGCCGGCGTAGATCATAACACTGTTGGCGTTGGGTTAATGCTGCTAGCATTGATAGACGTAGAATTTCTCGTGCAGACTATATTGCCTTAACACCGCCTACGTTGAAGGCAGGCGTATCCCTTGCATTTTTTATTTTTCAAAACTTCTTCAAACATCTTCCCATGCTTGATATTTGATCTTTTGATTATTTTATAAGCTTGTATGATATTGTTTGATGTATAAACATTGTGTTGTGACCTTGTATGAATATTAATTTGAATTTCATGGTCCATTAACTAAGTTTAGACACACAACACACACACACACACACACACACACACACACACA